>OU612047.1:144269286-144819286 GCA_914767935.1 Coremacera marginata
GTTATTGTTGTTGTCTTCGCCCATTTGCCAAGTTACACATTGAATGGTTTTGCCATTTTGTAAAAAACGTACGCTGGAAGATGTCATCGACATGAAATTCTGACCAGCATGCAAATTGTCTTGCATTCACATCGTCTGCTTCAAGAACATATCGAATGCCATATTCAATGCCTTAACTGATAATAGCTTGATAAACTGAGAATCTTGTTTCCTTGTTCAAAACATGGTAGAATAAAAGAAGGTAGATGCATTTCGCTCTGTGCTCTCTTCTCATAGCAAAAATTGTCAAAACCAATACAAATCACTTTTTTGTTTATGTTTTTCCAATCAAAGCTTCCTCATCGCTTTCAGATTTTCTATGAGATGACAAACTTGTTTTGACAGTTATGGCAGTCTGCCTCTCTGAAATGCATATACTTTCTCTTATTCTACCATGGTACAAAAAACAAGAATTTAACAAAATTTATTTTCATTCCCATTCACCATCAGCTGTTTTTGACAAGAGCGGGGAAACATAAATTTAACATTTTTGATATCATTTTTAATCGAGAGAAGTGTCAAACTCACTAACACCTTATTATTATGCCACCATGAAATTACTCTCAATTATTCGAACTTTACTCGAAGTTTACTTGAAGTGAGTACGAAAATAGACCTAAAATAACAAACCAAACTGAGCACAAATAACAAGAGCATTGCCAGATCTGACCAAACTATGACAGTTTAATCCCTGTCTGAAAATTGAACCTCTAAAAAAAAAACATGCTGTGTGTGTTAAAAAATATTAGTAAACAAAATAAAAATTCTTTGATTTCTTCCAGTTTACGGCCGAAGACGAACCTGGTACATTGCTCTTGCTCTATAGCGCTGTTTTGACACGCTCGCTGGCAAAGTAAATATAATGAATTTTAAAATATTTAAATAAAATATTTTTTATTAATCTTTTTCTTGATGTTTCAACAATAATACTTAGAGTGCGTACGGACTTGGATGCCAAGCGCTCAGTGCCGCTGACGATGACCAACAATGAGGAAGGTTCACTGATGATTGTAACTCTATTGCTCACAGGGCGTGCCACGCCTTATATACACAATGGCGTCATTAATGTGGGTGATGAAGACAACTATGTAAGTGAACCAGTTAAATATTCTGTTAAAAATCACCACTAAATATTTTCCTCCCACCAATCCAGGCAGTACCGCAGTATGGAATTCTTAGCCGCTGTACCATTGGACTCTTGCTGTGGGATAATGATGTAACACAGGTAGTTGAAATCGATTCTGACTACTCTTTTAATCTTGTCTAATCTACCGTATATGTTTGTGCACACGAACGCAAATACATACTCTATCCCAGTAGTTCCGTTCTTAAAGAAATCGTAAGAGAATCATGCTTTATTTTTCCGATTCATGGACAAAACATGCTGATTCGGTCATACATTTCATTGACGAAAATCTCATATAAATGTTCGAAATTCGTGCAAGAACGGAATACAGAAACATTAAGATTTTACGTGCACGAATATAATACCCATGGTAGAATTATAAGGTAAGGCCGACTCGGAGAGGAATGGAGTGGAAAGCAGAATAAAACGAGATAGATGTCAAAATCAGCTGTTCATCGCGAATTTCTTTATGCTCACGTTTCGCAGTTGTTTTTAGGTTAAAACTGTTACAGGTTTTTTTTTTTTGCAATTTTAAGACTTCTTTCGCATTTTATAGTTCTTATTACATTTTTTTAATTAGCATAAATTTAACACCCGCGACCGCATTGTTTGCAACTTGGAAACATAAAATATTTCTTCATTTGCAATTTCTACGAAATTCGTCGTTTTGACATATATCTTCCTTCTCATTATCCACTCTTCGTTGACGCTTGAGAGCACTCAGCAAAGCGGCCCTACCTTATCATTGTATCATGAAAACACCGAATCGTTGGGAGAGTTTCGTTAACAAACAAAAGACAAATGTGAAAAAAAAAAATTTTTTTTTCCTGGTTTTTTTTTATTTATTCTTTGATTTTTTTTTTTATTTTATTGTATGGTAAAGTGGCTTGTTTTGAGTGATTGGGGTGATTTGAGAAGTGCGAATATTTTTGTCGAATTAACAGGTATATAACCGCCAAATACTTACTCCCATCTCCATAAAGATTAGACCTGTGTGAACCCATTATTTAGTTCTCTACGAAAAAAAAAAAAATTGAAATTTCGATTTTTCAAAGTTTTTTGGGGAGATTTTGGTGTTCCGAAATCAACATCTACATTTTGCAGATTCATGCACATTCCAACAAAAATCGCGTCAAGGGGTGATATGAGAAAAAAAAGTGGGGTGATTTGCGAATCGACATAGAGTCGTTGTGGTGCTATTTTGAGCATTTTTGTGCGTCTCTTCATTATTTCGACCAATATAAAGTTTTATTCTTTAGTTATTATGCCAAGAAATTATGTAAGAAAAACAGTTGTTTCGCCCATTGATGTGGAGAATTTGGTTGCAGCCATAAAATTATCGAAAAAAAGAGGGAATATAAATGTCAAAACATTTTATCGTCATATATAAAGGATTAAGGAACAATTTTAAGACTTTCTAAATATTTCGGCTAGTGCCGATAATCCATTCAATGAAGACGAACAACAGAAAATTTTGTTTTTTGATAACCCGCCTGCTGCCAATGAAGAAGAAGTAACACGTCAATTTCTGGAGAAACAGCAACTTCAGGCTTCTCATTGAACAATTGTATTAATAAAATTGGTCCCCTTCAGCCGGGCACTCCACGAAAAAAATCAAATAGGGGCAGAAAGCACACGCAAAGTACCCATGCAAAAAGAGAAAAGAGTTTGCGGAATTAAAAAAAAGAGACTAGCAAATGCGGCCAAAAAGCGTCAACGTTCTTCTTGCAACCAAACCAAAACCCAAAAGATCAACGCCGTCGGAAAAAAGTCAACGAAAATAGTCGCCATTTTCATCATCACAAACGGTAGAAGAGATTTTTGCATTCTTTGTTTAACCTAATGCAAAAAAAAAATGTACACAATTCAATTCGATCAAATCATCATGGAGTGCAAACGTAAAGTGCATCACAAATGTGCCAGTATGACCAAAAGTTTTTAGATTTGTGCCATGTGCGACTCCGAATTGGATTAATTCCACTTTTATTTGTCATTCATGATCATAAAATAAACATTTTGCGTTATTTAAATTTAAATTTTATTCGGTTCTGTTTTCTCTCAAATCGTCCCACTTTTCTGAAATCACCCCATTTTTTCATAATGTTTCAAAGTCAAAAATAACATTTTTTTTTTTATGATACCTATCAATCTAATGATGCCAAAAGTTGAGCCTAATGTCTAACTTTATGAATGTACCAAAAACAAATCGGGAATAGTTCATTCTAACACACCTATCGGCAAAAAACCATAACATGCCTTAACTCAGCCCACATTACCTTACATGTTTTCTTTGGTTCACATTATCTGGGTCAATTCCCGTCTGGTCAGTTCACGTTTTGCGTTAAAGTGAAGTGAAAAAATAAACTTTTCACAATCGTTTTCATTCGACGATTTCACTTCACTACGCACAAAATCGCGATTCTTGTTCGTCTGGAATGGAAAGTAGTTGCTGAATAGCATTTAAGAGTTGCAGAATGCCTATTAAACAAAGCTTTTATGAAAAAAAAAAATGTTAACAACGAATAAGAAAAACGGAAACTTTTACAAACATGACTTCATCATTAATTTCATTTCATTTGCGCAGAAGATATTGGAAATAAATAAATATGAACAAGATAAGTTTTGCGACAGCATAAAACAGCCATAAGTAGTAAAGCGAAAAATATTTACTTGCCATACGCAATATCAACATTTTCCTCTAAATAGTTGATACAATTCTGTTTCTGCGTATCGCTTGTCATTTTTTCCCTAAGCTGCTTTTCTTTTTTCATTATTTATTTTGTATTTAAAGTCCATTTTCTGTCCATAACGTGCGTTTGCTACCGGCGCTAACTTTGTTTTCATTTCAACAAAAAATAAACAAATTTTTTTTCATTTCAATAAAAAAATAAAAATTTTCTACAAGAAATATAAGTGAGAAGAGTTTTAGCGTGCTCTATTGTTTTCGTTGTTGCTTTGTTCTTTTTGTTTTTTTTTTTTTTAATTTTTGGCGAACCCAACTCGGGTGAGTTTAAGAATATTCTGCAAATCTGTTATTGACAAATACAAGACAGATGCATTCAATAATATTCTGCAAGCTTGTCATAGTCCAGTGTTTGTGTTTGCGTTCAAGTAAAAGCACATAAATTTAAGCTTCGGTAATCGGTAATTAGTTCGGAGATCGGTTGGTAATCGCTTCGGTAATCGGTAATTGGTTTGGCAATCAGTTGGTAATCGCTTCGGTAATTGGTTCGTAATCGCTTCCGTTATTGGTAATCGCTTCGATAATCGTTAATGGGTTGGTAAAAGCTCCGGTAAGCGGTTGGTAATCGCTTCAGTAATCGGTTGGTAATCGCTTCGGTTATTGGTAATCTGTTCGGTAATTAGTTGGTAATCGCTTCAGTAATTGGTTCGGTAATCAGTTCGTAATCGCTTTGGTAATCGGAAATCAGTTGGTATTCTCTTCCGTTATTGGTAATCGGCTTGTAATCGCTTCGGTAATCGGTAATGGGTTGGTAAAAACTTCGGTATTGGCTTCGGTAATCGGTTTGTAATTGCTTTGGTAATCGGTTAGTAATCGCTTCGATAATCGCTTCGGTAATTTGTAATCCACTGATAATCGCTTCGGTAATCGCGTCAGTTATTTGTAATCGGTTCGGTAGTTAGTTGGTAATCACCTCAGTAATAAAAAAAAAGCTGACCAAACTTTTTGCCTAGCATAACCACGGCATAAGCAATGCTGTACAATGCAACAGAAATGAACAGCTAAAAGCGTAATGATATCGCTAACAACGTGATGATAACGCTAACAGCGTGATGATATCGCGAATCTATAGTTTTGCTTTCTACCAAAAAGTGATCAACGCGCCTAAAGAAGTTTTCACTTAAAAAATAATAATAGTTGTGTGTTCTAACTTGGTTGTCTTGATTTTCTCAACTTGATATTTTGAAATTACTTTCATTGTCAGTTTTTATTTTTGTAAATAAAACACAATACATATTTTGTTGAGCTTATCTGGAAATACATACTTACATTTATTTTTAATTGACGGCTATACTATGTTTAAAAGTATCGTTTTTCCGACTAAAAGCCGTTATGAAGGATTTTGGAACCCATCCAATCGAACCATGGACGGTTTCGGTAGTTACACCTTTCCGGATGGCAGCATCTATCAAGGCTACTTTCAGAATGGTCACTTTCAGGGTTCTGGTACATTAAAGTTATTATTCCCTCAGAAAGTCACCATCAAAGCAAACTTTGATAAAGGCAAATGCGTTAAAATAATACAATTAGTTTTTGGTGATGGTCTTGAATTCTTTGGAACTTTTGGAAAGGATGGAACACTGGACGCCAATAAATGGGACTATTGCAGTAAATACGATCGGCGTTATTTTAACGAAACTTTCACCGGCCTTCACCCTCCTGGGCGTCATGCCTATCTCACTGCAAATAGACGAGCACGTAGCTTAAATAATGGTACATACGACACATCTGATGGCATATTTTATCCGTGCACGGGATTCATAACGTTCACCGAAAACAATGGCGAAAAAAGCAAGCACCGCTTTGTGGGCTGCCCTAAGGATCGCGAATATATTCAGAAGCATTATCGTTTATCAAAAGTAATCGATGTGTCGTATATACCCATTGAGCCCAGTGCTGAATTAAGTCAGCAGATTATTGAATGCAATATTGCATCAATGTGTCATCACTATGAGTCAACGTTATGTAGATGCGAAAAAAAAGCAGAACGAGATCGTTATTATAACAATCTTTGTGCGAAACATGTGCGTGCTGACGATAAAGTTGAAGATAAGGCAGAGATGTCACGTAGCGATATTAACATGACAATTAGCTCGTCATCCATTGAGAGTTTCGATCATTTAAGGGAGGATCCTTGTCAACAGGACACAGTTTTGCAGGATCAGCAGGAAAAGGATGAGGGGCATATAACTGTAGACGATATAGAAAAAAGACACAACGCTTTTCTATTGCGTCAAAAAGAAGGCGTTAGGAATATTACCAAGTTTTCAATAGTATCCTCTTAATTTCAATGCCCATCCAGCATTTTGTAATTATATAATTAGACTAAATATATAATATATGTTTTCAAAATAAACTAATATATAAAAAAAAAATCGAGACATTTTTTGTTGAAACGACTTTATTAAACTTTGGCCAAATAAAAAATTAGCGTGTGCCTGAAGTGAATTCATGCTGAATATCTGGGTCAAAAATTTCGAAAACTCGAACAAGTTATCGCGTGAAGACATTACAATTAGCCATTTTTTAATGTTTCTGTATAATATATTTGTATCACAATTACTTTGGTTGGGTAATCGGTAATTGGCTCGGTAATCGGTTGGTAATTGTTTCGTTAATTGGCGATCTCTTCGATATTTGGTAATCGTTTCGGTAATCGGTTGGTAATCGCTTCGGTAATAATTACCGAAGTCCGATTATAATCGGTAATGGGTTGGTTATAGCTTCCGTAATTGGTTGGTAATCGCTTCGGTAATTGGTAATCGGTTAGCATTCGCTTCGATAATCGGTAATGGGTTGGTAATCACTTCGGTAGTCGGTAATCGGTTGGTAATCGCTTCGGTTATCGAAAATGGGTTGGTTATCGCTTCCGTAATTGGTTAATAATCACTTCGTTAATTGGTAATCGGCTTGTAATCGGTTTGTAATTGATTAGTAATTGCTTTGGTAACCGATTGGATATGGCTTCGGTAATAGATTATTGGTTGGTAATCGCTTCGATAATCGGTAATGGGTTGGTAATCGCTTCGGTAATCGGTAATGGGTTGGTTATCGCTTCCGTAATTGGTTGGTAATCGCTTGGATAATTGGTAATCGGTTGGTAATTGCTTCGGTAATCGGTTGATAATCGGTAATGTGTTGGTTATCGCTTCCGTTATTGGTTGGTAATCGCTTCGGTAATTGGTAATCGGTTTGTAATCGCTTCGATAATTGGTAATGGGTTGATAATCACTTCGGTTATTGATTGGTAATCGCTTCGGTAATTGGTTTGTTATCGCCTCGGTTATTGGTTGGTAATCGCTGAGGTGGTTGGTAATCGTTTCGGTAGTCGGTAATGGGTTGGTAACTGCTTGGGTAATCGGTTGGTAATCACTTCCGTAATCGGTAGTCAGTTGATCATCGCTTCAGTAATTGGTTGGTAATCGCTTCGGTAATCTGTAATTGGTTCGGTAATCGGTAATTGGTTTGGTAATTGGTTGGTAACCGCATCGGTAATCTGTAATTGGTTCAGTAATCGTTTGGTAATCGCTTTGGTAATCGGCCTGGTAATCGGCTCGATAATCACTTCGGTCTTCGGCTTGGTCAATGCTAGGTAATCTCTAAAAAGGAATGCTGTACAGCATTAATTTCTGTTGCGCTAACAACGTGATGATATCGCTAACAGCGTGATGATATCGCGAATCTATAGTTTTGCTCTCTACCTTAAAGAGCTCAACGCGCCTAAAGAAGTTCTCACTTCAAAAATTTCATTTATTACGTGAAATTCTAAGAAATTTGCACTCAAAGTTGAAATTTAGTAGTTTCAACCGATTGATTTCATTTTCACACGAGCACAGCTCGGTAACTGTTATGCCGTTGGGGTTTGTTGATATACCCTTAGAAAGGTAATTTCATTGCAATGAGCTATCAAAATAAGTTTTGTGCTAGTAAGATTTTGTGCTAGAAACAATAACGTGAATCAAAGTCAATACTTCACGAATTTATCCTTTAGCTCCTAAGAATGTGAAAATAAACCCCATCCCCCGTCTCCCCCCATACGATATTTTTTTTCAGCTCGACATAATCTTTCACCTCCGTAAATAGTTGCACTCAGTTGCGGGATACCCTGTATAAGCTCTCTCTAAAAATAAAGATCAAGTTCTGAAATGAGCCAAATCGGATGAAAACCACGCCTACCTTCCATACGGAGTGACTTTATTTAAATCGTAAAATCTCTTTAAAATCCACAAAAATTAAAGAAATGCCTTAAAATTTTGCGCGTAAGTTTTGATCTTTAATATCAATTTACGACTATGAAATTTAGAAAAATCGGAAGAAAACCACGCCTACCTAGTTACTTTATACTAACCGTAAAATCTCTTAAAAATATGCTCAAATTACAAAAATGTCTTGAAATTTTGCACACATGCTTTGATATTTAACATAAACCGTCTCTATGATATTTGGTAAAATCGCATGAAAACCACGCTTACTTCCCATACAAAGTGGATTTATTTTAAACGTAAAATCCTTTAAAACTGTGCAAAATTAAAGAAATGTTTTGCACATAAGCTTTGATATTTAACATAAACCTTCTCTGTGAAATTTGGTAAAATCGGATGAAAACCACGCCTACTTCCCACACAAAGTGTCTTAATTTTAAACGTAAAATCTCTTAAAAATCCACAAAAATTAAAAAAGTATCTTGAAATTTTGCACATAAGCTTTGATGTTTATTGTAATATGAACCACCTCAGATGATATTTGGCAAAATCGGATGAAAACCACGCCTACTTGTCATACAAAGTGGCTTTATTTTAAACGTAAAAACCTTTAAAGATCTGCAAAAATTAAAGAAATGTTTTGCACATAAGCTTTGATATTTAACATAAACCTTCTCTGTTAAATTTGGTAAAATCGGATGAAAACCACGCCTACTTCCCATACAAAGTGGCTTTATTTTAAACATAAAATCTCTTAAAAATTCACAAAAATTAAAGAAATATCTTGAAATTGTACACATAAGCTTTGATATATAATATGAACCATCTCTGATGATATTTGGTAAAATCGGATGAAAACCACGCCTACCTCCCATACAAAGTAACTTTATTTTAAACGTAAAATCTCTTAAAAATCTACAAAAATTAAAGATATATCTTGAAATTTTGCACATAAACTTTTGATTTATGTAGTATGAACCATCTCTGATGATATTTGTCCAAATCGGATGAAAACCACACCTACCACCCAAACAAAGTGACGTCATCAAAATAGGAAAACTTTCGTAAATATATAAAACTGGATGACATTGTGTCTGTATGTACCAAAATTCCACCCGCATTGTTTATTCAACCCATACATATATTTTTCGGTGTAATGTGAAGTCTTAAGACTAGAAAAGTGGGTGTGGCATTTAGTCTTAATGGAACTTCTATTACAATATGTGTCTGAATTCAACAAAATTTTGCACACATAATCCTTGGTAGCTTGAGCAGTTTTAAGTTTATTAAAGTGGGCGGTTCTCACCAGGGGGCGTGGCACTTTATTTTAAAACTACCTCCATCTACATGGTTTGTCCGATTTCAACAAAATTTCGTACATATATTCTTTAGCAAAATATAAGTTTTAAGCCTGCAAAAGTGGGCGGGTTTGCACCAGGGGCGTGTGATTTAATTCTAATCAAACTCCCTCTACACCGTTTGTCCGACCTAAACCAAATTTAGCACACATATTATTTGGCATAAGGATCAGTTCGTAGTTTATAAAAGTTTGCTGTCCAATGGGCGTGGAACTTTATTTTTAATCTATTTCCATCTACATCATTTCTCCGATTTTAACCAAATTACGCACTATATTCTTAAGTATAATGAGAAATTTTAAGCCTACAACAGTGGGTGGAATAGGACAAGGGGCGTGTCAATTCAATTCTAATCGAGTTTCCTCTACACCATTTGTTCGATTTTAACCAAAATTTGCAGATATTATTTGGCATTAGAATCAGTTCGTAGTTTATAAAAGTGGGCGGTACTAGACAGGGGGCGTGGACCTTTATTTTTAAATTAGCTCCATCTTTAATGTTTCTCTCCGACTTAAACCAAATTACGCACATATATTCTTTAGTATAATGAGAAGTTTTAAGTCTACAAAAGTGAGTGGGATTGGATAAGGGGCGTGTCAATTTAATTCTAATCGAACTTCCTCTACGCCATTTGTTCGATTTTAATCAAATATTGCATATATATTCTTTACAACAAGGTGCAGTGCGTAGTTTATAAAAGTGGGCGGAATTAGACAGTGGGCGTGACACTTTAATTTTAAGCAAACTTCTTCTATACCGTTTTTCTGACTTCAACCAAATTTTGCAAATATATTCTTTGGAATGAAGAGCAGTAATTAGTCTTAAAAAAATTGGGCGGAATCAAATAGGGGCGTGGCAGTTTAATTTAAATCGAACTCCTTATATAGCCTTTGTTCGAATTCTTCCAAATTTTCGACACGTTTTCACTTCGGTACCCTGCCGAAGCTTCATTCCTTACTCGTTTATGAATAATTTTAAAAATTACCTACATTTTTTTTTTTGCAATATTTTGCAGGCTGCTGCTGTAGCTGCACGCCAACCGGGCTCACGTCTCAAGACACCCAATTATCCCATCTGGATAACTAGCTGTGGTGGACACTTCGGCGTCATCTTCAATCGCAATCCGGATCTTTTGCGCAACTATCATGCCGAAGCGCGCTTCGATCTTAATTATTACAGCTGCTCGGGTCATCAAATTGCCATGGCGATTGATAATCGTACGCATAACGATGCAGCATTCAGCATGTTGGAGCGTCAGCAGTCATTGGCCAACACAGGCGAGAGTATCAGTCCACTAGCAGTGACCGGTATTGCGGCAACGCTGACTCCAGCAGCGGCCAGCGAAATTGCTGGCAAGGATGAGCCGATGTTAAATACACCATTGCAGCGCTTAATACACACCAAATGGGCGGAAGCGCAAATACGCTATAATGCACAACCGTCCATGTTGAGCTACTTATTTAGCACCAATATGCAGTGAAGCAGTAACGGATGTGACACATATCTAACAGCTCTAATACGTATACGAGTACAGCTTGAACTAGTGCCTTAATAAAATAGAAAAAAAAAATTATACTTTACCTTAGAAAATGCCTTACAAAGTCAGCCAATTTAATAAATGCAACAGCTTGAGAATTTATGCTTTGGATTTGTTTTATTTTTTAAAGATTTTTCATTTTATTTTTATATTTTTTCTTTTTGGTATTATTAAGTCTTAGCAAAAAATATTTGATAATTTTTATTTTTTTTTTTTTATTTTAAATATCATTATCATACGTTTTATTTCTAGGTTATTTACAAGGTTTTGATTGTTTTTTGGTTTTTGTCCTAAGAATTTTTTTTTTTGGTTCGTATAGAGGAATTTTGAGTATAACTAGTTTTTTTTTTTAAGTTGAAATAATTATTAAAATTTTGATAAAGTATCGATTAGAGTTTCGTTTATTTTGTAGCAATATTTGTAAATTGTAAATGTTTTGCTATCTAAATATCTGAAGATTTTTTTTTTTAATTAGGCATTCTTTAATCATTCTTTCAATGTTTGCAATACTTATATAATACTGGATTTTAATATCGACTTATTAATAATATAATTTCTTACAGTTAAAATTTATAAAAATGTTTTTAAAAGTTTAATAAAAAACTTGTATCTTTTTAATCTAAATCATGCATAGCTTCAAAAAAATTTATTTTTTTTTAAGACATAAATTAACTTTAAGTTTAAATGTAAAGTCTTAACTTAGAAATATTTTATAAATTTAAGTACTTCAATGATTTAAAAATACATTTTTTTTTTGGTTTTTGATGTATGGGCAGAATTTAAAACAAAACCTAGCTAATCGAAATTATAAATGTATAGCTTAAGCATTAAAATTTTCTAAGCGATACTTTGTATCTTGACTGGTTGTGTAGCAAAATTAATTGTGCTTTTTTTAGAGGCTACAGAACAAAAAAAATCAATTCTTGATACTTATCAAGTTTATAATAGCTGAAATATTAAATTAAAGTCAAAAGTTTGCATCTCGTGAACACTGATAAGGTGCTAAAATTCACTAAAATATAATAAATAATCACTGGAGTTTATGCAGCAAATAAATAAACATGCTGCGGGCTGAACAAAGCGAGTTTAAGCTGATTAAACCAAGTTGAAGCTATTCAAAGCGGGTTCGAGCTGTTCAAAGCAGGTTCGAGCTTTTCACAGCGGGTTCGAGCTGATCAGATTTAATTAAAGTCAAATAAAATGTCAATTGTAAGCGCGTAATTGCATCTAATAATATGTGCTCCAATAAATTTACAGACTACAAATATTCAATTACCCAGAGATTCTTCGGCTTAGCTTTCGGAGAGCTACTAGTGCGATGATTTTATACTGAACCCCTATACCACAAAGTGATTGATATATTCAGATCCAAGAAATAAATTGCTAAAGAAGATTTGTACTTCATGTACGAAATGGATTTTGGAGGCAGTGCAGGCGGTATGTCATCAGCTGGAGGTCTCAGAGTTACCCAACTCGTATCTTCACTATAAGAATCAATTCAATTTTTAAACAAGTAAAGAAGCTAAAGTTGGTCTAGCCTCATCAAAATAAAACCCAAATTTATTAATACTGTTATATTTTTTATTTCATTAACAAGCTCAGTCACACTGCTGGTTAAGTATTGCAGTGCGAGTAATGTTAACATATCTTAAAACACACCAGTTGCAAAAAATAGAGAAAAGCAAATCTTGTATTAAAATTTTTAAGAATCAGATAATTATGAATAAAACTTTAGCAGGATCATTAAAAATAAGAAATATACGCTAATAGAATGAACGCTATAATGTGTAGATGACGAATTAAGATATGATAAAAAAATGTTAAAGATACGTAAGACGAAGAAGAAATTGAGCAGATACAATACAGGGCTTCTGGACCAGGTGGCTCGGTGGCTCAAGCCGATGACGTCACTCCGGTCCAGCGCCATCTAGTGGGGACTTTTTTTGCTAAAAATGTGCAAAGGTGTATGTATGTCTTTGCTTTAAACTTTTAAAATTGGCAAGTTTGGGGTATGTCTTTGCTTTAAACTTTTAAATTGGCAAGTTTGGGGTATGTCTTTGCTTTTAAGCGTTGATCATAATTTTATACACTACATTATCGGTAGTGGTAGTCAAGCAAGTTCTTATCAGTGTCATAGAGTATAAATTATTATCTAGAGATTGCATCAACTCTGCTAAATCTCTGGCATGTGTTAACAGAGGTTAACAGAGTTTTTTTTCTTCATGTTTTTAAGTGAAATAGCTCTGTTAACACATGCCAGAGATTTAGCAGAGTTGATGAAATCTCTAGATCATAATTTACACTCTATGTCAGTGTTTGCATGTTTTGTTTTTTTTATCCCTCGAATTCGTTATAGCAAGACTCAAATTCTGCTGGTCAGCTTGCTTTATGAAAATATATGCATTAATATGGGTTGAAGCAATTTAGGTACGGCGAAGGTTGAAGGGGTTAAAGAAATGTTTATAAATTTAATTAAGTCGGTAAGTTTTAGGTGGCTGTCTTTGTTTTGAGCTTTTAAATTATAAGTTTTGAGGATATGTCTTTGCTTTAAGCATTGAACATAATTTTATTTGCTTCATTATCGATAGTGGTAGCCAAACGAATTCGTGCGAGTGGTAAGTAGGTGATTTGATATCAAATGAAAATTCCTAAACAGCCTCAATAATAACAATAATATCAGCACACAATAGTATAAAACAAAATTCAACCCGCTTAAAATATTTTGTTTTTATCAATGAAAAACCACAAACATCCTCAACAGCAACAACAAAAACATATACAATATTAGATAATAGTAAATTGTAATAAAATGTTTGCAGCACGATATTAATATAATCATATATATTTTTTTTTTGGGTGCTTTAAATTTTTAGGCAACTTGGACCCTTTAAATAATTTTAGAAATTTTAATCTTTAGTTTGCAAAACTAAAACGAACGAACCAGGACAAAAAAAAAAAAAAACAGCAGCAACAAGAAATTATAAAAACAAATAAAATGGGCAAGCAACAAAAAAAATTTTTTAGTAAATAATAATATTAGTATATTTTTTAATTATTATTTTCAAGAAAAAAAAAATTAATAAATGAAAAAAATTTATTTCAAAAAATTCTAATCTTACCTTCCGGAGCTTCATGACGTATAACTAAGAGTTCTTTTGGAACCCTTCCTTCCATTATTTGTTGAAGCTCGTCCCGACGAGCCTCAGCAGCCTCATTAAGGCTTCAACTTGCTGAAGCGGATAAAGTGCTGGAGATGCAGTCTCGCGCTGATGTCAGCAACAGACTGTGGGAGGAGAGTCCGGTAGTTTTTATAAAAGATATCTGACCCTCCTTCTAGAGTACTGTTGGGATGACAACGTGGCCGACCAACTGCAGAGGCTTATCAGCCGCTATGAGCACTCACCCAACCTTGAAAGGTTGCGTGAGTGTTCAGCTGAAGTTGTTCAACTCGAGCGTGAGGCTGTAGAGCCTCCAGGATTTTTGGTTATACCAGAAGTGGTATTTCATCTTGCTGGGATATAATTTGTATATATTTTTTTTTTTTTTATATTTATAAATATACATTATAATCATATTAGCATTATCACGAATCAAGTGTTTTGGTATCCGTGTATAAGTTTATTATTATTATTATTATTATTGTTATTATTATTATTAATCTAAGTGTTACAAAATATTTTATCAAATAAAACAAACTAAAAATAATAATCGGGGTTTTGTTCTTACTGCTGTTGTTTTTGTTGTTGTTCTTACTGTTGTTGTTGTTGTTGTTCTTGTTGTTGAGACTATGTTTATTAATAAAAAATATTCAATCTAAAGTTATGAAATACATAGCTAAACTATTCAATTAAAATGTTATTAATACAAACTGTTCTTTATTTTTATTTATTAAGACTTTAATATTGTAATAGGAATTTCAAACATAGATGTCCACTATTTATGGCATTAAAATTTTGATATTTATCATAATTATAGCTAATGTTTTGACCCAAATATTTAATTATTTCCTTTGACGGCTGCAAATTTCCAAAGCTATCGAAATATTCAATTTGATTCTTGTTTTTCCAGTATGCTACCCAATGTGTTCCAGGGCCATTTGAAGTATCTAGATTGATTATTCCACATTATTTTTTAAGCGGTTTATTTGGAAGAGTGTCACACATAAACACTCCTCTAAAATTTGGAATGTTTTTGGCATATTTTATCAAATCTACATCAGAAAGAGCTCTTTTGTGTAGCTTCATTAAACATTTGGTTTATAAGGATTTAAATACAGTCCAAATCCTTTTTTTTTTATGCGGTTTTAGAAACATGCATTTACCCATTGCAATAGACTCCATTTTATTATTATGTCGTTTTGCTTCATTCAATTGCTCTTTTCCAGCTTTTACTGCATTGATTGCTTTTGTAACGCCATATACTCCACCAGCTAGACCATCAAGTGCACCCAGGGCAGCGAATATAGGTGCGAGCGGAAGAAAACCTCCAGATTTAGGTAGAGGTATTACTCGAGGTGTCTTAATCAGAGATTTTTTTCCCTTAAAAATATTGTTTACAACGTTTCTTGAAATTTTAACGGCATCATCTACATTTTTAGGTTTCTTAATTTTCATTTCAAGGCACGTCTAAATAAGCGATGTCCATTTACTTGAGGAGATCTCTTAGTTTTACAAATTTTGTTTTCAACTTCATTGCGTTAGTGACAAGCAAAGTGTTTGATTTTTCAGCAATACTACTATCACTTGCGTTAACCCTTTGCCAAGCCTTTTCAGCCAAGATTCTATCAGCAGTATGTCTTTTTTCCAAATCTTTGTTGTTTGCGTATACTATATCGTGTTGTCTGCAAGCGGTATCCAAAAGATTAATTCCTTGATCACCTCTAGCTAATCGCTTCTTTAATTTTGTACCAGGCCCACAAAATTGATATCCAGGTAAATGAAATTCAATCGGAAGTTTGTCTATTAACTTATTCAGAATACCTTTTCCAATGAAGCATGGACGAAGACTGATTATCTTTTTATAAATAATTGTCATTAGTATTTGTACTTTTCCGAGCAGAGGTTCAAAGCAAAGTGATGATGCAAAATTAATAAAAATGAACTAATTATATCTGATATCATTTAGTAGTTTACATAATGCGGTTCTTAAAGCAACATAAAACACTTGACGTAAAGAATATTGATAGCAAGTTAAATGCATCGAATGGATTGCGACATAGTTCATTACTACCGAACTCTATTAGGAGTCTTACTGTGGGCCCGTCTAATTGTGGAAAAACCAATGTGATGATAAGTCTTATTGAAAGTCCCAATGGTTTAAAATTTAAAAATATTTACTTATACTCAAAGTCAGCACCACAACCAAAATATCAATGCTTGGAACGTTTAATTAAACCTATTAAAGAAATAAATTTTTCAATATTTTCTCATAATGATGACGTCATAGATCCAGATAAAGTACAACCAAGCTCAATATTTATATTCGACGATGTAGCTTGTGAGAAGCAAAATCATATACGGTCTTACTTCTGTATGAGTCGTCATAAAGACGTTGATAGCTTTTACTTATGTCAAGCGGATACCAAAACAGTTGCTTCGTGATAATGCTTATATGATTATAATGTTTAAACAAAATGAAATGAATACAAGACACATTTACAATGATCATGTTGGTTCTGATATGTCTTTTAAGATTATCCATGAGTTATGTTCAGAGTGTTGGAGAGAAAAATATGGGTTTTTAGTAATTAATAAAGATGATCCTATAAATGATGGTCGTTATAGAAAAGCGTTCGATGTTTTTATTAGCTTGTTAAAGAAACAGTATAGATATTTAAATAACAGTACAACGACAACTGGAGCTATATACTGTTTAATAGACCAACTATCAATATGAATAAGAAAACAAACCTTGTTAATAATCTTATTAAAACTAGAAATATTTTGAAAAAGAAATATAAAAGCCTTCAGCTCGGAGAAGTTGCAAGTGATAAGCTTTTGGAAGAAACTTTTAAACCTATATCAAAACCATTACAGGAAATAATTCAATCAACTAATAAGAGAAAGATAGTCAAAAATGAAAAGTATTCAGATAATTCTTTTAAGGATAATAAAATTGCTACCAGCACACCATTTAAAAAGAGCAAGCATGATTCTAATACATCTAATTTATCAAAAGTTTGATGATGAAGTTGAATACAAAAAAGTCAAATTATATATATTGGGATGACCCAAACGAACTAGTTGATAGATTACGTCTTTTGTTATCGTCATCAAAAGCTGCTCACTCAAATCATAATAACGAAATATTCTTAATTATTGAAGAATTGAGAGAAGCAAAAATTATTATATAAATAACCTGCAAAATATATCATCATCAATATTTATAAAATGTCTGTCGACAAGTTTGGACATTATATGGGCAGCTATGAAAGATATAAAAACCCACACACCAAGATTCATTTCGCCATTTCAACTTTAATTGAAGCCATTTTAACTCACCAAATCATTAGAGGAGATAAAATCAACGCTTACACACAAAATTGTTGCAGCTGAAGAACGGCTTTTAAGAAAAAGAGCAGATCATTATGAGTTTTTGGATGAGAAAATAGATCGTGTTGAAAGGAATTCGCCAGCAGAAGCTCTAAAACGAGTATGGGCTAAGGTAGCAGCTAGAGACGGTGAGGTGGAAGCTCTTAAACGAATAACAACCGCTGAGGACACTAGGCAGGAGCTTCATAAGCAAGCACGCAGAAATTTCATAAGACGACGAGTGGTAACCAAGGGAATAGACGATCTTTGGCAAGCAGATCTTGTTGAAATGGGTGCTTATTGAAAATACAACAAAGAACATCGGTTTATTTTAACGGTAATAGATACATTTTCAAAGTTTGCTTGGGCTCTTCCCGTAAAATCTAAAGGCAGTGAAGACATTACTTATGCAATGAAATCTATTTTTTTATAAAAGAGAATACAAAAAAACTTGCAAACAGATAATGGTTAAGAGTTTTATAATAAAACATTCCTAAACCTGATGAAAAAAACATAATATTAATCACTATTCTAAATATAGTAACATGAAAGCATCTATTGTAGAACGATTTAATAGAACTATAAAAGGAATGATGTGGAAAAAATTTAGCTTACAAGGAAATTATCAGTGGATAGATATATGTAAGGATTTAATTAACCAATATAATAGTAAAAAGCATAGGTCTATTGGAATGATGCCAAAGTCCGTTAATGCAGGAAATGAAAAATCTATACTTAAACGTGCTTATAATCATCCTAAAGTTTTTACAAATTGTAAACTTAAAGTTAGAGACCACGTTCGAATTAGCAAATATAAGCATATTTTTGCAAAAGTATGTACTCCAAACTGGACAACTGAAATTTTTAAAATTCGCGCTATTCAGAACTCAAACCCTGTAACTTATTTATTAGACGATTATCAAGGGAATCCAATTATCGGAGGGTTCTATGAGCATGAAGTATGGAAGACACATTTTTCGAATACTTACTTGATTGAGAAGGTTTATTTATAATTAATATTCCTTATGTTAAAATGGATGGTCCAGGTGATTATTTGAGAACGCCAACTACAGGGTGCGGCTAAAGTTACTATATGATGTAAAACAATTGTAACTTCTTTGCTTGCGAGTATTTAACTTTTTCTTTTTTCCTATTTCAGAAATTAAACTTGGGAGAATATTTAAAAATGGAACGCTATACAATTGCGCAAAGAACTAAGATTGTTTTTCTATTCATTGAAAATCATCGTTCGATAATTAATACTCAACGTGCATACAGAAGATTTTATGGTGTAAGAACTGCTCCAACGGATTCAACCATTCGTTCGTTGGTGAATAATTTTGCTGAATATGGGACTGTCGGAGATTCAAGACGTACGGGCAGACCTCGAACTGGCAGATCGGCCGAAAATATTGATGCTGTGCGACAGAGCGTCGAAGAAAATCCGGAGACATCAACGAGAAGACGATCTTCCCAGTTGCAGCTTTCTGACCGCACTCTTCGGCGAATTTTAAAACACGATTTGCACCTCTTCCCTTACAAAATCCAACTAGTCCAAAAACTAAATCCTGAGGACTTCGTATTGCGCTTGGAATATGATAGAGCAGTTTTAAATCTCGTTTATCAAAATGAACATTTTTTGTCAAATTTAATGATGACCGACGAAGCGCATTTTCACTTGAACGGTTTCGTAAATAAACAAAACAACAGATTTTGGGGATCCCAAAATCCCAAAAATCTTCATCAGAAATCTTTACACGCAATTCGTGTTACCGTTTGGTGTGGCATTACCGCCCAAAAAGTTTACGGTCCTTTTTTTTTTGAAAACGATCAAGGTGTATGTGAAACAATAAATGGAGAACGTTACAGAGTAATGCTACAAAATTTTTTATTTCCGCAATTGCCACCAAACGCCAATATATGGTTTCAACAAGATGGTGCAACAGCTCATACAGCCCGTGCAACGATGGACTTATTACGACAACAATTTCCAAATCGGATAATTTCTAAAAACGGCGATTTGAGATGGCCACCACGATCGCCAGATTTGACTGCACCGGATTTTTTCTTGTGGGGCTATCTCAAAGACAACGCTTATGTGAATAAGCCCCAAACCTTGCAGCAACTAAAGGACAACATTCAAGAAGAAATTGATCGTATACCACAAGAAACACTCAACAAAGTTATGGAAAATGCCATAAAAAGAGCACATTTTTGCGTTAGAGCAAACGGTTCTCATTTAACTGATATTATTTTTCATAATTAATGTAAAAAAATAACATAAAATAAACTTTCTTTTTATCATAAATTTTTTTGTTTTTTTCATTCCATTCAATAGTTATTTAAAAAACAAATCATATAGTTACTTTAGCCGCACCCTGTATCTCAGCGTATACAAAAAGTGGAAACCAGTGTTTTGAATTGGTTCCTATTATAACAACACTGTTATTTTTACCATCTCTATTTTTACTCTTTACTTTTGACTTTACTTTTGTACTTCGTATATGGAATCGCTACAGCGCGTTAAATAAAATATCAGCATTTATTTATTAATCAAATTGTTTTCAATCCAGTTACAATAGGGTTAGATGCAGCAAAAATGTTTGTTGAGTTTTTAGTAAGTGATGTGCAAGACATAATTGAAAAATATTTATCTATTAACAAACCGATGAATTCTCTAACGTCAGATATTTCATAAAGTAAGTAAATTTTGTCATGTTTGTAAAAAGACTTTGGGCAATAAACGTGTAACAGATCACTGCCATCTAACAGGCAAATATAGAGGACCAGCTCATTCCAGTTTTCTTTCATAATTTCTCAGGTTACGATTGTCATTTATTTATAAAAGAATTCGCAAATGTTCCGGGTAATATAAATGTTAGTGCAGTAAAAAAGGAAAGATATATATAACACTAAGAAAAACAATAGAGCATGATTCTCTTAATTCAATTGAGATCAGATTTTTGGATTCATTTAAATTTATGCAATCTAGCTTAAATGCTTTAGCCAAAAATTTATCAAGTGATGATTATAAAATTGTTCGATCAATTTTTAAACATGATGATGAGTTTAATTTGATGACTAAAAAAGGAATTTTTCCATATGAATACATCAATTCGTGTGAAAGATTGAATGCAAAAATCCTGCCACCTACTGAAAAATTCTTTAGTTCCATAACTAATTCTAGTTGTACTGAAGATGAATTCAATATTGCGAAAACTGTATGGGCGTAGTTTAAATGTGAAAATCTCTTGGACTATATGGAGCTTTATTTAAAAACCGATGTCTTATTATTAGCTGATATATTTAAGAATTTAGAAAAGTTTGTCGAAACATTTATGGTCTGGACCCCTGTCAGTATTATACATCGCCTGGCTTAGCATGGGATGCTATGTTAAAAGTAACAGATGCTGAAAGTAACAGATTCCTTTTTATATAAAGGAATAATGGGTGGCATTGTACAATGTTGTCGTAGACATGCCAAATCAAATAATCAATATATGAGTGATTTCAAAGAAGAAAATCCATCTGAGTATATAATGTACTTAGATGTAAATAACTTATACGGATGGGCAATGTCCCAAAGTCTTACTTATGGTAATTTTAAATGGATAGACATTACCGATTTTAATGTTTACAATATTCCATCAAACTCACAATTCGGATACGTTCTCGAAATCGATTTAGAATATCCACAGATTATCTTCATGATCATCATAACGATTTTCCTTTTTGTGCAGAAAAAGCACAAGTAAAAAAGCTCCCAATTCAAAATTCAATAAACTTATTACTGATTTAACAAATAAATCTAAATATGTTATACATTACAGAAATCTTCAGCAATGTGTTAAACATGGATTGAAAATACATAGAATTTTAAAATTTAGTCAGTCAATCTGGCTAAAAATATATATATTTATTTGAATACACATCAAAGTAAACTAGCTAAAAATGAATTTGAAAAGAATTTTTTTAAGCTATTTAATAATGCTGTTTATGGGAAGACAATGGAAAATGTTGAGAAATGAATAAATATAAAAATAGTTACAAGTTGGGAAAATTGTGGAAAACGTTTAGGTGCTCGAGCTATCATAGCAAAACCAAATTTTCATAGTTGTACTAAGTTTACAGATAATGGCTCGTATGCATAAAAATGAGATCTTACCTTTTTCTCAAGGTTTTGAGCAATTACTCGGTTTAGTATGCATAAAAAACAATTAGCTTATGGGCTTCATCTCACGTGATGAGATTGATCTCACCTTTGAGCAATTTCTTAAAATCGAAAGCTCTCACTGAGTTTAAGCTAATATTAGTATGCATAAAAACCAACTTCTACTCATTTTCTTGAGATCATGCTCCTAATTTGGTGAGACTGGTAGGCTTCAACTTAAGTTTAACAAAAAATATACAAACCGTGTTCATCAATTAGTAAAAATTGACACGTCCAACGACTTTACCGGCTTGAAAAGGAAAATATAAAGTGGATGGCTGAATATTTGTGCAAGGACGATAACTAAACCTGAGGGGGAGGATTAACAAAAGTAGAGAAAATGCAAACCTTTCTAAGATTTGTTGATGATGATCCGAATTTCAGGTTGAAATCGGCCAAGTTATACAAAAAACTACAGCTTCACGTACTGTTAAGCAAGTTGCCAACGCAATCGCAAGCAAATGGAACAATTGAATTGCATACCCAAGAAGCAATGAAGCCATCAGAAGAGCACAAATAAAATAGACTTAAGGATACAAACTTTCCTTTTGCTATCGATTAATATTTTGTTATTTTGTTTACATAAAATCTCTCTTAAGCCTTATTGTTCCGTTTTGAATTTGTATTACTTATTTAAAAAAAATAAGTCCGTCGCGAAGTCCAAATTTTTACAAAAAAAGAGTCTGCCTCTGAGTAGGTATAATGGGAGGGTTCTGGGGCAGGAGCCACCAGGAGCCGCGTGATTCATAGAAGCGTGCGTCAGAGTTGACGTCAGTTTTTGTTGCGGTTTTCTGCTAAGCAGGCAGGCGTGCACCAAAGTTGACGGCAGTTTTGTTTTGACTTATGTCCGTCCCCGTCCCCCGTCTGTCCGTTTGCGGTTTTTTGATAAGCAGTTGCATAAAATATAAAAATGTTTTGTTTTTCAATGCTTTGGCTTTGGTTTTTTGATAAGCAGTTGCATAAAATTTTAAAATGTATAAAATTTTTTCGATATAATATAAAAAAAATTTTTTCAATGCTTTGGAAAATAAAAAATTGCTTCCTTAGGTTTTTTGATAAACAGTTGCATAATACAATGTTTTAAACTTTTTCGATAAGCAGTTGCATAAAATATAAAAAGTTTTTGCTTCGGAAAGTAAAATATTGCTTCCTTAGGCTTTTTGATAAGCAGCTGCATAATACAATGTATAAAACTATTTCGATAAGAAGTTGCATAAAAAGTTTCTTTTTTTATCAATGGTTGAGAAAATGAAAAACACAGTTGTGCAATATTTTTTTAAAATACATTTTATTATACAGAAAAAAAAAAACAGTTGTGAAATATTTTTTAAAATAAATTTTATTATACATTTAGAATATATATATAAATGTTAATATATTATCATTAATAGGAAGTCCATCGTGGTTCTTTGAACATAACTGCATATAAATTGTAGAGTTTTCTTATACTTTGATATCGTGACCACAAAATTATACAATTACAAATATCATACGTTTCCTTATCTGAATTTTCAGCAAAACAACAGTCTTTCCTATGTAAGCCATGTATTGAATATGAAAAACGAAGAGATGATCTCATTTCAGTTATCATATCCTGAAAAAATTGAACATGATCGGGGTCTATTAATTTTTCATATTTTATTAAGAAATTTTCTAATTCCAGTGCTGACATCATATTTGATTGTTTCAAGTGTAACTCCCAATTTAAACTAATCTGTTTTGTTTTTTAATTATTTTTTATTAAAACCAAAACCGTGATAAGGTGCAGATAAAAATGTTTTCTCAGAGTCGTAATATAAAAATTTTTGTATAAAAGTCAAAGCGTTTTATAGTTTCTTTCATAGTTGTGAACGGTGGTTTTTTGTAAGCAAGTAAGAATAAAATAAATTTTCAAAATGGAAAGCAGGAAAAATACATTGAAAGCTTTGAATGAGCTCACAATGAAAAGGAAAATTATCATTCCGTTGAGTAATATTCCACTCAACACCAAATTAATTATATTGAAAGCGAAAAGGAAAAACACTAAATTTGGATGGAATATCATGCTGGAACTGGAGAGAACGTTATGTTTTTACCTGTGTTGTATAATGAAATGAGTGATGAAACTCTGGAGAGCTTAAGCTCTGGAGATTTCTATATTGAGAGAATGCTTACAAGTGTTAAAAATCCAATGTATTTTGAATTCAAATTTTCTTGTGAGAAAAATTAAAACTAAAAAAAAAAAAAAACTTATAAATATGGAATTGATTATCAATAAAACGAACAAATCCAAACATTGATTTTTTATTACATATAATATTTTTTACAGTGCCTACTTTTTTATATTTATAGATAATTCCCATTAGTTGCTTTAGGATTCGCTTCCAATATCCATTTTAGAGGGAGCTACGTGCATCAAGTCAACAGTTTCATCATTCAACACTTCATCATTACACCATTGTTGAATTATGTTTTTTAATTTAGATACTTCTACATTATTTTTAAAATTTATTTCAAAAGTTGGTTTTTCCTTATAACTTTGTGCAGTTATCATAAATTTGGTACTTTTAAATAAATTCATAACATTTAAATCTTCATGTTTAATACAATTATGTCATGTTTAATACATGTTGGACGTCTTGTTGTTGTTGTTGTTGTTGTATTTTAAGGTTTTTATTAGGATTTGCTGATTTTCTTCGTTTTTTTTTAATGCTGGTTCCTTGCTTTCATCATTAGTTTTCTCAAACACTTCGTTGAAGTCTTCATGACATTTCAAAAATTCACTCTCGTCATGGTTTTGTTTTGGTTGTTGGTCTTCTTCATTCTTATTAACATCATCATCATCATTATGAGTTTCCTCCAACACTTTATCCAAATTTTCATAATATGTCTAAAGATCACTCCAAAAATCGATGTCCTTGTCAGCACCCCAAGATATATTCTTATTCATTTTTTTGTTTAACGTCAGCTGAATTTTTAATTGAAACTAATAAATGTTTCAAAGTGTTGAAACTATTTATAAGTAAATAATCTTTCAGTTTGCGTTTAGTTTTGTATTTATCTACATATTTCTTTGTTTATGAAAAAGAAACAAATTTTTTTACAACGATGAAATTGAATATAAATACGGTTGTCGACATTATGAAAAATTAAAAATGTCTTTTATACGCGACGAAGTAACAATGGCTAGTAGTGCCATTGATGACGGAGCCTTAAATTGACGATTGCTTGATTATACCACAGTCGAGTTTTGAAACAGTGAACACAACTGATCATCAATTTTGGAGCGATATATGGAGGAACGAACGTGATATACACACATTAATGAAAATGCTGAAAAAAATGATGGAATATTACATCAAGGAAGAGTTGGGAATTGGTCAGGACTACTTGATATCAACAAAACTAGTTGATATAAAACTATACACACATTAATGAAAATGCTGAAAAAAATGATGGAATATTACATCAAGGAAGAGTTGGGAATTGGTCAGGACTACTTGATATCAACAAAACTAGTGCTTGTGAAGCGGGTGGCTGAAACTAATTTATATGTTTTTAAGTGTGAAGTACCAGCACAAGAATTGATAATAACAATAAAAGTAATAATGAGAAAATTAACAATTTGATTGAAAATGCAGTACAAAAAGAAAACAGAGTAAGAAGAACCATTGAAAATGATGGAGAACTATGGTCAAAATATAAACATTTTAAACGCAAAGCTAAGGATCAATTAAACACAGATTACAAACACATTAAGCAATTACAAAATAATGATGATGAAATTAACAGTTTGATAGAAAATGAAGTGCAAAAAGAAAACAGAGTAAAAGGAGACATGGACAAGGCATAAACATTTTAAACGTAAGGCTACGGATCAATTAAACACAGATTACAAATACCTTAAACAATTACAAAATATCCGAAATAAAAAAAATTCTCTACAACAAAATATACAAATACTTAAGGATAGTAAAAAACTGGATAAATTATATGGATTTAATATAGATTCTTTGGGGAGATGGAGATATGGAAAAAAACTTTTGAAAATTCCTAATGAAAATAAAATTTCTGTTGGAAAATATAAATGGTAGATGACACCTGGTCTATTTGAATTAGTTTTTCACACAAATCCACTTCATTTCACTAAACAAGATTTGCAAAATTATAAAGATATTCTATTATCTACAAATGCTCATAGGCGTAATTATAACTCAAATGATCAAATTAAAGGCACTCAATCTTCTATTTCACCTAATTTTATTTCCTTTAGTTTTTCCTTTAAGATTTTCCGAGTGTTAGCAAAGTTTGTTAAAACATTAACGTTTGTATTTATCATGATTATTGTTTTCTGTGATCTGACTAAAATCTGATACTGTTCTGGTATATATCTGATACTGATCTGAGGTGTAACAGGTAGTGATGTGATTTTTATATCTGTATGAAATTGTCAAATGCTTGGGAATTTTTGTATAGGTTTGACACAAATAAAAACAATCAATTTGTTTATGACGACTCATACAAAAAATATTCTCGTATAGTTGTTGTTGTTTGTTATTGTTTACCACAAATAACATCATCAAATATAAAAATTGAATTTGATTTATCTTTATCTAGAGTTATAACATCTTCGTTGTCTGAGAAAGTGTAGAGATTTATTCCTTTTATCGGCGCAATCAGTTTCTTCAAATATTCATACTTTGGTTGATATAAGGATTTTGAATATATGTATATGTTTTTAAACTTTAAACCATTTGGATTTACAATAAGACTAAACATAACGTTAGTCTTACCACAATTTGATGGCCCAACCAATAAAGCACGTATTGAATTAGGTAAAAGAGGACTGAACAATTTTGCTTATTTTATCAATAAATAAGTCAACATTATTAACATTAAGCTGGACATTAACATTAATTGGAATATAAATCGATCATATATACTAAAAATCATCATTCTCCTTTTATACTCACAACAAAAATGTTAATTTTATTTTGAAAATGGGTATAATATACAAAGATAGTGCTCATCAGAAACAGTTTAAAAGAGGATATGGTTTCATAAACAACTTAATAAATTCATTACTAGTTGAACTTCATTTACCAGGATATCAATTTTGTGGACCAGGAACAAAACTTCAAAAACGTTTAGAAAGAGGTGATAAAGGTATTAATTTATTGGATGCAGCTTGTAGAGAACACGATATTGCATATTCACAATCAAAAGATATAAACACATGACATCAGGCTGATAAAATTTTATCTGAAAAAGCTTGGCAAAGAGTTACATCCAAAGATAGTGATTTGAAAGAACGTGCCAACGCTTGGTTCGTAACAAATGCAATGAAAGCAAAAATTAAATTTGGAATGGGTATGAAGAGAAACAAGGAAAAAAAGTAAAGCGAAAAGAAGGCAAAACAAGCGCAAAAAGTATAAAAAACCCAAAGTGAATGGAAAGAAACTCTTTGCGTTAGCTGTTAAAAGGGGTGTCAAAATGTTGATAAAGAAGAAACCAAATTCATTCAATGATGCATATAAAACAGCCCATAAAGCTGTCCAGTCAAGTTTCAAACGCAAAAAATCTCAAGTCAACATACCGCGAGTAATCCCAGTACCAAAAATAGGTGGAGTCTTACCACTTATACCAATTTTAACAGCACTGGGTGCTCTTGGTGGTATAGCTTCTGGAGGATCAGCCGTTGCAAAAGTTTTAAATGATATAAAAAATGGAAAAGAACAATTAGCTGAAGCTACTCGTCACAATAGATATATGGAATCAATAGCTATGGGTAAAGGACTATATCTCAAACCATATAAACAAGGTTATGGATTGTTTTTATGTCCACATTCAAAAAACTCTTAAGAAAGCTACCTAAAAGACCATTAACCGATGTCGATTTAAGAAAATATTGTAAATGTCTTAAATATTTTAGAGGAATTTTTATGAGAGATTCTTTACCAACAAAACCCTATGCTCAAGAATGTGGTATACTTAATTTAGACGATGTTAACGGACCTGGTACTCATTGGGTAGCTTATTATAAAAATAAAAATTATAAAGAATATTTTGATAGCTTTGGAAACTTGCAACCCTCATGATAAGCAGTTGCATAAAATATAAGTTTTTCAATAAGACTTTTCTGCTATATAAAGATTGCTAATTGCTTAAAAAGAACACAATTTAAAAATAATTAAAATAAATAATATCGACATGGAATTGGCCGAGGAGTTCGCTAGTGATCCTGATAACTATGTCATAGTTAGCCCGGAGCTGACATTCTTCTTATCAAGAACAACAGACACTCTGCACAATCATGATCACTTTAAGTATATTTGGGATCATCCGAGGTTTGAAGAGCTGTTCGCGCCGATCCTTCAAACTAAAATACAAGATCTATGTGAGGAGAACGTTCAAACAATTGATGATCTCGACAATATCCGGCGGAAAACAATTGCCGATTCTGAAATAATATATATAAATAAACTTAAAAAAAATTTAGTTATAAGAGTTGAAATTATAACAATTGTAGGATATTGTACCATAGATAAAAATGTTATATTTTTATAATCGATTTTAAGGAAGAGTTAAAATAGTGATATTTTTCCTTATGCAGATTTCTCACTCGCTGCAAAAGTAAAGTTTATGACATGGGTATTGAGCTACATCGGAAGAACGGACAGGATAACCCACATTCAGACTCTAGCGTTGTTTGGAAAACAATACAGACGATAGAGCAGTCAAAAAAAAAACAGGAAAATTGGAAATATAATAATTAAGTTATAATAATTGTTAAGTTAGTATCAATCGAGAGTTTAAAAAAAAAGGTCTTGTGACCTAAAAGAATATTTTTTTAATCTAATTTATTAAACGAAATTTTAACTTATACATATAAACCGTAGCTAAGGCACTGATAAAATCAGATCGTTTTAAGAGGCTGATTAACCCTCACGGGTTCCTTGTATGCGCGCGCATACAACTTGCAACTTTACTTGTTCATAGGTCATATATGCTTCGATGTATTACAATGAAAATTTGTATAATATCTAATTGAGGGTAGGTTAACATATTGTAAGGAACCAAATTTGATCCCACATATTAAAGTATAGTTATTTTCTTTTAGTTCGCACGGCTGGGCCGTGAAATTGAAGTACGCGAGGTGCACCACCACCCGATCTCTGGCCACCGAATCAAGAGGGAAGGCCTGCCGTCCTCAGGCATTCCCACCCTACAAGCTGGCGGAAAGGGACAGACCAAAGGCCACAAGAGCCTGAGGTTGTAAATTTAGTCGTTAATATTTTTTTTTACTATTTTATTTTTTTTTACGTGTTCGGCATGGCGCATGTCAGCCATGGCCTTACCTTATTTTATATTTTTTCTGGATAAGTATAGTTTAACGTGTATATTTTTCTTTTTTTATTTAGAGTATAAGCTTCTGTATATATTTTAATAATTTTTCTAAAAAGCCTAACGAATACATGGCAAAGCCCATGAAGGGTTAAGAAAAATGGTTAGTTTGATTTTCTGGTGAAAAATAGGTTCAGGAGGGTCGTTTGTTCCTTAGTAGGAAGCTGGGGTAAGTGGGAGTTAAAATCCCCGGTAGAAACCCGGGGAAATGTCGGTCATGATAAACGTTGTGTTCGGGCAACATGACCAACATTTATCCGTGGCTGTTCTGGTTGCTCGAACCTTAGGATAATGACAGGCATACGAGAGGGAAAATAATACTGGCTGGGTTAACACAAAGTGGCTAACATTTTGTGGTGGGACTAAATGTTGCATACAACATTTAATATTTTCTCTATTCTATTTTCATATTCATGAATAACGGACAATGCGGCAAAACCACCACCACCAGCATAGAAGAATGGAATCCACAAGTATGATTCGAGAAGGTTCGACAGCCAGAGAGGGAGATCATATAAAAGGACAAACAACGGAAGAATCTGGGGTCTTTTGTCGAAAATAATCAAAGTGAGCGGACGTATCGAGTGTTGCCCGTGTGAGCAGAGGACATCGGCTGCGCAACGTCGACAACACTAGCAGCGAATAAATAAAGTACCGGCAGAGAAGTAACACCGCGACCGCAGCGGTGAGCAGGAGCAGGCGAGTGTAAAGACGCTTCACGAGACACCTCGGTCGGATTCCAAGGAGACGGCAGAATAGCTGGAGCACACGATCGTCCACAAGTATCATATTATTTTTAAGTTATATTAAGTATTTAAAACCCTTCTAATCTTGTGTTAAATTTATTATTTAGAAGTCGTGGTTGCGTGGCAGTGACAGCGTTCAGTGAAGGGCAATATAAGGTGACACGGTCATTTCTACCCACATGATGTTGGGTCACTAAGTGGAAACATCAGTGGTGGAGTGCGGGTAGCGGCGGTCAGGAGAATAGGTCGACTGGAGGGGTGCGCGGAATAAGTCTCATGTGTGAAGTGAACAGATAATGAACAGGGTCGTCGGGGCTGGAAGAAGTGGTCTCTACCAAGTTCAGCTTCGACACCCTTCGTGTGTCGCGTGTGTACGATCAGGCGAAACAAATGAACACTAACTCGGAGTCGTCGGAGCAGGAAGATGTGGTTCTACCACGTTCTGCCTCGACACTCGGCCGCGAATTCCGCTAAAATTGTACAGGGAAAACGTTAGAATCGCGTGTGACAAGTAATATAAGATGTGCAAATACGTGTGAAGTAGATTGTCGGGGCCGGAAGATGTAGTACTGCCACGTCCGGGTCCGACATCCAGTAGACACGTCTTTTACGTGCTATCGTCACATTGGGCCCTCTAGCGGATCGTCGCGGCTGGAAGAAGTGGTGTCTACCACGTTCAGCCCCGACATCCGAACGTACGCGAAACACACACGTTATCAGGGCCTAGTACGTATGTCGGATCTAGATGAGTAGGCAGCCTGTCAGGCTGTAGAGTAGGAGTAGTACAGTTCGCTATGACCGCCACCGCCCGCACGAAACCCACTGACAAATCCCCATTAATATAAACTACGTGTAGAAAGCTAAACCCAGGTGACCCTGTCAATGCAACGCTACCAAACGGGCAAGTAATCATTACAAATGTCTTTAAACATTAAATATTTATGTTCTCAGTCGAGCCAGACATAAACTGGGGTCGTATATTCCCAGGTATTGTTGTATCTTACGTTTACATAATTAAGTTACCCTGTATAGGTTAAGGTTTGCAAGAAAAAAGAAATAAAATAAAGACCAATACTGAAGCATAGATCTGAGTTTGGCTTGAGGTCAGGAGAAGAAAGATAAATTATTGTTTCGGACCCTGGATACGGCGAGCGTATCCTTGGCAGCAAGAAAGGTCCTCAAAATATTGAAATAATCAAAAAAAAAATTTGACAGTTCAGTTGTTCTGGACATGAAAAGTCACATTACAATTATTCGTTACAGTGTTTCGTTAAGTTCTTTGTTTGGTTGACAGTAACGACAAGGATGATACGGAAATAGCAACATGGAATTCAATCAGGACTTTTGCTGCAATTCAGATAACTACGTTATCACCACTCCGGAACCTTTTGTTTTTTTGGTTGTCAACCACAAATTGTCTTCTGGAAAACTTTGACCATTTCAAATATATATGGGCACATCCACGATTTGGAGATGTCTTCACGTCGGCGCTTCAACCAAATATTGAAGAACTTTGTGAGGAAAATGTTAGAAACATGGACGATGCAAATGGCAACCCGAGAGGTACGCTATCAGAATCGAAAGTGATTTTCATGGACCAATATAAAAAACAAATAGTAACTAAAGTAGAAGTAGTAACGATAGATGGAGAATGTAATGTAATTGATAACACAATATTTTTTTTTTGTGAATTGTCTTTTAGAAGATTAAGAATATTTTCTGAAGATATAACATTTTAATTAATAAAAATTCCCTTTAAAACAAAATGTGCAAGCTTAGAACGGCGAGAATTGCAAAATTGATAACACCCTTTCATCAAACCTATAAAATGGGTTTATAAAGAGCTGCAGTCGATAGTGTACAGCATAAAATGCCTTTTGAAGTCGAGACAATATCGAAATTGCAGTTGGAACACTATAAGAACTCACAATGAACTTGAATTTGGAACTGGAAGATTGTATCTACTGGATGGATTTCTGTTTGAAACATCGTATGCTAACGAATCGATTTTCTGGAGTGAAGTATGGAATAATGAGAACGATAACAAAACACTAGTACAACTGTTGAAAAAGATGATGGAGCATTACCATATATTCGCCAACAATTGGGTATTAGTGACGACTACGGCATAATAATGAATTTTGTTTTATCTATTTCGTTGTGACGTACCTCAACAAACACTAACAGAGATATTTAATTTGAGTATATTCAGTGAAGATTTAACTATTCCAAAGTGTAGCTACCATATGGAAATCCACAGAGGAAGAATAAGAATGTATAAAAATTGTATTACAAAAAGGTTTTTATTATTAAATTAATGAAAGCATTATAAAGTTTTAGCTACGGACAGTACGGAGGATAACCCACAGTCGAAGATTATGACGACGGCCCTACCATTGTTTGGGAACAATACAGATGATAGAGCAGGAAAAAAAAACAAGAAAACTGGAAATATAATAATAAAATTATAATAATTGTTAAGTTAGTTTTAATCGAGTGCTCAATAATAAAGGTGTTGTGACCCAAAGTAAAATTTCTTTTTAGTCTAATTTAATAAACGAAAGTTTAACTTATACATACAAAACGTAGCTAAAGCACTGATAAGATCAAATCGTTTTAAGAGATTGATTAAAGTTGTTGATTAATTATTTAAAAAAACAGTTTATTTTGAAATGGCTGAACTGCAGCAAAAACGTAAGAACTGGGCACTTGAATATACCAGCTCATACGTCCAGCCTTATGAAGATTTCTCAGCCGCTGCAAAAATAAAATGTATGACATGGGTATGGAGTTATATCGGAAGGAAGGACAGGATAACCCACAGTCGAAGATTATGACGACGACTCTACCTTCGTTTGTGAAACAATACAGATGAAAGAGCAGTAAAAAAAACAGGAAAACTGGAAATATAATAATTAACTTAAAAATAAAATAAGGCTTACACTTTAATAAAATATTTTATATTGCTTTATAAGATTATTGTTTTATAAGATTTCTTAAATAAAAAGATATTGGTATATATCTGTGGCAATAAGAAAAAACCACATAAATCAGTTTTTGCTAGTTTCAGTAGAGCAATTTGGAATGTTTAATTTTCAATTACAAATTGGAAACATAACTTGGGATAAAATATCAACGCAGTAAAAACTACCTTCAAAGAAACGCAAGTCCCATAACAAAAAGACTATACTGCAACACTTCTTCGACCGAAAAGAAAAACAACCTGGCGGGAAACAAATGGCCCCCTAGTAGGCAAACAAAAGAGGCAAAAAAGACGTACCCGGTTGCCAGGACTGCTAGTTCGGAACAGGATTACTTCTTTAAAATTCAGAAAAGGATTACACCGATATAGTTTGGAATAAGATTAATTATTTAAAAAGTTTATTTTGAAATGGCTAAACTGGGGCAAAAACTTAAGAACTTGGCATTTGAAGATACCAGCTCATACGTCCAACCTAATGCAGATTACTCACCCGCTCCAAAAGTAAAATGTATGACATGGGTATGGAGCTACATAGAAAGGACAGACAGATTACCTACAGTCGAAGATTATGACGACGGCTTTACCGTTGTTTGGGAAACAATACAGATGAAAGAGCAGTAAAACAAAAAAACAGGAAAACTGAAAAAAAAATAAATCTATCTCGTCAGAAATTACCATCTCTACCTTACCTTTGTTAGACCCATCCTCGAATATGCAAGCCAGGTTTGGTCTCCTATCTACCAAACTACCCATTCCATGCGAATCGAAGCCGTTCAACGAAGATTCTTTCGTTTCACTCTTCGCGGCCTCCCCGGTTCTGACAGTTTCAACTTACTCCCTTACGCTGGCCGACTTAAGTTGATTAACATGCAAACTCTTGCAAAACGAAGGGAAGTTCTTTCATCAACTAGTATGCGGATCCATTAACTGCTCCAATTAATATGCTTTAACATCAAACCACGTAAACTTAGGTCTATACCTGTCTTCAACCTTAACTTTCAGTGCACCGACTATGGATGTAGTGAACCTATATAACCGGGATGCTTCGTGTAACTAATAATTTGATCAGCGAATTTTATATTCATTTTAGCAGATTTCGACTCCAAAATTCCCATCTTAACTCCAACGTCACTCCTACCCCTTTCTAGTGCCTTCTTACAATTAAGATGTAGTACATATTTAAACCATTGCAGATAATATTACTTCCTGTTAATTGTAAGTTTTAGTTTTTAAGTTCTTAGTTTAAGTATATAAACTGCTTGTATCAAGCTTAACCAAAATAAATAAATAAGTAAATAAATAAACCCCCAAATCAAACCTCAAATCCTAGAAATACCGTACAGACAGGACAGACAACATCGCAGATATCAAATGAACAAGCGACTGCTATTGTAACATAGATAGTACCGATAGTGTCCTCCATACACAATTCCAAAGTTTGCTTCAGACAACTGGAACCTATAATTCGAATATTTCAAATATTTTGGATCAAGCCATTGATCCATAATTTACAAACAGCACTGGTGAGTTAGACAAAATTCCTGATGTTGTCCGATGCCTACGTAATTTCTCCAGAAATCCGAATGAGTTTAATTCATGAAAGAAAAGCGTCGATCGCATAGCAGATGACATTTAGATTAAGGAGCACACGTTCCTAAACCTTTGCAATCTTTGCGATGAAAATTTTAAATTTTATATTCTTCCTACTTTGAAATTCTTCCCTGGAATTTATCGTAATGAAAGCCTTTAGAAATTAGGCGCGGTCATACCTGAGTATATTCAATTTTGTTATTTAAATTGATCATAAAATGTGAACCTAAAATGCGTGCTCGACTATGGGTAATATTTAAAGACAGTTTAATGAAATTTTTCTTAAATTTTTCAAACTTAACTAAATTAGAAAATTATACTCACTTAAAACATTGTCAGAAAGGTAAAATTCTTTACTTGCATGTAACAGTAACGAGTAACTGACGTTGAGACATACGTATGTTTGTAGGTAAGACGTTTACAGTTCTGAAGGTGTTCTTAATGCAGGTTTGAAGTTTGCGTGTTTAATAGTTGACAAGCGATTTCAAAGCGTAAATACTTCCTCTACACACACACACAACAGCACACACTCACATTCACCCACTGGAGTTCAACTGATTGTCACAATAATTGAGGAAACAGTGCTAGTTAACAGTAATTTATTGAATATCCTTAAGGATATGAGTGTGTTTTGAAACTGTTACGTTATGCCACAAGTCTATAGATTGTGTCTATATCACAAGGCTATGGAAACTCTGTCAGTTCTTTAGAAGACATTTTTTTAATGGGGGCTAAATAAACGTTGGAGCGTTTTAATGAGAAATGCTCGATTAATGCTTGATGTTTTTTTTTTAGCAAAATTCGATGCCAGGTTCAACATATGGCTATGTACTGCAAACACGATATAAACTATTTAGGGTTCGTTCATAAACTACACTCAAAGAAAAAAATCTTGATAGACATTATTGTTAACTCTATACTCTATACTGACAAAAAATTTATCAACTTAACCTAGAAATTTGTCGATGTGAACAATGTTTTTCGAATTCGAATTGACGAATTACTAGGTTGAGTTGATCAATTTTGTGCTAGTACAGAGACAACAAAAGTTTTCGTGCGAGTTTTTTTTTAGTGTACCTACGTTACATAATTTGTTTGCTTTTTTACCCCCTCCCCTTCGTCTCCGTTACTTTTCATAGTACATTTCAAACCCCGCTCCCTTATAAAAGAACGTAACATATGAAATAAAAAATAATTGGTTAAACATTTTTGGTAACGTTACTATTTTGAATATAACTTAAAAGTACTTTTATTATTCTGGCAATACTGGTCCTTTGTGAATTCTTTTTTTCATTAAATAATTTTACCTTCTTTCTTTTTCACTTTGTAAATCCGGCTCTTTTATTTTTTGTGCTCCGCTCAACTCTGATTTGCTACAGGTTATGGGCCAAGAATTCGCATAAAGTTAAGCACAAGAAACTGTAGGGAAAGTCGCGAACCGATAAACATAATTTGCAATCAATTCTTTCCACGGATTATCTAAATAATTGGCATTTTTTTTTAAGTTACAAAATGGCCACCGCTAGCCATTCACATTCACTTTCCATTGAAAAACTAAAAGGACGAGAAAATTATGACTCGTGGAAATTCGCAGTCAGAAATCTCTTTGAATATGAAAAACTTTGGGACTGTGTCAAAGGCACATCGAACGATGCAAAACTGATTACGAAGGCAAAATCCAAATTGATGTTGTTAATAGATCCCATCAACTATGTTCAAGACGCCACGACTGCCAAAGAAGTCTGGGACAATTTGAAGAAGGCGTTTGACGATTCAGGTTTGACGAGGAAAGTTGGGTTGTTGGGTTGTTGAAGACGTTGAACACAACAACCAAGTTAGACGACAGCGAATCTATGGAAGATTTCGTGAATAAAATAGTCACGACTGCTTATAAATTACAGGGCACAGTGCTAACCATTAATGATGAATGGGTGGGTACGTTGCTTCTTGCAGGTCTGCCAGAACATTATCAGCCAATGATAATGGGCCTGAAGAGTTCTGGAGTCGCTATAACATCCGACTCGATCAAAACAAAATTACTCCAAGATGTGATCCATGCACCAGGTAACACACTAGCTTTGTACAGCAAAAATTCTTTTGTGAAAAATAAAAAGCGTGTTCGATGTTTGCAATGCAATCGTTTTGGGCATTTGTGTTGTTTACGTCATTGGTAGTAAGTGAAGTCAACACTCAGGCGTGGTTTCTGGACTCTGGTGCGGCAGCCCATATGACATTGCGGCGAGATTGGCTCAAAAATGTTACAACACGCAGTAACAGCGAAGTTGTCATTGCGGATAAAAATCGATTAAAGGTAGAGTGCATGGGTGATGTTGAAATGAAATTGACCAATGATGAGGCTGCTACAATGAAAGGCATTTTGTATGCCTCGAATATTTGTGTTAACCTTCTCTCCGCTAGTAGACTAGCAAAAGGGGGGAACAGTGTCACGTTTCATGGAAGTCGAGCTGAAATTTTCAATAAAGATAAACGTCCGAATATCACTGCGTTCCTTGAGTCAGATGTCTACAGGTTGGATCTGCCAACACCGATGTGCGCAAACTTCTCAGTTCGTGTCAATCAGGATATGAATTTGTGGCATCGTCGGATGGGGCATCTCAGTTTCGGTAATATGAAAAAGCTCAAGGACATGACAAATGGCGTAAACTTCACCGTGGCAGATAAAAACATTTCGTGTGCCGTTTGTTGTAAAGGCAAACAAGCTAGAACGCAGTTCAAGAACATTGGAACTCGTGCCACTGAGATTCTCCACTCCGATGTTTGCGGTCCAATGAGTGTAAATTTTATTGGAGGCGCTCGTTATTTTTCAGTCGTTTTGGTGGACGACTACAGTAGAAAAATTTTCTTATATCTGATGAAAAAAAAAAACAGGGAATTCATGCGTCTGGTTGAAAACCAAACTCAAAGAAAAATAAAGACTCTGCGCACCGACAATGGCACTGAATACTGTAATGCGGCATTGCTTTCGTGTTTACGTAAGCATGGAAACAACCGCACCGTACACACCAGAGCAGAATGGTCTTGCTGAGAGAACAAACAGGACGATCGTCTAAAAAAAAGGCCCGCTGTTTGCTCTTCGATGCAAAATTAAAAACCGAGTTTTGGGGCAAAGCTGGAACGACGGCAGTGTATATAAGCAACCGTTCTCCAAGAAAAGGATTGACAGACAAGACCCCTCAAGATACATGGAGTGGGCAGAAACCAAATTTAGAATTCTTTAAAGTTTTTGGTTGCTTTCAATGGTGCACATAACAAAACATTTAAGAAAGAAATTCGACCCGAAGCCCAGAGAATGCCTGATGATGGGATATTGCGAAAACTCGAAAGCTTATCGTCTAGTATACGTAAAGTATACGTAAGCAGAGATGTAGTTTTCTTTGAAAGCGAAAGTGAATAGCCGAAAAATAAGAGTTTCAGTGCAAATGAAAATCATTATGTTTCTATATATGACGATTCAATGGGGGATGAGTTTGAACCTATTAATGTAAGCACATCCGAAGAGGAACGAACTATTGAACCACAAGAAACAGATACTCATCATGAAGCAAGTTCCAGATCCAGCCTATCCGAATCATCTAAAGAAACTTTTTTTTCAGCAAGTGACACAACAGTTCAGACTGAAGAAGAAGAATGTTTACCACCAGAAAGTATAGAAGTTGAAGTCTCAGAAGCACGAAGATCATCTCGCTCACCGAAACCTATACACAGGCCTGATTTTGTGAGTATGGTAGCCAAAACTTTGGAAGTAAATGAACCAGTCACAGTAAGTGAAACTATGGTCAGAGCAGATGGCAACTTATGGCGTGTAGCTATGAATGAAGAGCTCGAGGCTTTGAACCAAAACAAGACTTGGACGTTGGAGACGCTGCCATCAAACCGAAAACCAATTCACTGCAAGTGGGTATTTCGGACAAAAAGAAATGCCACAGGTAAAATTGTGAAAAACAAAGACCGTTTAGTAGTGAAAGGCTGTGCGGAAAGAAAAGTCGTCGATTATGGCGAAACATATTCGCTAGTGGTGCGCTACAGTTCCATAAGAGCACTTTTACCTTTGGCAGTTCGATTGGACATGGACATCGACCAGATGGACACGGTGTCCGCATTTCTCCAAGGGGAACTTAGCGAGGATATATTCATGATTCCACCCGCAGGAATTAGCGGTACTGGTGATACAACGAAGGTTTGCAAGCTACACAAATCGCTTTATGGTCTCAAACAATCGAGCAGGGTTTGGAACATCAAATTGGATTCAGCATTGGCAGATTTTGGAATGAAGAAATCTTCAGCTGATCCCTGTGTTTACTACCAATTCGTAGGGAATAAAAAGTTATTTGTAGCAGTATATGTGGACGATCTGTTGGTGATGTCAAACGATATGACGACGAAAACGCACTTGAAATCAAAGCTGATGGAAAGTTTCCAAATGAAAGATCTGGGAGAAGCGCGCTTCATACCAGGAATGCAACTGCAGAGCGGAACAATATTGACCAGGAGCAATACATTAAGGAGATTCTTGAGCGGTTTGGAATGATGGATTCTAATCCAGTTTCAACTACATTTGATATCAACCAGATTATTTCAAAAGAAAAGTGTCCAAAAAATGAAGAAGAAATTGCAGAAATAAAAAAATGTGCCTTATCAAGAAGCCATCGGGTGCATAATGTTCGCTGCTTAAGTTACACGCCCAGACTTAGCGTTTCCCGTTAACTGTTTGAGCCTCTATAATCAAAACCCCGGTAAGTCATATTAGAATGCTATTAAAAGAAGTGTTGGTTACTTAAAGGGTACCATGAATGCAAAGCTGGTGTTTACCATAGTAGCAATGATTTAGTGATTTAATGATTTAGGCATCTGATACAGACGAGAGGCGATCAACGATCGGATATATATTCCAGCTACAGGGTGCTTCAATTTCCTGGAGCACCAAAAGGCAACCTACTGTTGCATTGTCGACCACAGAAGCTGAGTATATGTCATTGTCATCAGCAACTCAAGAAGCTCTGTGGTTGCAACGTTTCTTAGATGAGCTACTCGAAGATACAGCTTCAACAAAAATCTACTGCGACAACAAAAGTGCATTGGACTTGGCTGTTCTCAGTGCGTACAGAGCATGCACAAAACATATAGACGTGCGTCATCATTTCGTCAGGGATTAACGAAAATAAAATCATCCATGAATACATTGATACAGATAGGATGTTAGCAGATGTACAGGGTTGTCCATATTCGAAGCGCCCATTTTATTTTTAAATAAATCAAAGAAACCACAATTTTTTGTCTGTTCGTCATGAATATCATTTAATTGGGTTCAAGTAAATTTGCTTACATCATTTCTTGAATATAATATCTCGTAAATGGTCGCCATTGGTCTCTACGACATATTGTGCCCGTTTTGCAGCATTTTCCATGGTTTTCTTCAACATTTCGATGGGAATGGCGGTTATTTCTTGACGGATGTTGGTTTTTTAGCTCTTCTAGGGTCTTTGGCTTGTTGACGTAAACCTTTGATTTCAAATAACCCCACAAAAAGAAGTCTGGAGGCGTTAAATCTGGTGATCTTGGCGGCCAATCGAAATCACCATTTTTTGACATCAAACGGCCAGGAAACAATTGCTTCAAAAAATCGATTGTAGTGCGGCTTGTGTGTGGTGGCGCGCCGTCTTGTTGAAACCAGTAGTGCCTGATACGCTTTCGACGAACGATTGGCATGAATTCTATTTTGTTCTATCTATTTTGTTGAAAAATTGTGCGTTGAGCTTGGCTTATCCGTTAACTCTTATTTTTAATAGGTCCTTGCGATCTGGGACTTTTATTGATTGTTGGAAAATAGCTTTTATTACTCCAATCCATAAATCTGGATCTAAACAAAATATTGCGAATTATATGCCAAATTCTAAGCTCACTACTGTCTCTAAACTTTTTGAGTCCTTAATTAAGGAAAAGTTATTCTTTTCAATAAAGCGCTTTATTTCCCCTTGCCTATAATGGCTTTGTTTCTGGTCGCTCTACTACTTCAAATTTGGTTTTGTTTTCATAATATTGTATATCTGCTTTTATTCAAGGATGTCAGGTGGATGCAATTTATACTGACTTTTCTAAAGCGTTTGATAAAGTCTCTCACATTTTTTTAGTCAAAAAGTTAGAAAAACTGGGGTTTCACTCTAGTTTTTTAAGTTGGCTTGAATCGTATTTAGTAAACAGACAATGTGTAGTGGCTTTTGATAACGTAAAATCTTTTTCATATTTGGCAACTTCAGGTGTTCCGCAAGGAAGTATCCTAGGGCCACTTCTCTTCGTTTTATTTATTAATGATATTACCTCCATTTTTTCTCATTGTCAATATTTGTTTTACGCTGATGATCTGAAGATTTTTCTAAAAATAAGTTATTTAAACGACATTGCACTTTTGCAGAATGATGTCGATAAGCTATATTATTGGTGCTGTAATAACGGTCTTTATTTAAATCTTAAAAAAATGTGTTTTTATGACTTTCTCAAAATCTGTAACTTTCCGTCCGTCCGCCTATCACATTGCTCACTCTCCATTGGCATCCGTTGATCAATACAAGGATTTGGGTGTAGTTTTCGATCGTAATTTTGCATATGCCATCCATATGTCCAAAGCATATGCCATGCTAGCATTCATCCGAAGAAACAGTGCTTGCTTTTCAGATCCATATACTTTGAAAACTTCGTTTAATTCACTCGTGCGATCCAGATTAGAATATGCAGCAATAATATGGAATCCATTTTATGAGTCTCACAAAATTCGACTGGAACGAATTCAGAAATCGTTCACAAGGTTTGCCCTTGAAGAGCTTTGAAAGCTCTTGGTTCATACCAAGTTCACAATATAACTTTAATTCAAATGTTTTGTCGTAAAGATAGGCAAAAATTAAAAAAATTTTCTCCCCATATAAGAGAAATAACAATAAAATATAAAGCCACGCAGCTCTGTTGAAGCTTTTTACTTTTTTTTCACTCTCTGTTCAAGCCACACAGCTCTGTTGAGAGTAGAATGTAAGACTGGAAAAAAGTCAAAAGTTTCAACAGAGCTTTTTTCTACAAAATAAATAAAATGGTGTCTCAATAGAAGCGCATATTTTTATTGCATTGGAAAATAGACCTGTTTCGATTTAGTATTAATAGAATTTCAAATTTAACAAATTTTAAACATTTTTCAATAATGCCACAAAATTAAAAACGTCTACTCTCATTGGGGCATCGTTCATTAAGAAAGTTAAAACTTTTTCCTCAATGGGACAATGAGAAGCAACAAAACAATATATGGTGACACAACTCTGTTGAACATCTTTGTTGTAGCATACTCGAAGAAGAGTAGAATTCGAGAATGACTCAGGCACTTCTGAAAGAACTCCACTAACCGCTTGCCACTGACACCGTTCAGAATCAGCAAAAAAAAATCGATTTTAATATGGTTGAATGATCATTTCGCGATACTGTTTTGACAGAACGTATGTATACGAGTATATATAAAATATATATAATATAAATAATAAAATATATATAATAAAATATATATATATATATATATAATATATATATATAATATGTAATATATATAATAAAATATATATATAAAATATATTTATATATATATTTTAATTAGTAAAATTGTAACTTCTTCACAAAACTTAAAAAAAAAAATAACCCAAATAAGCATTTAATTTTTGAATTGCATTTCTCAATTTTTCTCTAGCACACAGTTCATAGTTCACAAGTGCTTTTTTGATATTTAAAATAAACATCTAAATTTCAATCAATATTAAAAATTCTCTGATATAAAAAAAAAGCTGTTGTAATTTTATGAACACACAGTATATAGTATCTAATAAAGCACAACATTTTGCTACACTTTGCCTCATATTTAAATGAGATCTTAAATTAAGCTTAAACTATGATAAAAAAGCATGAATGTAAAGGCTAGTTAGATTTTTTTTTGCTGTACAATAAATAGTAGGTAAATCGTTAAAAAAAAAATTAAATTGTGCTAGTATTAGTATAATACCTGCCCACACATACAAAGCTTAAAAATACATATGCTTATAACTATTTATACATACATATGTCTTCGTTATATGTACATGTTAATCAACACTTTGTGCTCACTCCTCAGTATTAATTAGTTTAACAATAGGTTGCTTTGTATTCTTTGGTTGCTGTTGTTGTTATTGTATTTTTTTTTTTTTTTGGAACTATTTCTTATGTGCGAATTATATTCTTATCAATCTTAACTAGATTCGTATCACCATATTTTGTCATATTGAGCGGATGTGCCGCTAAAGTTTTCTTTGTCTGCGTGTGCCACGTCAGAATCTAGGCAGAAAAAAAGAAAAACAAAAACATGTTTTTTTTATTATTGCTTCAATGTAGCTAGAGCATTAAGTTTCGCCACCTACCTCCGTGCACTCTGATGCGAGCAGCTCAATTTCAGTATTATTAAGCGGCGCTAAACTTTTCAGGAAGCCATCCTCTTCATAGCCAGGTTCAAATGGCATTTTAGCTTTTGGACGCTCGTGCAAAAATTTAACACTCACCGCAAAACCTGCCATATCGACAGGGTATTTGCGTCCACCAATCCAGCCATCATAGAAGCCGTCAAGTTTGCCCTTACGTATAATGGGACTGCTGACGCCAAACTTTGTTACAAGTCCCACCGGCCACATGGATACCTTTTTGGTGTAGCGCATCTGAAATAAACACACAAAAAAATCATTGATACTAATCTTTGAGTAAGTAGAGAGTATCGCCGTAAGCTCACCTGCTCAAATATCGATATATCGTATGTGTTGTCATCGTCGGCAAAATAAAAAACGCCATCTGTTGCATTTTGTCGCAGCCACTGCAGGCCACGGTTTCGATTTGATACACCACGCGGTTTCGATTTCTTTGAATTTTTGTATTTCTCCGGCATGGGCGCTGGAAAAAATAAAATTATCGTATTAATTTCAATAAATTCAAAATTAATTATAAATATTTAATTATATTAATTTATTTATAATATATGTAAAAATCTATATTTAGGAATTATATTTATAAGCTTTAATGCCAAAATATTTATTAAGGCCCAGTTTCAATTTTCTGAGTAAAAAAGCGGGCTTTTTTGACTGACTGTATTTTTTTTTTTTTTATGGGGTTCAGGGGGCAAAACTTCACATGGCAACGTGTTTGACTGCCTCAACCTGGCAGTACTCGTGGTGTTCCCTGAACAACGCCAAACTGGCATCCGTTAGTTTGACGGCTAATTTGAGCGGCGGGTCGCTCCGTGGACCTTAAACATGGAATGCGCGCAGGGTTTGGGTACCGCCGCATTGCTACTGCCTAATGAAAACTAAACCAGCTTCGGTTAAGGACCCCAATTACGATGACGACCAACGCAAACGAAAAACGTACAATGATTTACGGATATGCAACTGGAATGTCCGGACCCTTTATAGGGAAAGTGCCATTATCCAACTGGCGGAAGCCCTCAAAACAATAAAGGCAGACATAACCGCCATCCAGGAAATGCGAAGGACAGCGCAAAGCTGCTCTAAGCAAGCACACTGCGATATCTACTACAGCTGCCATGCGGAGAAGCGCGAATTCGGATGTGGATTCGTCGTTAGCCGGAAACTACGCCACCTTTTTTCCCGGTTCAAACCTGTGAATGAAAGATTGACCACGATCCGCAACAAAATTGCGGAAATTTTGCAAAAAAAATGCAAAATTTTTCTTCATTCGCCTTATTTGCGCACACGCCCCGACGGAGGAAAAGGACGAAGCCGTCAAGGACGCTTTCTAAGCTAGTCTTGAGAACATATACAACCACCTTCCGGTCCATGACGTGAAAATAGTAGGCGATTTTAATGCGATAGTTGGAAGGGAAGGCATCTTTGGCCCCACTGTCGGTCAGTTCAGTCTTCATGAGACCTCCACGAACAACGGTCTAAAACTGATCGACTTCGCCGCGGCTCGAAACATGGTAGTTAGTAGCACCAGATTTAAGCACCTCGACATCCACAAGGCCATCTGGCTGTCCCCGGATCAAAAAACACGAAACCAAATTGATCATGTTGTGATCGACGGAAGGCATGCTTCTAGTGTTCTAGATGTGCGTACATTTCGGGGGGTCAACATTGAATCCGACGACGCCGGCGGACGTTGGGCGCATATATTCCACTCCATACGCGCTGCCACTGAAGAAGCCATTGGTTTCCGGCGCCCGCAACCTCAAAACCAATGGTACGATCAGGAGTGTCGCATCGCGACAGCAGTAAAAAACGCCGCTTATAGAAAAACACTGCAGTCAGCTGCAAAGCGAGCCGTGCGAGAAAACTACCTAAAAAAGAGGAAGCAAGGAGGCGGCTTTTCAGACGCAAGAAAATTGAGCAGGAAAAGCGTGAGCGTGAGAAACTAGAGGTATACCAGGGCAAGAAGGATGGATGAAAATTCTATCAACAGGTAAAGCGTCTAACCCAAGGTTTTAAGCCCGGAGCATCCACTTGTAGAGACGAAAATGGAGATCTGAATACGGATACACAGTGTGTGCTGAGATTGTGGAGACGGTACTTCTACAATTTACTTACTGGCGACGATTCCACCAATGCCGCCCATGGAGAGCGCAGTTCAGAGCCACCATTCAACGATGACGGAGTGGAAGTACCACCACCTAGCCATGAAGAGGTTAGAGTTGCTATCCAACGACTCAAAAACAATAAAGCAGTGGGTGCTGACGGCCAGTCAGCTGAATTGTTTAAAACCGGTGGCGATGAATTGATAAGGCGCATGCATCAGCTCATCAGCAAAATATGGCTAGCGGAAAGCATGACCGACGATTGGACTCTCTGCATACTTTGCCCTATACTTAAGAAAGGAGACGCAACAATCTGCGCCAACTATCGAGATATCAGTCTTATTTCCATCGCATGCAAGATTCTTTCAAGCGTACTGTGTGAAAGATTTAAGCCGATTACAAAAACACTGATTAGACCTTATCAGTGTGGTTTTTGACCTGGAAAGTCCACCATAGACCAGATTTTGACGCTGTGACAAATCCTGGAAAAACCCACTAAAATCAAATTGACACACAGCATCTCTTTGTCAATTTTAAAGCTGCGTTCGATAGCCCGAGAAGGGATTGTCTATACGCAACAATGTCTGAGTTCGGTATACCTGCAAAGTTGATTAGACTTTGCAGAATGACGTTGAGCAACACATGCAGCTCCTTCAAGGTAGGAAATGACCTCTCCGAAACCTTTAATACCGAAAGAGGTTTCAGGCAAGGTGATACACTATCTTGCGATCACTTCGACACCATCATGGAGGAGATCGTACGAAAGGCCGGTGTGCATCGTAATGACACCATTTTCTACAAAGGTGTCCAGCTCCTTGCGTACGCTGATGATATTGTCGATAGAATCAAGAGAGATGTTACCGCTATCGAAAAGGAATCAGCCAAAGTGGGTTTGACGATAAATGAGGACAAAACAAAGTATATGCTGTCTACAAACAAGGGAGCGCGGCGGCTAGACTCCCACGTTTCATCCGACGGCTATAAGTTTGAAGTAGTCAAGGTGTTCGTATACCTTGGCACCGCCATTAATAACAACAACGAAATCGGCGTGGAGATAAAGCGAAGAACAATAGTTGCTACTATGGGGCTCAGTAAGCAATTAAGTTCCAGAACTCTCTCTCGATCGACAAAACGAACACTCTACAAGACGCTCGTTCTACCTGTGTTGCTTTATGGCGCTGAGGCATGGATAGTTTCGCAAACTGACGCAGAGGCTCTGGGGATGTTTGAAAAAAAGTTCTTTGCAAAATCTTGGGTCTTGTTCGAGTCGTCGATGACTGTCGCATCCGAATGAACCACGAGCTGTATGAGCTCTACGAAGACATTGACGTAGTTCGGCATATAACTGTGCATCGACTACGCTGACTGGGTCATGTCCAACGTATGCACGACGAAACTCCAGCGAAAAAGGTGCTCAAGGCGAGGGTCGTTGGTCGACTACGACGAGGTAGACCATGCCTCCGATGCATGGACCAGGCTGAGGAAGCCCTAACCGCACTTGGTGTATCCGATTGGAGAAGGCGCGCACAAAGCAGAGGCGCCTGGCGAGAGCTGATGAGGTCGGCCGAAACCCGAACGCGGGTTGTTATGGCCACCTAAATAAGTAAATAAATATTTTAATATAACTTGAATACGAAAAAAATTATAGTTTTAAATTTTTGTTTTATAAGGGAGGTAGGGGTGGTTGTGGGTGGATTTACCGAAGCGATTACCAAATGCCTAAGGGACTACCAACTGATTATCGATTAAAAAAGCAGTTATTTACTTATTACCGAAGCGAAAAGAAACCAATTACTGAAGCGATTACCAACCGATTACCGAGCTAATTGCCGATTACTCGACCAAAGTAATTGTGTTACAAATATATTATATACATATATATAAACATTAAAAAATAGCAGTTTATGCATTCAATAACGCATAAATTGATAAAAAGAGTTAAAAAAAAAGCAGAACGAGTCTGATTTGCCGACTCTAGCTAATTCGAAAATTCATAACAGATGTTTGTTACGAATACTACTTAAGAGTTTTGATTAGATTATAACATAACATATAGATTAAATGAATTTAAAATGTTCTATTCAGCCTGTGTTTATGAATAGAGAAACGAGGCTCGATAGTGTCGAGTATCGATAAAGAAACTTCTAAAGCTTCGAATTCATGCGAAAAGATAACGCATGAAGCTAATTAAATAATTTTGACATAGACACCGAAGCGTGTGGTACTTTTTGTTATTGATGAGTACACGATATAATGATAAGGTAGGGCCACTTCGCTGAGTGCTCTCATGCGTCAACGAAGAGTGGATAATGAGAAGGAACATACAGTGACTCAAACAATTGACCACATGTTTCAATGAAGAGAGTTTGAGTCACTGTAAAAACAAAACTATTCATCGGAATTTACTCATTTTTGCTACTTACGTTTTGTTGTTTTGTTCGCAATTCAATAAAGCTAAGTTCAACGGGATCAGTGGTACCGTTATCATTTTGTTACAAAATATGTAAACAAAATGCATGTGGTCAATTATTTGTGTGCAAAACGTTAAAGAGACAACATCAAGAAAATTATCAAAAAAAATTAGCGATTGGAATTTTTTGAATTGGAAGTGAATATTTTCCATCAGGTAAGTTCATAACAAATATTTTCAAAATTATTAATCATGATTAATTTATTTTCTACTAGGGCAAAAATGGTTCGGCCGTTAAGTAAAGAGGTAGTTCGCCAGATTCACCAGCTTTTACAGGAAGGTAAAAGCTGTCGTGCAATTGCAGCAGCCCTAGAAGTGAGCAAGAGCGTGGTCATTAAAACTCGCAAAAATATGGCTTCACCTCCTCCAATTTGCCGCAGCGGGCGCAAAAAAATTTTGAGCACGGTGCTCGAACGGCGGGTTCTTAGAGATCTCCGCACGCAAAAAGTTGAAAATGCTGTCCAAATTCATAAGAATTTGGTAGAGTATGAGGGTGTCAAACTATCAGTGGAAACCGTCAGGAATACTTTGCGTGCGGCTGGTCTCAAAGGGCACGTTAAAATCAAAAAACCGTTGCTAACGCAAAGGCACAAAAAGCTGCGGTTGGAGTTCGCCCGTACTCATGCCCATTGGTCTGCGGAGGATTGGGAGGTCATATTTTCGGACGAGTCTAAAATGAATCGGTTGGGATCAGATGGCCGGGTGTGGACATGGCGCAAACCTGGTAGTGCTTTGGAGGCTCGTTACGTGAAGCCGACATTAAAGTTTGGTGGCGGTAGTGTTATGATATGGGCTGTATGATGGCAGGGGGTGTTGGAACAATGCAACGTATAGTTGGCAAGATGAATGCCAGCTATTATGTTAACATTTTGTCAAGAAACCTCCCTGTTACATGCGAAAAATTTAACAAACAAACCCTGGACATTGTCTTTCAACATGACAATGATCCAAAACACACCGCCAAAATGACAAAAAAATGGCTTATAGACAGTGGATTCAAAGTACTGCCATGGCCACCCCAGTCGCCTGATCTCAATCCAATTGAACACCTCTGGGGCGAACTAAAAAGAGAAGTGGTTGGAACCCCAACAAATATTGAAGAGTTGTGGGCGCAGGTCAACGCAGCATGGGCGAGGATTCCAGCAAGCTGTTGTAAAAACTTGGTGGACAGTATGCCAAGACGATTGGAAGCTGTTCTTGCAGCCAATGGTGGCTACACTAAATATTAACAGTAATTTTTAGTTATTTTCTTATTGTTTTCATAAACACAAATAATTGACCACATGCATTTTTTGTACTTATTATAATACAAAATGATAACCGTACCACTGATCCCGTTGAACTTATTTTTATTGAATTGCCAACAAAACAACAAAACGTAAGTAGCAAAAATGAGTAAATTCTGATGAGTAGTTTTCGTTTTACAGTGACTCAAACTCGCTTTATTGAAACATGTGGTCAATTGTTTGAGTCACTGTATATGTCAAAACGACGAATTTCGTAGAAATTGCAAATGAAGAAAATTTTTGTATGTTTCCAAGTTGCAAGCAGTGCGGTCGCGGGTGTTAAATTTGTGCTAATTTGAGTGGAAATATTATAAAAAAAGTGTAATAAAAACTATAAAATGTGAAAGAAGTCTTAAAATTGCAAAAAAAACCTGTAACAGTTTTAACCTAAAAACAACTGCGGAACGTGAGCATAAAGAAATTCGCGATGAACAGCTGATTTTGACACTAATCTCGCTTTATTCTGCTTTCTACTCCATTCCTCTCCGAGTCGACCCTACCTTATAATTCTGCCATGAATGAGCATAAATAAAGTGAATTTTCTGTTTGGGAATAAATAAGCAGCGTTTTATTTAATTGAAAGCCGTTTGTTCTGGACATTTTATTCCATAGGTTTAAGTTTTCACTTCTGTCGGCAGTCCTCCTCCCACTGCCGACTTTTATTTTCTTTGTTGTAATTAAAATAAGTCAACGCATTTCAATTTAAATAGCTTGAAGTTCAAGCTGATAACTTAATCACTATCATAAGTACAGCAAATCGATTTTAAATCAGAAATTTTCAACTAAAAAATCTATTAGAAATATTTTTAAACTTAGATTTTTGCAGTTTTTTTCTTTAGTAGATTTATTTTTCATATTTCAAACAAATTCATAAACTTTTATGCTAGTTGCATTGTGCGATTAATATGTATAGATTAAAAAAAAAAACTGCACGCTATAAAAAATAACTTCCTAAGCTGTTTTTATATCATGCTACACTCACGTGTTTGATTTTCTACAAAGCTCTGGAATTATTGTTGATTAAACCTGTTGTTATTTTATCAAAGATCATTTTTAATTAGTGCAACAACACAACTTTTTTAATACAATCGAATTTTTATAAAATAATTGAATAAATTTCCTAAATACTTTTTTATAATATACTTAAATCAAACGCTAAATTGTTGTGTTAAAATATAAATAAGCCACTCACCCACTAGATACTCGTATGGCACACCAATGCGATTTAACGTGTTCGTCACCAGCGGCGATGTTATGTTTGCATCCTCGATGACCAGCCACAGCAGATTGGCGACATGCTTCAAAGTGTAACCCAGGCGCGTCAACTCGGCTGCCTGTTCGGGTCGTTTATAAGTAGGCGTTATAATATACAGTGGTGGCTACAATAAAAAGAATAAATACAATTAAAGTCAGAACACAAATAATGCACGTGTAGCTGCGGGTGCTGTGAATACAAATCATGCATCGTTGTTGCCATTGTTGTTGGTAGCTTGATATGCAAATTAAGCTTAAACGGGGAATTATGCAAATGTTCACAGAAAAGCCGTGTGTGCCAGAGGCTGTGAGAAGAAAAACAACTAGCATGCAAAACAAGCAACGCACAAGCAGTAGCAGCAGCAGCAAAAGATAATAACAAATGAAAAAACTACAAGTAACTACAAAAATAAATTAAAAAAAAATAAAAACACATTTATACAAGTGCATTTAAGTAAATAGCTTTAAAAATAAAAAAATTAAACCATATAGATATGATTTGCTAACCTCAACTGAGAGTAGAAAATACTGTTCTGAGCAAGAAACATTTCTAGCAGTTGTGCAAAAGTGCAAATATGATTAATCTTTACGTTAAACTAGAAAATTATCTTTGCTTTAGGTTTAGTTTTTTGTTAGTTTTGTATTTAGTGTTAAAGTTGCCATTTTTGTGATTTATAAATAATGCTCTTATCTATATTTCTTAAAAGACCCACTGTGCTCCATTATTAGTGAGCTAAAATGAACTAATGACATGCAATGCCAAATAAAATAATTTCAAAATTAGTTACTCACAAATGCACTGAGTACAATTTTCAAATAAGGCTCTTGCAAATATTAGTTTCATTCACGCACTATGCCAATTGAGATAAAAATAATTATTTGGAAGCACAAAAACAAACTTTTTACACAAGCTTGAATTTGCGTTTGCATGCATGGCTTGTGATTGCACTGCAGTTTAAAAGCATTTGCTTTAAACTAGCTCTGTGAACAAATTATTTTAATTTGCAACACAGTAAAGGTCTCTAATTAACACATTTTAGCTTACGTGCAGTAAGTTATTATTAGTTATTAAGTTGAAGGAGCTTCATTCAGATTTTTGTCGATTTTCAAGTTCAGCCAAGATTTTTACTGAACTTTAGTTTAAGAAACATCATTATAAACAGGCATGTTGCATTACTTTTGCACTACCATTAAATTGAGAAAAATTTATTTTAGTGTACAAATTATTTAACTATCATTAACAATTATAATTTTAGTGCACTATTTTTAGCAATGCATTAGGGCTATTCACAATCTTGAGTATTTGACATTGCATATTTATGCAATTGCAAGAATTTGCCATCAGTCGTGAGCGGTCTTTTTCGGTTTACTTTGCAATACTTGTTGCAAAGAATGAAATTAACAGCTGATTACTCACTGACTCTTTAATGAATTTTCTATTGTGTTTCTTCCGTTTAATTCGTTTTTTTTTTTATTTACTTATTTTTTTAAATATTTTTTTTTTTATTTACATTATTTTTTTGACAATCAGCTGTTAGCTTACAGTTCAGTATTGCATATGTATAGTAAATATAAACTATGGGTTTTTAGTGTTGCATATACAAGCGTTGTAAATGCATTTCTGTATATTTTGTTAGTGTAGAGTAAAAATATACTCTACCATTTTGCAAATGCTATGATGCAAGACCATTTGCACCTGATTGTGAACAGCACTATTAATTTCTTATCAAAGTAATGCATTAATATTTTCTTATCACTAAAGTTTATGGTAAGTAATGAACTACTTTCGCATTATCACTAAAACTAAAGCACAATCAATGCATTTAGGGTGTGTACGAATTGAACTAAATTGCTGCCTAAACTAAATTGTATCGATAAAGCAGTGTTTCCTAAATTAATTTAGGAGAATTCCGAGCTACCTAAATTCTTGCTAAATTAATGACATTTCTTAAAAGAAGAGAATAATGACATTTCTTAAGCTTTAAACTATTTGTAATTAGCATTAATTAACCTTAATAAATCTTAACTGCTTTACCTTAATTTAGTTTAGGTAGCAATTTAGTTCAATTCACGCACACCCTTAATATTAATTTATTAATAGCGGGTGAATATCAGACTTGGCAGATTTGCATTACTTTTCACTACCATTACATTAAACAAAATATTTTTTAGTGTAAAAATTATTCAACTATCATTAAAAATCAATCAATGAAATCAAATCAATGAATTGTTCATTGAAATCAAGGAATTGTTCCTTTAAGTCAATAAATTGTTTATTGGAATCAATAAATTGTTCATTTAAATTAATGAATTGTTCATTAAAATCAGTGAATTGTTCATTGAAACCTATATATAGTTAATTGAAATCAATGAAATGTTCATTGAAATCAATGAATTGTTCACTGAAATCAATAAATTGTTCGTTGAAATCAATAAATTGTTTATTGAAATCAATGAATTGTTCATTGAAATGAATGAATTGTTCATTGAAATCAATGAATTGTTCATTGAAATCAATAAATTGTTAATTTGAATCAATGAATTGTTTATTGATATCAATAAATTGTTCATTGAAATATTGAATTTTTCATTGATATCAATAAACTGTTCATTAAAATCAATGAATTGTTCATATAAATTAATGGATTGTTCATTGAAATTAATAAATTGTTTATTGAAATCAATAATTTGTCTTTTGAACTCAATGAATTATTCATTGAAATCGGTAAATTGTTCATTGAAATCAATGAATTGTTCATGGAAACATATAAATTGTAAATTGAAAATATTCATTTGAATCAAAAAATTGTTTATTAATATCAATGAGTTGTTCATTGAAATATTGAATTGTTCATTGATACCAATGAATTGTTCATTGAAATCAATGAGTTGAGCATTTAAATTAATGAATTGTTTATTGAAATCCATAAATTCTTCTTTAAGCTCAATGAATTGTTCATTGATATCCAAGAATTGTTCATTGCAATCAATGAATTGTTCAGGTATATTAATAAATTGTTCATTTAAATCAATAAATTTGTTTTTTAACTCAATGAATTGTTCATTGAAATCAGTAAATTGTTGATTGAAATCAACGAATTCTTCATTGAAATCTGTGAATTGATCTGTGAATTGATCATCGAAACCAATATACTGTTAATTGAAATCAATAAATTGTTCATTGAAATAAATAAATTGTTAATTGAAATCAATAAATTGTTCATTGAAATCACTGAAGTGTTCATTGAAATGAATGAATTGTTCATTTAAATCAATGAATTGTTTATTTTAATAAATAAATTGTTCATTTGAATCAATGAATTGTTTTTTTATATCTATGAATTGTTCTTTGAAATACTGAATTGTTCATTGATATCTATGAATTGTTCATTGAAACCAATGAATTGTTGATTTAAATCAATGGACTGTTTATTGAAATCAATAAAATTTTCATTTGAATCAATGAATTGTTTATTGAAATCAATGACTTGTTTATTGAACTCAATCAATGAAATCAAACCAATGAAATCAATGAATTGTTCATTAAAATCAAGGAATTGTTCGTTTAAACAATGAGTTGTTCATTGAAAACAATAAATCGCTCAAATAAATTAATGAATTGTTCATTGAAATCAACGAATTGTTCATCGAAACCAATAAATTGTTAATTGAAATCATTGAATTGTTCATTAATCAATAAATTGTTAATTACAATCACTGAATTGTTCATTGAAATCAATAAATTGTTCATTGAAATCAATAAAACGTTTATTGAAATCAATAAATTTTTGATCGAAACCAATAAATTGTTAATTAAAATCAATTAATTTTTCACTGTTAATTAAACTCAATGAATTATTTATTGAAACTAATAAATTGTTAATTAAACTCAATGAATTGTTAATTGAAAGCAATAAATTGTTCATTGTAATCAATGAACTTTTCATTGAAATCAATAAATCGCTCACTGAAATCAATAACTTGTTCATTTAAATCAATGAATGGTTCATTGAAACATTAAATTGTTCATTGATATTCATGACTTCTTCATTGAAATCAATGAATTGTTCATTTATATAAATAAATTGTTCATTGGAATTAATTAATTATTCATTAAAATAATGAATTGTTCATTGAAATCAATGAATTGTTCATTGAAATCCATGAATTTTTCATCGAAACCAATAAATTGTTCATTGAAATCAATAAATTGTTCATTAAAATCGATGGGTTGTATATTGAGATCAATGAATTGTTCATTAACATGAATGAATTGTTTATTAATATCAATGAATTGTTCATTGAAATTAATGAATTTTTCATTGAAATTAATAAATTTTTTATTAAAATCAAGTAATTGTTCATTAAAATCAATGAATTTTTCATTGACATCAATGAATTGTTCATTCAAATCAATGAATTGTTCATTGAAATCAATAAATTGTTAGGTAACATCAATGAATTGTTTATTGAAATCAAGAAATTGTTCACTGAAATCAAAGAATTTCGGTTTTTTTGAGAGAAATATTTTAATGAACGCAAATCCTGAGAAGCCGCGAACAGTACATTAGCAACAAATGGAACTTTAAGAATATGCTCCCGGATCTAATGAATAGTTCATTGTGATTAATGAATGGTTCATTGAAATCAATGAATTTTGCATTGAAATCAATGAATTCCATTTTTATCGAAGAGATTAATTTTAATGAACGCAGATTCTTGAACAGCACATTAAAAACAATAGAAATTTTAAGAATATGTTTTTGGAACCACAGAATTGCTCATTGAAATCAATGAATTTTTCACTGAAATCAATGAACTGTTCATTAAAACCCATTTTTCATTGAAATCAATGAATTTTTCGTTGATCTCAATGATATTTTCATTGAAATCTGACAATTGTTCAATTTTATTAATGAATTGGTCATTGAAACCAAAAAACTTGTTTTTGTTTATATTTTTTTGAGTTTTTTTTCTAAACATTTTAATAAACGCAAATCCTTACAAGCCATAAAGGTGACATAACAAAAATAAAACATTAAGAATGTGTTTCTGGAAGCAATGAATTATTCATTGAAATCGATTAATTGTTCATTGAAATTGAAATCATCCTAAAGTTCATGGAAAGTTTTAGAACTAAGCCAAAATTTGTTACCACAAATTGACTTATTATTGTTGGTATTTAAACCAATCACTCAGCTCTCAATCAAGGTCTTATGAACCAAGAGTACACTCAAGTCGACAAAATAATAGTAAAAATATGCTTGAGCAAAACTTTACAATACATTGTAGGCAATATCATAGGTGCATTATTACAACACCGAGCATGCAAGGGTTAAATGAAAAATGAACATACAATTAAAGTGCAAGCAATAGTTTTTTAAATTAGCAACATGCCTTTATAACTAAAAAATTTAATAAAAAAAAAATATTTCTTGAGTTAAAAAATAATTAAGTTAACTAAAAAGTTTAAAAACAAAAAACTAAATAAAGTTGTTTAGTTAGAAAATGGATAAGTTAATTAGAAGAGTAGTTAGAAATAACAACGGCGTAAAATTTTAGGGACATTCTCGATGTGATGTATTTGCACTATATTTTTCAAAAATATACAACGTTAAGTCTAGACCATTAACATATTCGTAGTAAATTGTTTGTTTAAATTTTAATTTGTTTTTAAATATTATTTAATATTGGATTTTTTTTATAAATGAAAAATTATAGCTTGAAAAAATTAATATTTTTTAAATACAAAAAAATGTACATATATTTAAGCTAATTAATATTAGCTTAACAACATAAGCCTTAAGCTTGAAAAAATCTTGAGAAACTATTGAAAAAGACTATCACAGCAATTGTAGAAAAATTGAAATGGAACCCTCGTCCTAATATTACTCATGCAAGCTTTTTATAAGCTTTATAAGCGTTTCTCAAGTACGATTAAGATTTTATTGCAATCTCTCACCGACTACCAATGCAAGATTATTAAAAGTGATATTAAGAAAAGCTTAAAACCTACAGTTTATATTAAGCTTTTTCTCAAGTACAATTGCGATTCGCTTTCTAGATGGCCGGTTGGTAAACTTTAAGTATTTTGTTTTTGCGAATGTCAAAAATTTACTAAAAATATTAAATTAATGGCGAATACACAATATAAGGTCAAATACGGCACATCGTGAATAGCCTATTATTAAATTATTAAATATATATATATATAAAAAAAAAAAATATATTTTAAAGGTATTATTTACTGGTACTAGGGCTGCAGCAAAAGCAATTTTATTTGTTGTTCTTGTAGTAGTTGTAGATGTTTTTGTTGTTGTTGTTGTTGTTGTTGTTGTTATTAAAGCGTGTGTGTTGTTCTTGGTATTATTATTATTGATATTGTTGATCTCATTGTTAATGGAATTGTTAGATAATTTTTTTGTTGTTCCTACTGTAGTAATTTTTGTTGTATTTGTTGTATTTTTGACTGAACTATTGAGCCCTAAAGGCGCTAAAGAATGCGGTGTACTTGTTTTGTTGCTTGCCAGAGCCGTTGATGCGGATTTCACTGTCGCTGGTAATGATGCTGATGATAATGATGTTGGTGATAATGGTGCCATTGATATTGGTGGCAATGATGACGATGACGTTGATGTTGATGATGTTGATGATGTTGATGATGTTGGTGATGCTGATGATGCTGATGCTAAAGCTAATGATGGTGCTGACGACGTTGTGGGCATGGATGATGACGACGAGGAGGAGTGTGACGTCATTAGGGATAATGGAGACCACAAAAAAATATTATATTTCTTCACCAGTGAAGCTGTTGCGATTTGAGCGTTTCCCGCTTGCCTCGCAGCCTCTGATGGAATGAGCTTGTTCTGAAAATAATATGCATAGTTTTTTTTTTGGTAATTTATCGATATAATTTAAAGAAAAATAAAATTTTTTTAGAGTGGAAAATTTAATTGAATTTGAGAGAAAAGTGCGTTTTTTAATTGGACAACATTTTTTTGGTGCATTTCTAAAAAACGATGTGCGTTTTTATGTTTAGGTTCAATCAAAATTTAATCAGCAATATCAGGTTCTTGGCAGTGATTATTTTGAAAGTACCAACCGAATTCAATTTACCGAATGTCCTATTAATACTCGTAGCTAAAATTTATAAAAACATAAAAAAAAACAGAATTTAAAACCACTACAAAGTAAAAAATAATTTGAATTAGTCTTTTCATCAATTTTTTTTGTCTTATACGAGGTCAGTTCAAAAAGTATTGCGAGTTTTGAATTTTCGCTGCTTACGTATATTTGATTTTCGATTTTTTTGTGGCGTTATGTTGGTACTCATGTATCTCACTTGTGCTGACAAGTTCTGCCATTTTGAGTGTGCAGTTTTGACAGCTGCTTTGTTTGCACGTGTTTTGGCTCTTCTTCAATTTTTGCCAATTCCAAGAAATGGTTCAAATAATCTGTATCAAATTCTGTGTGAAAAACAAAATTACCAACCCATTAGATATAAAAGCGATTACCAACCGATTACCAAAGCGATACGCAACCCATTACCGAAGCGATTACCAACCGATTACCGAAGCGATTACCAACCGATTATAGAAGCGATTACCAACCGATTATTGATTACCGAAGCGATTACCAACCGATTACCAAAGCGGTTACCAACCGAATACAGAAGTGATAACCAACCGATTACAGAAGCGATTACCAACCGATTACCGAAGCGATTACCAACCGATTGTTGATTACCGAAGCCTTTACTAGCCTATTACCAATGCGATTACCAACCGATTACCTAAGCGATTACCAATTACCGAAGCGATAACCAGCCGATTACCAACCGATTAAAAATGCGATACGCAACCGATTACCGAAGTGATAACCAACCGATTACCGAAGCGATTACCAACCGACTACCAAAGCGATAAGCAACCGTTTACAGAAGTGATAACCAGCCGATTACAGAAGCGATTACCAACCGATTACCCAAGCGATTACCACCCGATTACCGAAGCGATTACCAAACGATTACAAAAGCGATTAGCAACCGATTACAGAAGTGATAACCAACCGATTACAGGAGCGATTACCAACCGATTACAGAAGCGGTTACTAACCGATTATTGATTACCGAAGCCTTTACCAGCCGATTACCAAAGCGATTACCAACCGATTACCCAAGCGATTACCAACCGATTACAAAAGCGATAAGCAATCGATTACCTAAGCGATTACCAACCAATTACCGAACCAATTACCGATTACTCAACCAAAGTAATTGTGTAAAAAATCTATATTAATATCTATCTATACTATTTATATAAAATTGAAGTGCAAATTTTTGTTTCAAGCCAAACTCAAGTACTGGACCGGTTTTTATGAATTAAGTTTTAAAATGTCATATTTTTGCTGCAGCACAGTATAGGTGCAAGTAATTTATATTTCAAAAATTTGTATTATAAGTATGTTATATTAAAGTGTTAAGTTTCTTAAGAAATCACCGCTGATGCAACACATTGCTTGATCATTTTCATTTCATGCGTTTGTGTTGCAAGAGTTTTTAAATAAACTGCATGTTGCTCTCTACTCGTCTCTTTTTCTGCTCAGCTAGCACAGCACATGGATGAATTATAAGGTTATCGTAGGGCTGATCGCATTCTCTTCTCAGTAACCAAAATTGTCAAAATCTATACAAATCACTTTTTTGCGTACACTTTGCCAATCAAAGCTTTTTCAGCGCTTTCAGATTTTGTTGTATGCCTGTCAACTTCTATTTGACAATTATGGGTACTCGCTCTCACCCGGTCTTGCAAGAACCTTATAGTACTTCAACCATGGCACAGCGCAACATAAAAAACAGATGAGCCTCGAGCAAGGTGAAAAGTCAGATACATACATAGTACATGATATAATTATAGCAGGTAGCCTTGACAACTGACTATTTTCGACAGAGTGTCGACCAACAATTGTCAAAATCAATACAAAGTTTAACTTGTCATCTGTTTTGCTGCTTATTCGTTTTCTCTTATTCTATGCATTTTTAACAAATGATGGTAGGCAAAAGAACTGTCATTCCTACCTTTTAATTATTGTATCATATATATTATATATAGTACATGCAGTGCTGAGCTGCAAAACACATTGGCACTATTTACACGTCATTCAAATTAAAGTATCATTCAAAATTTCTTGTTTTTTCCCAGCGAAAAAAAAGATGAACTCTCTGCGAGAGCGGAAATGAACTTTCAACACTTCATCGCATCAATAAAAATTTTGATTGAGCTCCAGACCTGCATCAATCAATCACAGGTTTGCATAATCAACTTTTCTGGTACTTACAACACAAACAACACTTTTACTTGGCATCGTCCTTTCAATCAAAAAATTACGTGTGAGCAGCTATTCAATCAAATATCTCTATTATTTAAAATGTAAAAATGTTTTTTAATTCGTTTGACATGCATTGTCTTAAGGGCTGATGTCACATGGTGATCGTTTGAACGGCGTTTAAAAATTTTTCACAAAAAAAAAACAGTGAGAGTGAGAGCAGATAAACACATTGTAGAGCGATCAAAATTTGTTCATTTCTGAACGCAATGCGATTGACTTAACATCTTTAGCGTCTTTAGGAATTTTTTATGAAGGTTTTTGCACTCTATCTCTCTCTCCCCACCAGAGAAACGCAAAACTCACATAAAAATATTCATACGTAATCAACACTGTAAAAATCATGCCTCTGCGTTCAATCGATCAGACTTGCTCGAATGCATACACTCGCTGTTGAGTTAAATTCAATCAAACCATGTGCTTCGTGTAGGCTCAGTGATTTTATTCAACGGACGTATTCGGATACATATTTCATGCTTGTTCGTTAGGCTCAACAACGATTATTTTCATCAAGAATGAAACGCAAAAAGCAAAAATCAACTCGTATGAGTTTGTTCGTGTGCAGACAGAGATAGAGAGAAAAAGAGAACAAGAAGAAGAAGGATGACGTTTTCATAACGATTAACTGCAAACAATTCTAACTAATTTTAACTATTTCTTTGAATTCTCATTTGCGAAAAACATATCCGTATACACTTCAACGCCAATACTCAATCCGTCAATTAGCTCACACAAACGATGCCTTCAGCAGTATCATTTTATTTTATTCAACCCCAACACTCGTTCACACAAACATGTGAGTTCGATCAAACGAACTCAAACTCAAACTGACACAAAAGACGCGTTCGCCAGTAGTGTGCGGATTTTATTCAACGCTGAACTTTGTTGAATGAGTTGAGTTGAGTAAGAATTCCAGTGAATGATTTAATCAAGCAAAAAGTGAGTTTTGCAGTTCTCTGCTCCACACTCATTCAAAGAGTAACATAAACGTGTTAAAGCTCTTTATTGATAAAAAAAAAAAAATCGTCCGTGTTGTAGCAGGACCACTGTGGCCTGCTAGTATATTATATATAAACATTAAATAATATTAGTTCATACATTCAATAAAGCATAAATTGATAAAAAGTGTTAAAGAGTTTAAGATCAGAGAACGCGTCTGATTTGCCGATTGTAGCTAATTCGTAAATTCATATGTTATTTTATAGCTTTAAATTTTCACTTCAGTCGGCAGTCCCACTGCCTACTTTTTTGTGTGTTTTTATAATTGTTGGTACTTTCAAGAATCTCTGCCGCCATTATGAGGTGCTTTCATTTCAACTAAGGTGCTTTCATACTATAAGATTGTATGTAAGTATTTAAAAAAAATATAAAAAGAAACATTTCACCGGAAGTCGTATGTTTCCGCTAGAGTATAAGTGGTATTAAACACTTGAGCGGAAACAGCGTTACAACACAACAAACACACAGCACTCACCTTCAAAAGCTCTGGCGACGGCATCGATTCTCTGTTGTTGATATTGTACTGATACAGTACCATGTAAACACAAGTTGTTGCTATGAATAGCATCAGGTACATTTTAATGTTTTTACCAAGCGCCATTTTGTGTGTAAGATTCATTGTAGTTTGGTGCTTGTGTGTGTGTGTGTGTGTAGGTGTGCGTTTGTGTGTGTGTTTTTTTTTTTGAGTGTTTTATCTGTTAGTTGCGCATGCGTAACTTTGTGTTGTGCGTAGCAGCGTCTGAACTAAGCTGCTTGGCAGTCACTGGATTTGCTGCAATTTCATTTGCTGCTTGATTTGTGTTTCTTGCAGTCGTGGATGACGTCTTCTGGATTGCAGTCTAAGATAGTGACTCATGCTATGTACGTGTTGTTGTTCTTGTTGTTGTTGTTGTAGTTGTTGTGTGCTTGCAGCTGCAGAGCGTGTTTTGTGCTAAAAATAAAAGGAAGCAAAAACAAAAAAACGAAATTCAAAATGAGTTTAAATGTAGCTTAATTTAAGGTAAAAAATTTTGAGATCATAGCTACATGACGTTTAGGGCATCTAGCATATCCTAACTAAAGCTCTAAGGCAGTGATGACCAAACGCACACAGCTCTTAAAAAGCTTGCTTGTATGTATAACGTTAAAAGCTTGTTACTGAAATAAATTGAACGTCAACGTTAAGCATTTTCGTTTTAACGTTAAGCAAACTTCTTGAAAGCTTTATGCACCAAAAGTCATAATAAATCTACAAGAACTGAAATTAAGTAATGTATTGCTTTATTTAATAGCTACGGCACTATTTATAAATTTTATTAACATTTTTTTCGACTCCAGCCTATTACAGAAAAAATTTACCTGAAAAACAAAATAAATGTATATAAAATCGTATTATTATTAACTTGGAAACTACGACAACAATGATTGTTTATATAAAGTAGCGCTGCGTTTTTGAAATATCAAATGTTAACTAATATAAAGAAACTGTGAAATGCTTCTTCATATTGCAACGTCTTATTTTCAGTGTGTATCAAGCGAACAAAGCGACTTAACCCTAATTGATTGGAGTCTGCTTGCAGACTAAAAGCTTTTTAGCAGCGCAAGCATTTATGTACGTATACATCACAAGTGCGCAAAAGGCCACCCATGGGCGGATAGCTTACACATTCATATGGCAGCTTTCAATTAAAAAAGCTTTTTGCACTTATTACACTGAATAAAATAATACGATCAACCCCGCTGTGCGAAATTCATGCTGTGTGGTTGCGGCCGTTTGTCTCTGCATTGCCTTTTTGAACACGACAACATATAATTAGCGCGTTTGTTCGTTCTTTCGATGCGATTAATCGTTGTACGAACTTCATGCTTTCAAGTTGCGGCCGCTCTATTCTGCGTTGTCTAAGTTTGCGAACATAGTGAACGCTTATTGCTGTCAAAAAACGCATTGGAGCAATAGAGAAACCAAGTCATGCATCTCTTTTGCTCCAATGTGTTTTCGCAACCTTATAGAACACGACAAGCTATCATTCTCGCGTTATACAGTGATCGTACGAATGAACAAACTCGTGATTTCCGTTCAGTGCAAACTCTTAAAACAATAACTTTTCAATACAATCACAAAAATTTGAATGTATAATTTTGCGCACTCCTGGTATACATTGCTTGAAAAGCTCTGATTTGGTTGTCACTGCTCTAAAGCCGTATCGTGCAGCTTTGCACACTTAAGATTGGGTTAGTGCAGTAAAATATGTATTTATCTTACGTACAAAACGATCAAAGCTTAAGTATTTAAGCGAATGCCAAGCAGGTAATAGGTTTGTTCGCGTACCCAAAAGATTTTAACAATTTGAACAAATTTTACAAATTGTTAAAAGAAATCCGTTCGTTTACCCATAAAACGTGCAAGTGAGAATGAAAATAAGAGAGTACGATTTTTCTCTTCAGTCCAGTTTTGAAAAGTTTTTGCTGGCTGATTTTCTACTTGCAAGAATTTTCATGAAATAAAAAATAAACAAATGTCTAAAACTGAACATCAGTTATACAAATATACAAAATAAATAAAAAATGGGTTGTGAGAGAATTTTTTTCTTACTCTCAAAAAATTGTTACTGGCAAGCTTTTACTGTAAAAGAACGTGAACAGATATTAGGTCTCTATATCTACGCTTGAGAGTTCTTTGAATACATGATGAAAAGTTGCGAGATTTTACACTGGCTGAAATTTTATGTTTGAAGGTATGTATGAACAAAATTTTTTATTCTTAGAAAATAAAAGCATGGCGTTATGATGTGTCATAAATAGGTTTTGTAGAAAAATTATGCATTAAAAGACATTATAGTTTGCATGGCCAATATAAATTAATTGTAGGGGATGTAAGAAAGAAATGATTTAATGACTTAAAAGCGGCATGTCTACATAATATTGATTTTCATTAAAACTATTGGGCTTTTCGCTATTCGTCTGTCTTTTTACATGTTCCAGGCGGATGAACAATTTGTACTTCACATTCTACTTACATTATGTAATCTGTGTTGCACATTATCCGTCTGTCGATTTGTTTGCTTTTGATGGTTCGTCCACTACACATCTAATTAATTTTGCAATATGATTTAGAGCACAAAAAAAAAATTACTCTATGGCTCATGAGATTTCTGCAAAAAGCGCTTTACCACTACTTTATTTGAGTGTGAGCTTTAACTCGAAAAAAAACAAACGAAATGGCCATCTCAGCTCTTGAAAGGACTTTGACTGAGCTTCTTACTGAGCTTCTTATGATCAATTGTGTTGTGTGTGATGTGAAATGTTTGCACACAAATGATCGAGAACTGGACCTACATGTTTTACGACGACTCCGAACGGCTTATGTTCTCAAGAAGCTTTTCATGGCAGTTTTTACTCTCTGAGGTTTGTCATTGTCTGCAGAGAGGCGACGGCCGAATAGAAAAATTAATTCAATTGAAAAAATTTTCTGTGTCAGATGGAGGATTCGAGGCTAGGTTATCTGCCGTAAGAGTCACACACTCTACCCGCTACGCCACAGCTTTAAATCGCTTTAAATCGCTCATTAATACATACTTAAGATGAGAGAGTATGGGCGTGCAAAGCTGCACGCATAGAATTTTGAAAACAAGTCAAGGTTAAAAAGTTATTCAAAAACTAAAGACGCTTTTTATAGAATACATTCAATGTTTGGTTTCACATATAGCTGTGAAGTTGCATTTTCTATTTTAGAAATAATATTTTGACAACAGACTTTCTGATATTTATTTAGGAAGTCTTATGCGAATTAAATGTTGTCCGTATTTCAACAGTAATTTCACATAATTTTATTATACATTTCTACATTTAATTATTATATAATTTAATTATTATATAATTGGATTATTATATTTTTCAAGTTTGAAATTTATTAAGCCAAAAAAATTCCTACACCGAGAAAAAAGCTAATGTTAAATTGAAAAAAAACTTAGTATAATTTATAAGATGGCTTTGGCAGTTTTCAGTCTCCCAAGTACTTCATCAATACGCCTAAGTTTTACATGTTGGCTTGCCAATTTTTATTTGGGTGATAAATTAACCAAGTATTTGGTAATTTAAAAAAAAAAAAAAAATTTAAAAAAAAAATTGAATTTCAAATATATAGCTTTTTCGGGTTTTGGTTTTTTTATTTTCCTTTTTTTTTTGAAGCTGCCGCCTCTCGTTCTGTGATTTGCTTGACTGAAAACGGCAACCACACAAATTTTTCTTTAATCAACACCGTTTTTTTCTTAGAAATTAATGACTTCTAGGCTTTTTTTGCTGCTTGACGTCTATTACAAGAACATTAAATTAAATTAAATATCAAATATAAAAATTTTACCTTCGCATGCCGTTGAGATTCGAACCTACAACCAACCGATACCACTGTGTATGAAGTCACTACACTATGCATTGAGCCAAACTCCTTCGTTACGCTGAGTGATTAATTCAATATTAATTACAACTGAAGCTTTTCTGCAGCATAACACAATAATCTATTAAAAGCTTTTCGTTGTATGGCTATCAACAGAATACTGCGACATACTGCAACTGTTAATACAGCATCTGTTAACATAGCTGCAGTTATGTCAGCACGTAGTAGCAAGGCTGCTTGGATCAGTGGGTATAGTGATGTACTGGTACCAAAAGCTCCAAGTTCGATTCCGCACGGCGGGCAAAGAAATTTTTTTTTTCTTTTCTTTTTGTTGATGAAATGTAATAAAATTTACTGGTGTGAATATTAACGTGTGTTTTTTCATTTACTTTATGTTATTTTTGAAGTTAAAAGTGGTTTTATTTTTTGTTTTAGAAAAAAAAAAAATAAATTATCAAATCTATCCTTCGTTCGTGTGTCTAATGACACAGCCGTGCTTTTTTTTTTTTGCAGAAAATAGCTCGAAACTATGCTTAAGCCATTCCTGCTAGTTGTTGTTTAATTTGGTATTTTTGGATTTTAGGTGAATCAAATATATTTTTTTTGGCAAGGTATCAATGTATGTGCTTTCAAAGCAATGTATTAAACAATAAATTGCTTAGGTGAATAAGCATAAGTTTATAATTCCCATACAATTCTTCTACCCGCCGACTTAGGTGATTTACCTATTGATTTTTTTCGCGGTGTAGTTTCAGAGAATAAATTTAAAAAAAAAAAATCCTCAAACATGTGTCCCGTTACTTACGCTGAAGAATATTTGTGTTAAGTTACAGGCAAATGGGGTGAGAAGAAATACGAATTTTTTAAAAACGGCGTACAAATCGTTTGACGCAATGATCAAGCTGCCCTGACTATAACTTGTTTTTGCTCAATTGTTTTTTTTTTTATTTCGGTGAAATTAGCGGCGCGAATGTTTTCTTTTCAACGTGAAATTTGGCTCAGTGTATGCACATCATAACATTGCCATACGAAGCATTTCTATCGTTGTGTGAGCTCGGGTAAAGAGCTTTCTATGCTGTCACACGTATTCAAGTACACGTACGCTGCTAGAGCTTTCAGTGTAGTTTAAAAAATTCATGAGAGTAGAAAGTCGATGCGCATTTTCTTCACACGTATTGGAAAACACGCACGTTGTCATTTTTATACAAAAGCTTTACGCTGCGCAACACACTTTTTTAACAGTGCAAAGATTTTGAATGCACAAATTTAAACACATAAACACCAAGCTTGAGGTTGTATTACAATGCCCTCCACTGCTCTAAAGTCAGACTAATAGCCTTATTCTGGTGATTGACAATTGTAAATGTATTGACAACTGTAAAAATTTGTTATTCTAGAATTTTACCTAAAGCTCATATCAAGACAAAGCTGTGAACACCATAAAAAAAATATTCAGAACAAATAAATTTGCGAAACATTTTGAAAGCTACCTACTCTTTAGACCAAATATTAGCACATAAAAGACTATCTTGTCAATGAATTTACAGTTGTCAATCACCAGAATAAGGCTGTAATTCCAAGTTTTTTTTTTCTTTTTATTCATAACTAACTTTTTTATTCATAACTAAAAAGCAATGAAAAAATCGTCGACTTTTGAAACTTAAAAGTAAGCTTTTAATTATAACTACATAATTAATACTTTGTTGCATTAATTTAAATCTTTACAATAAATAAAAATAAAAAAAAAAAAATTTTGCGATAGCACTGATTAGACCTGCTTTTTTAAAATCTTTTTTTGAAGTATTTTGATTAGAAAAACGTGTGTTTAAAATAGATTGAACCAGTCTTTTTTTTTCATATAATAGTTATTTTTTCTATCACATTGCAATGTATGTCATCGGTTTTTTTATTTCTACTAAACAGTCATCATCAGTTACGTAAGTGCTATTTGCACTATCATAAATTGAGAAAAGAAAGAAAAAAATGCAATGGCATTTCATAACAATGGCAAACTTCTTATCGTAGTTTTCACTATATTTACACCAAATACTTGACTTCAATAGCTTTTGCGACAACAAACAACCAAAACACATGTTTATCGAATTGCAACAACCGCTAGCGTATCTAGATACGCTAAATATTTTAAGGTTGGCCGCATTGTTCTAAAATATGCAATAAATGTTGTAAATTGTATATATTTCATTTTCATTGTTGTTTTTATAGAACAATAAGCAAATGCTATTTTATAGTAATATAATTAAAACATCTGTTTTGCCAGATTTTTTAAGAAAACTTTTTTAAGACAGCGTTGTAGACTTTTTTGAATTATTATTTCATATCTAGGAAAAGCTTTATGACAGCTGGTTTATCCTAGCAGCATCCTAACAGCAGTTGTCACAAGCGCTATCTGTCACGTTATTTCTTTCTTATTGCTTGTAAGCAAGTTTACTTCGAGTCTAACCTGCGAATTTTATAATGGAAAAAAGTAGAGCAAGGAGTGTGTTTGAATTTGCGTCCGGATTTGACTGGAATTTTTGTACGGATTCATTGAAAGTGTTGCAGAAAATGGGGGTCTATCACATACGCAGACATTTGAGTGGTACAAATTGTTTAAAGAGGGTCGTACATGAGTTCACAACTTGTCTCACCCTTCTCATCGACCATGAGAATGAAAGTATAAGTATAAGTATAAGTATAAGTATAAGTATAAGCATAATTATAAATATAAGTGTAAGTATAAGTATAAGTATAAGTATAAGTATAAGTATAAGTATAAGTATAAGTATAAGTATAAGTATAAGTATAAGTATAAGTATAAGTATAAGTATAAGTATAAGTATAAGTATAAGTATAAGTATAAGTATAAGTATAAGTATAAGTATAAGTATAAGTATAAGTATAAGTATAAGTATAAGTATAAGTATAAGTATAAGTATAAGTATAAGTATAAGTATAAGTATAAGTATAAGTATAAGTATAAGTATAAGTATAAGTATAAGTATAAGTATAAGTATAAGTATAAGTATAAGTATAAGTATAAGTATAAGTATAAGTATAAGTATAAGTATAAGTATAAGTATAAGTATAAGTATAAGTATAAGTATAAGTATAAGTATAAGTATAAGTATAAGTATAAGTATAAGTATAAGTATAAGTATAAGTATAAGTATAAGTATAAGTATAAGTATAAGTATAAGTATAAGTATAAGTATAAGTATAAGTATAAGTATAAGTATAAGTATAAGTATAAGTATAAGTATAAGTATAAGTATAAGTATAAGTATAAGTATAAGTATAAGTATAAGTATAAGTATAAGTATAAGTATAAGTATAAGTATAAGTATAAGTATAAGTATAAGTATAAGTATAAGTATAAGTATAAGTATAAGTATAAGTATAAGTATAAGTATAAGTATAAGTATAAGTATAAGTATAAGTATAAGTATAAGTATAAGTATAAGTATAAGTATAAGTATAAGTATAAGTATAAGTATAAGTATAAGTATAAGTATAAGTATAAGTATAAGTATAAGTATAAGTATAAGTATAAGTATAAGTATAAGTATAAGTATAAGTATAAGTATAAGTATAAGTATAAGTATAAGTATAAGTATAAGTATAAGTATAAGTATAAGTATAAGTATAAGTATAAGTATAAGTATAAGTATAAGTATAAGTATAAGTATAAGTATAAGTATAAGTATAAGTATAAGTATAAGTATAAGTATAAGTATAAGTATAAGTATAAGTATAAGTATAAGTATAAGTATAAGTATAAGTATAAGTATAAGTATAAGTATAAGTATAAGTATAAGTATATGTATATGTATAAGTATAGACTAGAACTGTACTGATCACTCTAGACATGTGCAAACGACAGCCAGTACGAGACTCCCCGAAGGTTCGTCCGTGATAGTCAGCAACATCACTGACACAAAGAACAAAAGTTCAAATAAACCTTTATAACTGGGCCCTGTTTAACAAAAAATACAAGTCTTGTAATACAAGACTTCATACGCACACTTCTAGATCATCATAACACACCATCTCGCAACACTGTAGTCAATTTAAACAATAAATTTAAGTCTGCTGGCTTTGTTGTGAACGCGAAAAGGAATGGTCGACCAGTTGGGACGAAAACATAGACATGGCAGTGGGCAACGTTGATGATGACCCAACAACGTCGATTCGTCATCGTGGTCAGGAATTGGGCATTAGCAGGAGCTCGTTGCAGCGTATTTTGATTAAAGATCTGCACGCTAATAAGGTTGAGTTAACCTAAAAACTTGAGCCGGCAGACCAAGCGCAGTGTCGAACGTTCTCAAATGGAATGTTAGAACATCATCAAATTGATAACGATTTTGCGAAGAAAATTATTTTCAGGGACGAAGCCCATTTTGATCTAAATGAATAAGAGCGTTCCAAGAGTTTTCCATGAACCAGCGCACCATGTTTGGTATGGATTTTGGGCTGGCGGTGTCATTGGGCTATTTTTGTTAGAAAATGCAACTGGGACCGCAATTACTGCGAATGGTGCCCAATATCGCAACATGCTAACCAGCTCTTTTTGGTTTGAAATTACTGATATAGATCTTGACGAAATGTGGTTTAAACAGGACGATATCATTTGCCACACAGCCGACGACACAATGCTTTTTTTGCAAAAGAAATTCGAAGAGAAGATTATCTCGTGCCGAGCTGATGTAAATTGGCTACCGAAATCAAGCGATTTGACGCCGTTGGAATTCTATCCTTGGGAATCTGCTCAAAGCGGAAGGTCTATGCCAAGAAGCCCCGACCGATTCCGGAGCTGAAACAGGAAATCCAACCAGCTATTGCAGTAATTGATCCAAAAATATGCCAGAATGTCATGTAAGACTTCATAAAAAGCGCTCGCGTGTGGAAGCAAGGTCGAGGAAGCTATTTTAGCAATATTATAATTCATCAATAAACTCCATTGGGCAAGTTATGCATTTCACTTCCGAGTGAAAGTGAAATCAAACCACTACGATTTCGATATTTGGTATAACTTATATTCGTTTAAACTTAAATCGAAATTTGGATCAAAAAAAAAAAAAAATTTAAATTAAGTGTCGAAAATAAACGTAAAAAGTGATACTAAATAATATCGAAATCATAGTGATTTGATTTCACTTTCACTCGGATGCAGAACCTGCCCACATATCTCTACTTTAAAGTGAAAACTCCCAGACATTTCAACATTTGGGGAGTTTTCTTGGGGAGAATTTTATTAAAAAATTAAAATGTCAGGGACTTTTGCCATGACTTTTGGGACACACTTTATTTAGATCTTTTATGTTAGCGATAGATCAGGTCTCCCCACAATTTTAATGGACTATTCTAACAATTTCAACTGGACAATTGCTACACCATTTGCAGATTTATGTTACCATGGCGCACCATAGTTCATACCTACTTTAAGTCCCCTTTTCCACACGTCAAGTTTTCTTGAAATCAAGTCGAGTTTGTGGGATAACGGAACATAAGAAAAGGGTAAGGAACAGACTTGAATGTACCTTCAAGTTTTTGACATTATGATTTGCACTCTCGGTGTCCTATTATTTTAGCACTTCTATTTCACTTGCACACATGAATATATACTTAATATATACTTTCTAATACGTTACTCTTCTTTGTTCTTTCGGTGTCTTGTTGCTTTCTCAAAACTTGATCGTCGCGTCTTGATGTGAGTAAACTGAATCGCCAAGTTTAAAAGGGAATGTCTAAAACTTGACCGTCAAGGCTTGACGAGTGGAAATCGGGACTAAGGAATGGCCGCCAACATCAGGTTCCAAGGTAGGCCCTTTTTTTACGCCATGATTTGTCTCAAAGCTGCAACCATCCTCCTTTTTTCCCAAGCTTTGATCAAGCAGATTGTATCAAGACCTGGCGGAGTGATAATAATTTAACGTCCGTAAAACCTAAAAAAAAATTCTAAGATTGTGAAATCTTTATCAAAACTAAGTTTTCTTTATTATTCAACCAGCAACAGAAAACTATCCATCATCCTTGTACGAAGCAGAATAAAAAACCATGAAACGACAACGAGACGAGGTTAAGAAAATTTTTCATCTACTTCTAGTATATTATTTAACTCTATTAAGAAATCAAATTTCCAGCTCGTTTATCCAGACATTAAGGCCAGTGGCAGAAGCATTATTCAATTAAGTAGATAAAGAGTCATGACACTGTTGTAAATGCTGCAGCAGACAACGACTGACTGCAGTTGTTTTGCCTGACAGTTTATGGTGCACCATGCACCGGACTGTATTTCTATAACGTTAACATAATTCAATGAGATGCAGTTCCATTTATTACGGCGACACAGCGACACAAAACAGAAACAGAAAAAAAAGCAGAGCAAATAAAATGAAAAATTAGGTCACTCTGTGCAGAATGGTGAAAATATGTCATGATGTACTTGAATTTCAATAAATCTTAGGTTAGATGGTATTGGAGCATATGAAAGGTTTTAAAGTCACATTATGCACCCAGTGCATCAATAAAGCGAGAGCGAGCACGCAAAGAACACATTTATAACATAATGCTACAAAATATCACTAAATTTATTTTATGAGTTAAGAAAAAGACAAGCAGTATCAATAAATCAAATTTATGCAAATTCCCTTAAATGTGTGCAGAATATACAGAACGCACTTAACAATTTTTAATACCCACTTTTCCCATTTCATCATCCACTTTTATCATCTCACTTGTGAAATTGCACACAAGTACGTCTAAGCTGTTTTTTTTTCTACCTCTGCGCAAATATTTACCTACTGTTTTCAGTCTGATTAAGGAAAAAACTTTATTAAGTTTGTCAACAGATACTCAGCAGCTCAGTGGAAGATTAAGGAACTCGTTGCGGAAGTTTTAGTCGCCGTTGTGGGGAAATTGTCATTAAGTGCATTCTTTGCATTTGCCGTAAATGTGGAAATGTGCAAAAAATAAAAAATAAAAAAAGTGACCCAGTTGTAATCTGAAATATTTTGAAAATTTAACATTTTTCACTGTTTTTTTATAGAGAAAATTGTTCACTACTTTGTTTGACAAAACCTGACAAGACGAAGCTATTGTTTTGGACATCTATTAAGTAATCGGTGTTATATCTAAAAAAATTACTTATTTTTGAAGTGAAAACTTCTTTAGGAACGTTGAGCATTTTTTGGTAGAGTAAAACTATAGATTCGCGATATCATCACGCTGTTAGTGATATCATCACGCTTTTTAGCTGTTCATTTCTGTTGCATTGCACAGCATTGCTTATGCCGTGGTTATGCTAGGCAAACATGCTTAGTGAGCTTTTTCTTTATTACCGAGGAGATTACCAACCCATAATTGATTACCTAAGCGATTAATAACCGATTACTGAACCAATTACCGAAGCGATTACGGACCGACTACCGAACCAATTACCGATTTACGAAGCGATTACCAACCGATTACCAAACCAATTGCCAAACCAATTACAGATTACCGAAGCGATTACCAACCGATTACCGAACCAATTACCGATTACCGAAGCGTTACCAACCGATTACCAAAACAACTACCGAAACAATTACTGATTACTGAAGCGATTACCAATCAATTACCGAATCAATTACCGATTACCGAAGCAATTACCAATCGATTACCAAATCAATTACAGATTACAGAAGCGTATATCAACCGATTACCGAACCAATTATCGATTACCGAAGCGATTACCGAACCGATTACCGAACCGATAACCGATCTGATATCAGATTACCGAAGAGATTACCAATCACCGAAGCGACAACCAACCGATTATCGAACCCACCACCGATTACCGAAGCAATTACCAACCAATACCTAAACCAATTACCGATTACTGAAGCGATTACAGACCGACTACCAAACCAATTACCGAAGCGATTACCAACCAATTACCGAACCAATTACCGATTACCAAATCAATTACAGATTACCGAAGCGATTATCAACCGATTACCGAACCAATTATCGATTACCGAAGCGACTATCAACCGATTACCGAAACGATAACCGATCTGATAACCGATTACCGAAGAGATTACCAATCACCGAAGCGATAACCAACCGATTACCGAAGTGATTACCAATCGATTATTATCGAAGCTTTAAACAACCCATTACCGATTACCGAAGCGATAACCAACCGATTACCAACCAACCACCGATTACCGAAGCGATTATCAACCAATTACCGATTGCCGAAGCGATTACCAACCGATTACCGAACCATTTACCGATTACCAACCCATAACTGATTACCAAAGCGATTAATAATCGATTACCAAAGCGATTATCAACCTATTAGCTATTACCGAAGCGATTACCAACCGATTAAAGAATCGATAACCAACCGATTATTGAAGCTATTAACAACCCATTACCGATTACCGAAGCAATTACCTACCGATTACCTATTACTGAAGCTGAAGATTTCCAACTGATTAACGAAGCAAGAACCAACCGATTACCGAAGCGATTACCCACCAATTACCGAAGCAGTTACCAACCAAATTAAGCGATTACCAACCGATTACCGAAACTATTACCAATTACCGAAGCAATTACCAGCCGATTACCGTACCAATTACCCAATCAAAGTAATTGTGTTACAAATATAGTATATTATGTACAAGCGGACTCGGCAAACTTCGTCTCGACCCAATTTAACGTCTTCAGATAAACTCCAGAGTGAGAATAAAACACAGATAGTTTAAATTCCAATGCGATTTATTTGAATGAAATCGACATAATCCAACAGACTTCCAACAATTGGCCTTGCGATTTATTGATTGTTATCGCTAAAGCCAATCGAACGGGAAACTGAATCCGCTTGAATTGGAATGGAAGATCAGTTGGAATAATCGGAATTTGTGGTACAGGGACTTCCTCTCCTTTGAATTTGCCCTTGATTATCGTCGCTTGAATCACATTGTTCATTAGATGCTTGACGGACAACCGCGTACCGTTGTCGGATCGGATGAACGGTTTCGGAGATAAAATATAAAAATAAAATGCCTTAAACACGATCGCAGCGTCACCTACCGGGTCCAATTGTGAATCTGAATCATCCAGGGATCCACTCAAACACACGCAAAAATTTCATCAAAATCAATGCAGCCGTTAAGGAGCAGTTTAATAACATACACACGTACAAATTGGACAACGGCGCCCTCTAGTTTCAAGAAAGAGCAAAAAAGATAGCACCAGAACCCTTTGTGTTCTCGAAAATCGCTATTTACAAATTTTCATCCAAATCGGATGAGCAGTTTTGGAGTTTTTTACGATTTCCTAATATTTGTCCTAAAGCGCCCTCTGGTTTTCAAGATAGCACAAAAAAGATTAGTCGAAAACACTCGCCGTATCAGAAAATTCCTATTTTCCAATTTTCATGCAATTCGGATGCACGGCTTAGGAGTTTTTCGAGGTTTTTCAAAATATTTGTACTACAGCGCCCTCTGGTGTTCGAGAGAGGACTAAGTAGATAAGTCAAAAAAACTCAGCATGTCCGAGAACTTCTCGGTACAAATTTTCATCCAAATCGGATGAACGGTTTCGGAGATAAGCTGAAAAAACGAATGCCTGGATTTCGATCGCAGCGCCCCCTACCGGGTCCAAATTTTTTTATTGGACAAAAAGTAGCCTATGTTATGACCGGGTATATAGGGAACCTAGATTCCAAGTTTCATTTAAATCCATCGAGTGGTTTTCGCGTGATGCTTTAACAGACAGACAGACAGACAGACAGACAAAAATTTTAAAAATGTGATTTTCGGACTCATTCAAAACGTCCATCGCAAAAAGAATTTCAAAAAAATATTCAATGTACAGATTTTTTTTTTTACAATTTTATATATATATAGACAGATAGATTTTGCATTTGAAGCTACAACTTAATACCTTAATTTTAAGTTTTAAAATATTTAGCAGCGGGTATTTACTAGTTTAACAAAATTGTTCAGATCGACTTGAAAGTTCCTTTTGAATTGTTCTTAGTTTGAATATTTTGTTCTATATTTCTTTAAAATTTTCCTTAAAACTTTTCACAATGAATCATAAATTAACAAAATTATCATTTTATCAATTAACTCTAAATTTTCTTTAGTCGTTTTAACTTAATACCAGTGCACATAAATTTAAAAAAAAAACTTTTGCTTGCATATTTTATAACCAACTCTTCTTGTTATAATAATGTTGAATTGAATAATGCATGAATTGTTTTCACGACCCTGAAAAAAATTCAGTCACAATTAATTATGAGCTCGCTATTATGTCTCTTTGTCAACGCCCTTATTTAATACAAAAAAATGTCACAAATTGTTGGTCAATTTTTGAACCGGAACTTTAACAAAACGTGTGTTATTTGTTTTGCATTTCTACCGCACAGCATTTGATAACAAAAGTTTGGCTTTAGACCACATATATAATACTGCTTATGAGTTATTTTTATGGTTTTGATAATGTTAAATTAAAATTTTTATATAAATTAATTTGCACTAGTGTGTGTGTAAAGCCAGTTTAAATGCAACAAAATTTGATCGAAATTCATCTAAAAATTGAATATACTTTGAATTAAATTCCAGATTTTCAATTTTGTTAAAATAAATTGAATTTATCATGATTTTAGGGCAGTAAAAAAAGGATGTTGCTCAGAAATAATTGGCGGAAAGCTGAAAATCGTCTAAATCGCATCATTAATGTCGATTAACTCTTCATTCTTTATCACGAAAGAGCACACTAACGATCACACAAGAGCACACAAGAAGCAATAGATATTCATATAGAAGATATACATATTCGATTTGTTTATGGAAAATAGTATTGCTGTTCGTGTCTTTCATATCGTTGGTGTGCTTTTTCGGAATAAAAAATTAAGGTGTTAATGCCTGTACGATCAGGTCTCCACTGGTACTGTGCTTCATGCAGAGCTCTTTGCTCAAATGAGATTCATTCAAAAATAAAGCTTTTTGAGGACGAGCTTCACTTGTTAAATAACAATTTTAGAGAAATTGTAACATTCTTTTGCAAGTTTAGCGCTGCACTCAGTACTAGCTTTTCTGACAAAATGTATTTATCGGTTAATATTTTGTTTTCATTGTCTGGGACTACTTCTAGTGGCACTCAAAAAGTTTTATCTCAGGATGACCAGATTAATTCTAAATTTAAGAAAAAAAGCTCTTCTCAGGCTAAGCAACCCTCTTCACTTCTTCACTGTCATCAACTGATGATACAATGAACAAGGTAGCTGCAGGGCTGCTTGTGCTCTATTTTTGTCAAGTATAACTGTCAAAATCGTTTTACAAATTTTATATTCTGTTTTATTTTCTATGAGCTTTGACAGTTTTGAGTCTACGCTTTCTCCCTTGCATCTACCTGGTTCATTGTATCATATATCTACTATTCGTCAATTTTCGATGACTCGTACATCAATTCCGATTATTACTGAGCCCCAATAACACTATGATAATCCGAAACATAGACATGATCGGAGAGGATTTGTTTTTTAAGTGTTCTTAAAAAAAAAACCAAATAAGATTTGCACATCGTGCAACAATTTAGTAAATCTAGTATATAAAAAAATTTAGTAAATTTAGTAAATTGAAACGGTTGTTCGAAAAACTGAGTTTTGGAGTGCCAATGATTTGACTGTTATGCATGTGCAAATAAATTTGCTATATTAACTTAGCCCAATACAGTAAACAAAAGTCTTCCATCTCCTCAAACATTACTGCCCCCCCACTGCGACAATATTCCGGTACCAATAAAATGTCCCAGTTCAACTGAGGAATATGTTACATCAACTGTACACACCGTGCCTGAGTCATCATTCTCACTTTATGAACCATCTGAAGCCGAAAGACCTTGTGACCATGTTGAAATTTCTCAAACTCGCTTGAACATGATGGTACAACAACTAAAATTATCGCCAAGACTGGCATATAAGTCTAGCACACCATCTTCGAACCGTTAATAACTTGTCAAAGGACGTAAAAGTATATGGTTAACGGAAGAGGCAAAAGGATTATTTTTTCTGCATACTGTGAAAAGATTCCTTCCTGGTTTGATGCAGTATATGAAAATAGAATATAAACCGGAGCAAAGGGCGTTTATTCATTGATTCATCGAAAAATGGTTTGAAAGCAGTATTATTATACATAGATAACATGCAAAATTTAGCTCCAATAGCTATAAGTAGTGACACAAAGAAAACTTATGGGTCGATGAAATTGATCCTAGATTGTATGCACTATGCGTGCCTCTAATGGAAAAAATGTGCGAGCCTGAAGGTCATTGCGTAGCTTACTGGGTTACATACCGGATATACGAAAAGCATGTGCTACTTATGCCATTGGATCACTCGATACCGTGGAAACCAATAGCAAGAGCATGATTGGATGCCACGAACTGATTTCAAATGAAATCATGTAAATATTGTAAGCAAATGATTTGTATTAGTAGAAAGAATTCTATAGTTAAAAATTTTATGAATCTCTAAGTCGCTCTAAGTAACTTTATGTAGTTTTAAGTCACTCTAAGCCGATGTAAGTAGCTTTAAGTAGCTCTTTGTCACTGAAAATGGCATTGCCAAAACTAAGGGTGCGTTTATAGTGAACGTTTATTCCGAATTTTATTGGCGCTTTAGATAAAAGCGGCTTATTTGAACTTATTGTGTCCTTAGTGAACGCTTATTGCTTACAACTTTAACTAGCTTACTGAGCTTATTGGTATCGATAGTGCACGCGTATTACTTGGAGATTAAAGTATCTTATTTAGTGAACATTTTGAAGTGGAAAGAGTGTAGAGAAGGACACCAAGAAAGAAGAGTTTGTATTGATTTTTAATGAAAAAAAAAACATTGCGTTGTTAGTAGATTTTAAAATTCTGTTTTAAATTTGTACTCTATCTCAATTTCTATTTCAACAACAAAAATGCACATGAAAAAACAAAAATTTTACAATAGCGTCTGCGCTGAAGCAGCTAGGCTATCAGCATCAACATTCTGGAGGGTTGTTTTTGTGCATGCGTTTTTGTAAAAGTTCATGTCCATGTTTTTCTATTTGCGTGGAAAGCAGTTAAAGTTCGAAATAAGCTTGCACTATGAACACTTTTAGCTTTTTCCATATGATTATAAATGAAGCGCTTTTCAGCTTCAACAATAATCTTCGGCATAAGCGTTCACTATAAAAGCGCCCTTAGGCTTATTGCTGAGCCGAGCCGAAAAACACATTGGACCAAAAGAGATGTATGACTTGATTTCTCTATTGCTCCAATGTGTTTTTCAGTTCGGCTCTGCAATAAACGTAAACTATAAACGCGCCATAAGAAATGCGAAAATAAAGGAAGATAAAATACTTTAAACAGTTTCTGGGAAAAAACTGCATTTACTGCACGCTGATTTATGTTTAACAGCGATTGAACATGTCGAAGAGTAACAAAAATATGAAAGATTTTATTTATATAAGTTTTGTACGTCATCAGATCACAAAATACATACAAATTTAATTTGGTTTTTTGCATAATTTCTAAAATCTATTTTTTGCAATCAGTATAACAATACTCTGTATTGTTTCTTTTTTATAACCCTAATATTTCTACTTCTTTGGAGTAGTTTGTATTTTTTTTTATTTTTTAATATTTCTCTTCTTAGCAGCAATTCCTACTTATAAGTCAATATTTTGTCTTATTTGAACATTCTATGTTTTTGAACTCCCTTTTAAGTAAATTTTTAATGCCGATATTGAACTTTCTATATGCTTTTTAACAATATAAGCACAAACATTTTAATTTTCTCTTTTCTCAAATGCTTTTAAATCAAGTTCTTTATTTTTTTAAGTTCTATGTTTTTTTTCAATATTGAAACAATTTTGTAAAAATAATTTTTTTTTTAAGCGATAAGACTCTTAAAATTCTATGTTTTTTGAATAAATTTTTGGTATCTGTTTATAAGCCATGAGCATAGTCTTACTTTATTAAAACTTAAACTTTTATTCTTGTAGATCAATATTTTACAGTTTTTGAAAATATCAAAATATAAATTTTGAAACTTAAAATTTGTAAATGCTTTGTTTTGCTATGTTATTATATTCAACACCTAATTGATTCCAACTAAAAGCATAGGTCTTCAAATCATGATTTATTGATAATGGCACGTTCTATGTTTTTATATTTAACATTAAATTTATTCCGACTAAAAGAGCAAGTTCTAAAAATCATGAAAATATAGAAAATCATTTCGATATATAATACCAAATTCATTCGGCTTGAAAGCTAATATTTTTCATTCCTAATTTATTGGTAATGACATGTTCTATGTTTTCTATGTTTTTTCTATTTAACGCCAAATTCAATCCGACTAAAATCACAGATTCCGAAAAGCATTATAAATTAATACTAATAGGTTCTATGTTTTCTATGTTTTAAATGTAACACCAAATTCATTCTGCATGATAGCGATGGCTCTAAAAATCACTATCAATTGATAAGAACACGTTATATATTTTTTATATTTAACACCTAATTTATTTCGACCGAAATCAAAGGTCATTATTTATTGATAATAACACGCTCTATGTTTTCTATGCTTTTATATTTAACAGTACACTCATTCTTACTGAAAGTGCAGGCTCTGAAAATCATAATTAATTGATAATAACATTGGCTAAGTTTTCTATGTTTTTATGCTTAACATGAAATGTATTCCGATTGAAAGTGCAGGTTCTAAAAATCATGATTAATTAATAATATTTCTTTCTATGTTTTCTACAATCAACAACAAAGTTATTCAGATTGCAAACAAATGTCTTAAGTTATTGATGATGGCATGTTCTATGTTTTCTATGTTTTTTATAATTAACGCCAAATTCATTCTGACTAAAATCGCAGATTCTAAAAATCATTATAAAATAATAACATGTTCTATGTTTTTTTTACGTTTTAAGATTTAACACCAAATTCATTCAGACTGAAAGCGCCGGTTCTAAAATCATGATTAATTGATAAAACACGATCTATGTTTTCTATGTTTTTCATATTTAACAACAAAAATAATTTTTAGTGAAAGCACAAGTCTTGAAAACATAAATAACTGCTAACGAAGTGTTCTATGTTTTTTATATTTAACGTCAAGTTCATTCTGACTAAAATCACATATTTTTATTCATTATGAATTAATAATAATATGTTTTATGTTTTCTATGTTTTTAAATTAAACGCCAAATTCATTCTAAATAAAAGCAAAGACTCTAAAATCACGATTAATTAATAATAACGCGTTCTATGTTTCCATACTTTATATTTACCACCAAAAATAATTTTTACTGAAATCACAGTTCTTGAAAACATAAATAATTGATAATGACACGTACTATGTTTTCTATGTTTTTATATTTAACGCCAAATTCATTTTGACCAAAATTACAGATTCTAAAAATCATTATAAGTCAATGATAATACATTCTATGTTTTCTATGTTTTTAAATTAAATACCAAATCCATTCTGAATGAATGAATCATAATTAATTTATAACGACAGGTTCTATGTTTTTTATATTTAACGCCAAGTTCATTCTGACTAAAATCACAGATTCTAAAACTCCTTGTAAATTAATAATAATATGTTCTATGTTTTTTAAAATTAACGCCAAATTCATTCTGACTAAAATCGCAGATTCAAAAAAATTATTGTAAAGTAATAATAATATGTTCTATGTTTTTTAAATTAAACACCAAATTAATTCGGAATGAAAGAAAAGGGCTCTAAAAATCGTGATTATTTGATAAGAACACGTTCTATGTTTTCTATGTTTTTATTTTTAACACCAAAAATAATTTTTACTGAAAGCACAGGTCTTGAAAACATAAGTTGTCGACAATGACATGTTCTATGTTTTCTATGTTTTTTATAATTAACGCCAAATTCATTCTAACTAAAATCGCAGATTCTAAAAATCATTGTAAAGTAATAATAATATGTTCTATGTTTTTTTAAATTAAAGATGAAATGCATTCTGAATGAAAGCAAAGGTTCTAAAAATCATGATTAATTGTTAAGCGCACGTTCTATATTTTCTATGTTTTTATATTTAACACCAAAAATAATTTTTACTGAAAGCACAGGTCTTGGAAACATAAGTTGTCGACAATGACATGTTCTATGTTTTCTATGTTTTTTATAATTAACGCCAAATTCATTCTGACTAAGATCGCAGATTCTAAAAATCATTAATTATAATATAGTCTATGTTTTCTATGTTTTTGTATTTGACACCAAAGCCTTTCTGACTTCGTTTACAGGTTTTAAGTCATGATTACTTGATGAAAACACGGTCTATGTTTTTTTTTATTTTTTTATATTTAACACCCACATTCATTCTGATTGAAAGCACCGGTCCTAAAAGCATAATTTATTGATAATGACGATACTTTTGCAAAGAAATCTTGCCATAAAAATAAACCAGATACAAGTTACAAACCATAAAATAAGAATTAAACCTGAAGAAGTTTTCCTTGCGGGCAAAATTTAAAAGAAATTTTTGTGTAAGGAAAACTGAAAAAACTAATAATGCAGTTCGATTCCTCATACCCGAAACAGGATGAAACCGTGCTCTCCAATCATATCTTCGAAATATTTTTAAAAAAACTATTACATTGTTATTTGTGATGCACTTGCAATAAATATTTATTTTTATTTCTTCTGAACAGGTTGAAACTGGTTAACGAACTCGGAATTCAGCGGCTTGAGTGGCCAGGAAAATTCACCAGAATTAAACCCTATACAACATCGCTGGCATATAATGAAACGAAAAATTGCTGATCACAAACTAGGTAGGAAACCAAAACTCATATCCACTTTAGAAAACCTTTAGAATGATAAATTACAGCTTAGTACTGATTGACTCTATGCCATCAAGGATTCAGGCTGTATTAAAGCCAAGGGAGGATTTACACTCAACTAAAATATTTTTCAGGCAAATTCATAAGAGGTGAAACAATTTCTTGAGTTCCAAAATAATCAAAAAATCAGAGTATCTAAAATGGGCGTTTTTCTCTTCTTACAAATTTTAATTAAAACATTATTAATGAAAAACTTTTGAACTATTTTTTTTTTGCGAAAATACTTCAAATTTGTCGAAAATTATTAAAAAGTACTGGCTTTATATTAAATATTGATATTTTTGTAATAACAACTAAAATTTGCAAACATTCGGTGTGGTGCAATTTTTGTGACCGCCAGTTTATATGTCCACAAGCTGTGCGTAGTGCTTCCCTTGTAAGCACTTAACAAAAATTCTTATTACCATGGTAATACATGAAAAAAAAAAATCGCATAAAATAGTATTAAAATAGTCCCTGATATGTTTGCACTATATCAAGAACAAACAATTGATTATGCTATAATCAGTTGCTGCTAACTGGGTCACATAGTCACAGTCACACACACACATCAAAACGAACTTCCGCACACATGTTTGCTAAGCCAGGATTAACTTACCCAGTGTGCATGTCTCTGAGCTATAATTCCAAAGTGCTGCTTAAAATTCGTCACAGCAACCTACAACAACAATTTCATCAACACTTAGCAGCACTAAAGTCTACTTGGCCCACACGGAAGCACTTTGTCAGACGTTGCCTTTGCTGCTATTTAGGATAGCGTTAATGTTGACGCCAAAACGACAAGAACGATGTTGACGTTGACGACTAAAGTGGTGAATGAGGACAACAAAAATGAGGACAAAGATGAAGAAGACAGGAATAAAAATAATGCGTAAATTTAATGTCGCTTAGTCAGTTGTATGCGAGGAGAGCGCAAACTGTTGCGCCACAAAACTGTTGCGTTAGTAGCGCCCATCTACGACTATTATCTGGCGAATATGACGTGAAGCAGACTTGGGACGACTGATTGTCCTGTCGTTACGCCTGCTGTCAATTGTTGGTTGTTGGTGGACCACTAGTGAAGAAGAACCCCAACTAATGGGGCGTTTTAGTGTTGGTAATAATTTACAAATTGCGTGGTTTTTCAGCAAACCTTTGAATAAAATCACATAAATGTTGGTGGACGATATTTTATTTTTCGCTTTTCAATTTTTTTTTTTTTTTGTTTTACACACATGCGTGCATGTCAGCATGTTTAATAGTTGAACATATTTTTGTTTTTTTTTTTTGTCTTAGTTTTTGTTGTTTTATTATTTTGAGTTTAATATTTACTTGGACTTTAGTCACTTATTTTATTGTTTTGTTTTTATGTTATAAAAGACGCTTATTTAGCGCTGACGTCAATTTCGCTGATGTTACAACATTTTGGCAACATATACATATTTTGTTGATTTTTATTAATATTTTTTAGTTAACACTTGAAATAATATTGCATTTAGTTTTTTTTTTTTAACTTGTTGATTTTCAATAAATTCTTCGAACTGCCGTTACACTTTTTGACGCATCACCACATATGTATGTATTTATAGCTTAAGTACCCATTTGATACTAACTGAAATTATTTCGATTTCGATACGATGCATTTTCAGCTTGTACGTGTTATGTTACCGAACAATGTATCGTTCGTTGTCAACGCCGCACAGTGGAACCAGGCGAATATTTAAAAAATTTACCAAAATACTGTAATGTAAGAATAATTGAATGTACTGTATTAAATAACTGAAAGCAAATACTTCAAATCGTACAAATATTAAAGAAATTTTGTCGTAAACTTTTGTTGTATTATCACAGGGTGATGTTAAATTCAAGAAATAATTTTTACAAGGGAAAGATAAGTTTAGAAAAAATGTTGAAGGGCAAAAAATAATAGGACCAGCTCATATATTTGACCACTCTAGGAGTCAATTCGAGAGAGTTATTAAGTATAATCGACCGTTTTTGTGTGTTTTGTATGGGGACTTCCAGAAGGGTGGCAGAAAGGGGTTAGGAGTGTTCAGAAGAAATGTTGAAGGGCAAAAAATAATAAAACCAATTCATACATTTGGCCCCTGTATGAATCAATTCGGGGGAGATATTAACTATCGACAGTTTTTGTATTTTTTGTATGGGGACTCCCAGAAGGGTGGCAGAAATGGGTTAGGAGTGTTCGGAAGAAATGTTGAAGGGCAAAAAATAATAGAACCAGTTCATACATTTGACACTTCTAGAAATCAGTTCGGGGGAGATATTAACTATAATCGACAATTTTTATGTTTTTTGTATGGGGACTTCCAGAAGGGTGGCAGAAAGGGGCTAGGAGTTTTCAAAAGAAATGCTGAAGGGTAAAAAATAATAGGACCAGCTCATATATATGACCCCTCTAGGAATCAATTCGGGGGAGATATTAACAATAATCGACCGTTTTGTGTTCATTGTATCGGGACTTCCAGAAGTGTGGCAGAAAGGGGTTAGGAGTGTTCAGAAGAAATGTTGAAGGGCAAAAAGTAATAGGACCAGTTCATATATATGACCCCTCTAGGAATCAATTCGGGGGAGATATTAACTATAATCGACAGTTGTTGTGTTTTTTGTAGGGGGACTCCCAGAAGGGTGGCAGAAAGGGGCTAGGAGTGTTCAGAAGAAATGTTGAAAAGCAAAAAATAATAAAACCAGTTCATACATTTGACCCCTCTAGAAATCAATTCGGGGGAGATATTAACTTTAATCGACAGTTTTTGTGTTTTTGTAGGGAGACTTCCAGGAGGGGAGCAGACAGCGGTTAGGAGTGTTCAGAAGAAATGTTTAAGGGCAAAAAATAATAGAACCAGCGCATATATTTGACCCCTCTAGAAATCAATTCGGGGGAGATATTAACTTTAATCGACAGTTTTTGTGTTTTTGTAGGGAGACTTCCAGGAGGGGGGCAGAAAGCGGTTAGGAGTGTTCAGAAGAAACGTTAAAGGGCAAAAAATAATAGAACCAGTTCATACATTTGACCCTTCTAGAAATCAATTCGGGGGAGATATTAACTATAATCGACAGTTTTGGTGTTTTTTTTAGGGGAACTCCCAGAAGGGTGGCAGAAAGGGGTTAGGAGTGTTCAGAAGAAATGTTGAAGGGCAAAAAATAATAGAACCAGTTCAAACATTTGACCCCTCTAGAAATCAATTCGGGGGAGATATTAACTATAATCGGCAATTTTTATGTTTTTCGTATGGGGACTCACAGAAGGGTGGCAGAAAGGGGCTAGGAGTTTTCAAAAGAAATGCTGAAGGGTAAAAAATAATAGGACCAGCTCATATATATGACCCCTCTAGGAATCAATTCGGGGGAGATATTAACAATAATCGACCGTTTTGTGTTTATTGTATGGGGACTTCCAGAAGGGTGGCAGAAAGGGGTTAAGAGTGTTCAGAAGAAATGTTGAAGGGCAAAAAATAATAGAACCAGTTTATACATTTGACCCTTCTAGAAATCAATTCGGGGGAGATATTAACTATAATCGACAGTTTTGGTGTTTTTTTTAGGGGAACTCCCAGAAGGGTGGCAGAAAGGGGTTAGGAGTGTTCAGAAGAAATGTTGAAGGGCAAAAAATAATAGAACCAGTTCAAACATTTGACCCCTCTAGAAATCAATTCGGGGGAGATATTAACTATAATCGGCAATTTTTATGTTTTTCGTATGGGGACTCCCAGAAGGGTGGCAGAAAGGGGCTAGGAGTGTTCAGAAGAAATGTTGAAAAGCAAAAAATAATAAAACCAGTTCATACATTTGACCCCTCTAGAAATCAATTCGGGGGAGATATTAACTTTAATCGACAGTTTTTGTGTTTTTGTAGGGAGACTTCCAGGAGGGGGGCAGAAAGCGGTTAGGAGTGTTCAGAAGAAACGTTAAAGGGCAAAAAATAATAGAACCAGTTCATACATTTGACCCTTCTAGAAATCAATTCGGGGGAGATATTAACTATAATCGACAGTTTTGGTGTTTTTTTTAGGGGAACTCCCAGAAGGGTGGCAGAAAGGGGTTAGGAGTGTTCAGAAGAAATGTTGAAGGGCAAAAAATAATAGAACCAGTTCAAACATTTGACCCCTCTAGAAATCAATTCGGGGGAGATATTAACTATAATCGGCAATTTTTATGTTTTTCGTATGGGGACTCACAGAAGGGTGGCAGAAAGGGGCTAGGAGTTTTCAAAAGAAATGCTGAAGGGTAAAAAATAATAGGACCAGCTCATATATATGACCCCTCTAGGAATCAATTCGGGGGAGATATTAACAATAATCGACCGTTTTGTGTTTATTGTATGGGGACTTCCAGAAGGGTGGCAGAAAGGGGTTAAGAGTGTTCAGAAGAAATGTTGAAGGGCAAAAAATAATAGAACCAGTTTATACATTTGACCCTTCTAGAAATCAATTCGGGGGAGATATTAACTATAATCGACAGTTTTGGTGTTTTTTTTAGGGGAACTCCCAGAAGGGTGGCAGAAAGGGGTTAGGAGTGTTCAGAAGAAATGTTGAAGGGCAAAAAATAATAGAACCAGTTCAAACATTTGACCCCTCTAGAAATCAATTCGGGGGAGATATTAACTATAATCGGCAATTTTTATGTTTTTCGTATGGGGACTCCCAGAAGGGTGGCAGATAGGGGCTAGGAGTTTTCAAAAGAAATGCTGAAGGGTAAAAAATAATAGGACCAGCTCATATATATGACCCCTCTAGGAATCAATTCGGGGGAGATATTAACAATAATCGACCGTTTTGTGTTTATTGTATGGGGACTTCCAGAAGGGTGGCAGAAAGGGGTTAGGAGTGTTCAGAAGAAATGTTGAAGGGCAAAAAATAATAGAACCAGTTTATACATTTGACCCTTCTAGAAATCAATTCGGGGGAGATATTAACTATAATCGACAGTTTTGGTGTTTTTTTTTAGGGGAACTCCCAGAAGGGTGGCAGAAAGGGGTTAGGAGTGTTCAGAAGAAATGTTGAAGGGCAAAAAATAATAGAACCAGTTCAAACATTTGACCCCTCTAGAAATCAATTCGGGGGAGATATTAACTATAATCGGCAATTTTTATGTTTTTCGTATGGGGACTCCCAGAAGGGTGGCAGAAAGGGGCTAGGAGTTTTCAAAAGAAATGCTGAAGGGTAAAAAATAATAGGACCAGCTCATATATATGACCCCTGTAGGAATCAATTCGGGGGAGATATTAACAATAATCGACCGTTTTGTGTTTATTGTATGGGGACTTCCAGAAGGGTGGCAGAAAGGGGTTAGGAGTGTTCAGAAGAAATGTTGAAGGGCAAAAAATAATAGAACCAGTTTATACATTTGACCCTTCTAGAAATCAATTCGGGGGAGATATTAACTATAATCGACAGTTTTGGTGTTTTTTTTAGGGGAACTCCCAGAAGGGTGGCAGAAAGGGGTTAGGAGTGTTCAGAAGAAATGTTGACGGGCAAAAAATAATAAAACCAGTTTATACATTTGACCCCTCTAGAAATCAATTTGGGGGAGATATTAACTATAATCGACAGTTCTTGTATTTTTTGTATGGGGACTCCCAGAAGGGTGGCAGAAAAGGGCTAGGAGTTTTCAAAAGAAATGCTGAAGGGTAAAAAATAATAGGACCAGCTCATATATATGACCCCTCTAGGAATCAATTCGGGGGAGATATTAACAATAATCGACCGTTTTGTGTTTATTGTATGGGGACTTCCAGAAGGGTGGCAGAAAGGGGTTAGGAGTGTTCAGAAGAAATGTTGAAGGGCAAAAAGTAATAGGACCAGTTCATATATATGACCCCTCTAGGAATCAATTCGGGGGAGATATTAACTATAATCGAAGGTTTTTGTGTATTTCGTATGGTGACTCCCAGAAGGGTGGTAGAAAGGGACTAGGAGTTTTCAAAAGAAATGTTGAAGGATAAAAAATAATAGGACCAGCTTATATATTTGACCACTCTATGCATAAATTCGGGGGAGATATTAACTATTATCGATAGTTTTTTTGGATTTCGTATGGGGACTGCCAGAAGGGTGCAAGATAGGCAGTAGGTGTGTTCAAAGAAATGTTAAAGGGAAAAAATAATAGGACCAGCTTATACAGTTAACCCCTCTAGGGGTCAATTCAGAAGAGATAGGAACTATAATCGCATGGCACTTTTAATTTAGTCGAACCAATTAAAGCCTTTTTTCAACTTTAACAAAATTTTGCATATATATTCTTTGGTATAATGAGTAGTTTACAGTCTAGAAAAGTATGCTGAATTAGACAGGGACGTGACACTTTAATTTTAATCAAACTTTTACAACATCTCTTCGACTTTAACTAAATTTTGCACTTATAGTTTTTGGTATAATGAGCAGTTTTTAGCCTATAAAAGTGGGCGGGACTGGCACTTTAATTTTATTTGATCTCCTTCTACACCGTTGTTTGACTATCACTAAATATTGTACAAATATTTTATGGAATAATAAGCAGTCCGTAGTCTAAAAAAGGGTGGCGGAATTAGACAAGGAGACGTATAACTTTAATTTAAATAGTTTATGTCAGTAAATATCTGCACCATGGTATTAATATTATACATAGGGATAGGTAGGATCTGACCTAAGTAACGTGGGCGTGACTAGGCAAGGGTAGAAGACATTTTTTATAGGCGCCTAAAGACCTCGAGTATACGGCCGCGTAGGGGTGTTTTTACTTCGATCCTATTGAAGATCCATTCCTTTCTAGTTCTCTTATGAATTTTTAGTGTTTAAAAACATCACTTTGTATGAGAGATATGCGTGTTTCTTGACCAATTTAGAATATTCCTTGTGCATAATATTCTGTTGTTCCGAATGTTGTGTATATAAAATTGTATTACTTTACAACTACATATTTATCTTGGAGTTATGATACTTTAAGCAATAAGTTTGTATGGAAGGAGGGGACAGGGGGAGGGGGGTGGAGCGTCCATTATTCGATTTCAACTATTTATACAAATATTTTATTTTACTATTCTAAAGGTCGACGTTTACTATCAATATTCGCATATTGTATGAAAATCTTCTACTGTGCGTCGCAACTATCCGCAGAACATCTTCTACCATTTATGCCATATTGTCGTCGTTGCAGTTGTTGTTCTTAAAAACTACATTTTTTTCACTTTAATGTTTGCATTATAATCGCTAATGTAGTTAAAAGTAAAGTTTTTGAATATTCAAGTTGCCCGATAAGGATTAGGTGCTTACAAAAAGTGCTATAATAGTTAAAACATGCTTTGGAAATTTTACATTATTTTTTTTTTTTTTTTTTTTTTTGTTCTTGTTATATTTTTCATTTGGCCAACTGAAAATTCTGTTCTTTATCTGTAGCTGTTTTGTGGGTAAAGTGGTCTGGCCGACTGGCTCGCATTACACTAAGCAAGGCAAAATCTTTACATTAGAGTTAAATAATCAACTTTTTGTTCTTCACTTTTCGAAATTTTGCACATTCAGTGTATAGAAATAAGTAAGCTTATTACACCTAGAAAAAAGCTTATGTTAAATTAACAAAAAAACTAGTATAATTTATGCGCTGGCTTTGGCAGTTTTGAGCCTGCCAAGTTCTTCATTAAAACGCCTAAGTTTTACATGTTAATACATGTGATAAATTAACAAGATATTTTCTTATTTATACATTATTTAAAAACAAAAACAATTTCAACAGTTAGGTATAACTTTTTTCCGAGTTTTGGTTTTTTTTTCATTTTCTTTCTTTTGCAGAAAATAGCTATGCTTAAGCCATCCATGCTATTGTTTTTTAAATATTGTCTTTTTGGATTTTTGAGGATTTTTTTTTGGTAAAATACTCAAAATCCAGGTTATTAGGCGGGGTTATTCAACATAATTGCACAATTTTTTGCACAATTTTTAAGTTTTTTTATGTAGAATCAAAAAAAAAAAATATTCTCTCGGCTTGTCTTGTATAATTATTCATACAGTAATTTCATATAATAAATCATGAAGTAACTATGTATAATAACGCAAATGGCTTCGGTAATAAATTATTTCCATACCATTTTGATAAAGTGTCGAATTTTCGGTGGTTTACCTACAATATTGCTTAATTTATTTTATACTTGGCTTAGGTGAATCAAATAATTTTTTTGGCAGGGTATCGAAGTATGTGCTTTCAAAGCAATGTACTAAACAATAAAGTGCTTAGGTGAATAAACATAAGTTTATAATTCCCATACAATACTCTTCACCCAAGCCGACTTAGGTGATTTAACTATTGCTTTTTTTCTCATTGTATGATCATATTTTTACTTGCTTTAAAATGTTGGTAAATGTTTTGCTGAGCACGGAACAGTGGGAGAACGTTCGCATGCGGTTCATCAACTCCCAAGACTTCCAATGAATAGGTTACAGTGGTAAGAGAAAGTATTGCCGAGAGCCCATATGTGTATGGTATCGCCTTTAAAGAATGATTTGCATTTGTTTCCGTATAAAGTCAATTGACTCAAAGAATATTGCCGACATAGACCGTCCTTAATGTCGCTTGAAATACGGCGAAACAGTCACTTGAATTATTGAAACTGAACCTGATTTTTTCAAGCAAATTTTGATGAGCGATGAGGTCCATTTCACACTCTACTGCGTCGTTAACAAGCAAGCTTTGGGTAACGCAGAATCCACACGAGGGTCATGAAACACCATTGGGCCATTTTTTTTTCAGAGAAGGTAAAACAGTCGTTAGGAATCTATATCGGTGTATGTTGGCTCATTATGTCTGTGCCCACAAACATGTGAAAAAGGTTTCGACAGTTACTGGTTTCAGCAATATTGTACGCCTGCACATCTCTGCACATCGAACAATGCAGTTTCTGCAACCGAAAATTCTCTGAACATGTGATGTCAAAATATGGCGACATTGACTGGCCACCCCAATCTTCAGATTTGACACCTCCTTCTTGTTGTTGTGACTATTCAAAAGTAAAGTGTACACCTCAGAATATTGATTGAGCTCAAGGTAAACTTTCGTGACGAAATCATCTAATCGAGGTAAAGGAATAAAAATACTCATATATGGAAATCGGTTGATTTTTTATTTTTAAATTTATTCAATATTTACATGCCGACGGTTTTTGGCTTATTCGCCCATAAAAAAAGGTGCACTTCAGCCCTTATGATCGATCAATTGCCTTGACCTCGTGTCAGTCAGAAAAATCTTTTCTGGGCGTAAATCTTTAATGCGAGTGAGTGTGGTTGCGAGCAATAACCTAAAACGATCTGAAGTATCCTTCCGATCCACAGCCGACACTTTTAATTTCTTGTTAGTATTGTTCAAAATTTCTTTATAATACTCCACCCAGTCATCTTTTCGCTAGAGCAAGGAATAATGTATTCAGTAGAATACAGAAATGTTTGAGACATGACTGACATAACATCAGCTATATATGAACATCTTCAACTTGCTCCTGTACATTAGCAAGGGCCAACAACCTTAGCCCGCATTGATCAACAAAAAAATGTTGAACGTTTTCAGGGATTTTATGATGAGTTAGAGCAGTTACACAGTGAGTAGGTGGTGAGTGAGAGAACTGGTGGCGAATTCATTAGGAAAGTAAAAGTAATGCCAAATTTTTGTGGTAAAACAAAAAGTTTTTTTGGCATTCATTTTCAATTGCATTTCATTTCAATGAAATTAAAAATTCATGTTTGATTTGAATAAAAATTTTAAATTTAATTTGAATAAAATGCGTTGTGATGCCAACTTTTTCTGGGAAAATTTATTATTACCAATCCAGAAGATTATAAAACCTTAGGATAAATAACAATTTACCATGCTTTTCATGTCAATTAATATTTTCAATACAATATTTACAAAATAAATTAAACTAATCCTGGATTTATCTCAATAACAATTTATTTTAAATTTCATTGATTATATTACCCAAAAGTATTTCGCAATTAAATTTTTGTAACTTTGCCAAACGTTTTTCAATGAAAATATTTAAAAAAAAAACAAAAAAAATCGATATTTAAATGCTCGAATTTTAACCGCTTTTTTAAAATTTAAATTAAAGGTTCTTAAAAATTGAAATGAATGACCGGGTCTGAATCATCTGATATCGTATACTTCAAATTACAATATTAATTTATAAAATTTACAAAAATCTATACAAAAATGTTATCTTTCAGAAGGCGTATAATAATTGTTTTCAATATTAGTTAGAGCTCCTATATATACCACCCACCACCCATCCCTCCAAATCAAATCAATTTTAATATCTGGCTCAACGACGGATTTTTAACAATTTCATGATTTTATATTTATCATGTAACTATTTTTGTTGTTGCCCAAGAGTTTATTTGGCTTAAAACACAATAGAAAATTGGCTTAAGAAAAAAAAAAAAATCGAAGCTAAAAATTTAATTAAATTCGAGTCATCTTTTGATAAATTTTAAATGAAGCCAAACTGAGAGATAATAAAATAAAAAACACCCACAATCTAGAAAAAAAAAAAACGGTTTCAAGCAGTAGCCATGTTGACGACGCCGGGTAGAAATAGTCACAAATATATTCGAAAGAAACAAAAAAAAAATGGTCTACAGTATTGACCCTCTTTTTGTTTTGTGGTATCATGTCATGTCCAGCTTAACCGTTAAGATACAAAGTTGTTGGTGTTATTGTAGTTGTTGTTTTTGTTGGTATCGTTGTTATTGTTGGCGTTGTTGTTGTTGTTGTTGTTGTTGTTGTTGTTGTTGTTGTTGTTGTTGTTGTTGTTGTTGTTGTTGTTGTTGTTGTTGTTGTTGTTGTTGTTGTTGTTGTTGTTGTTGTTGTTGTTGTTGTTGTTGTTGTTGTTGTTGTTGTTGTTGTTGTTGTTGTTGTTGTTGTTGTTGTTGTTGTTGTTGTTGTTGTTGTTGTTGTTAGTTGGGTTATGGCTTCGGGCTGAATATTGTTGGTGGTTGGAGGATAAAAAATGCAGTGACAGTAAAACACATATTTTTCTTTTTATTGTTGTTTTTGTTGTTGACTAACCTGGCACATGCGAAAACTTGTCACTCTCGAACTTCCGTTTGTTTTTATTTTTTTTTATTTTATTTTGTTCTCTCACAATTCTATAAATTGCCGCATGTAACAAAAATTTATCAAATTGTTGGCTTGCACTGTGTAAATTCTTTATATAAGTTTTTGAGCACACAATGCCAAGTTGGTATGTGTTGCCAGGTCAGGTCAGCAGAACAACAAAAATAAAAACAAAAACAACAACAACAACAAACAGAAATAGCAACAGCAACAGCAATAACGATAAAAACAACATGGCAACCATGACAACATCCAAGCAGCATCAAATTGACGCCAGCTATCGGCGCCATTATAAAATTCAAGTGTAATCCACGATAAATAAGGGCGATAAAGGAAACGCACACACACAACTATGCGAGTTATATATGTACATATATTGTTGCATGAGTTGAAGCATGTAAATCAAAGCAGTCTGTAATTTACAACAATCCTGAAATTTGGCTCAGAGGAGTTGGGTCTAATTGATGAATTTTATGTTACTGAAAGACATAAAATTTGGAGAATGTTAGTTTTTCTTTGAAACAATTTCAAAATGACAATTTAACTGTCTACACTAAATGTAAATGAACAACCTTGACCGTTACAGATGCATGAAATAAATCAGCTGTTTACACTGTGATAGTTTTTGTTCAACAAAATTTCGAAGACATGAGCGTAGAGGACGGTTTCATCCTATTTCGGGTATGGAGAATCGAACTGCATTATTAGTTTTTTTAAGTTTTTTGCACGAATTCATACCAATTTTTTTTTAAATTTTGCATTCAAGGAAAGCTTTTTCGGGTTTCTTCCCTATTTTATGGCTTGTAATTTGCATATATCTGGTTGGTTTATTTCGGCAAGTTTTCTTTGAAAAAGAAATTGTTTCAGTCATTATCAAGAAATTATGCTTTTAAGACCTGTGCTTTCAGCCAGAATGAATTTGGTTTCAAATATAAAAAAACATAAAATACAAAGAAAACATAGAACGTGTTTTTATCAAAAAATCATGACTTAAAACCTGTTAATTAAGTTAGAATGACTTGTGTGTTAAATACAAAAACATAGAAAATATAGAAAATATTATTAGTAATCTTTAATGGTTTCTAGAATCTCTGATTTAAGTCAGAATAAATTTAGCATTAAAAATAAAAAACATAGAAAACATAGAACATGTCATTATCAATTATTTATATTTTCAAGACCTGTGCTTTCAGTAAAAATGATTTTTGGAGTTAAATATGAAAAACATAGCAAACATAGAACGTGTTCTTATCAATTAACCATGATTTTTAGAGCATTTCAGAATGAATTTGGTGTTTTATTTAAAAAACATAGAAAACATAGAATATATTATCATTCATTTAAACTGATTTTTAGAATCTGTGATTTTGGTCAGAATGAATTTGGCGTTAAATATAAAAACATAGAAAACATAGAACGTGTTCTTATCAATTAACCATGCTTTTTAGAGCATTCGCTTTCATTCAGTATGAATTTTGTGTTTTATTAAAAAAACATAGAAAACATAGAATATATTATCATTGATTTATAATGATTGTTAGAACTGTGTTTTTGGTCAGAATGAATTTGGCGTTAAATATTAAAACATAGAAAACATAGAATGTGTCCTTATCAATTATTTATGTTTTCAAGACCTGTAGTTTAATTAAAACTGATTTTTGGTGTTAAATATAAAACATAGAAAACATAGAACGTTTTATTATTAATTACTCGTGGTTTTGGAGCATTTGCTTTCATTCACAATGAATTTGGTGTTTAATTGAAATTTATAATGAATTTCAGAATCTGTGATTTTAGTCAGAATGATTTTGGCGTTATATATAAAAAACATAGAAAACGTCATTATCCAATATTCGTTTTCTAAGCCTGTGCTTTCAGTAAAAATGATTTTTGTTGTTAAATATAAAATATAGAAAACATAGAACGTATTCTTATAAATAAATCATGAGTTTTAGATCATTTGCTTTCATTCAGAATGAATTTGGTGTTTACCATTTATAATAACCATTTATAATGGGTTTGAAAATCTATGATTTTAGTTAGAATGAATTTGGCGTTAAATATAAAAAACATAGAACACATACAACATGTCATTATCAATTATATATATTTTCAAGACCTGTGCTTTCAGTAAAAATTATTTTTTTAATATATTTTCAAGACCTGTGCTTTCAGTAAAAATTATTTTTGGTGTTAAATGTAAAAACATAGAAACATAGAATGTGTTCTTATCAAATAACCATGATTTTTAGAGCATTTGCTTTCATTCGGAATGAGTTTGGTGTTTTATTTAAAAACATAGAATATATTATCAATAATTTATAATGATTTTTAGAATCTATAATTTTAGTCAGAACGAATTTGGCGTTAAATATAAAAACATAGAAACCATAGAACGTGTTCTTATCAATTTTTTAAGCATTCGCTTTCATTCAGAATGAATTTGGGGTTTTATTTAAAAACATAGAATATATTTTCATTGATTTATAATGATTTTTTTAATCTGTGATTTTGGTCAGAATGGAGTTGACGTTAAATATAAAAGCATAGAAAACATAGAACATGCTATTATCAAGTATTTATGTTTTTAAAACCTGTGCTTTCAGTAAAATTTCTTTTTGTTGTAAAATATAGAAACTTAGAAAACATAGAACGAGTTCTTATCAATTAATCATGATTTTTAGAGCCTTTAATTTTATTCAGAATGAATTTGGTGTTTAATTTCAAAAACATAGAAAACATAGAACATATTATTATTCATTTATAACGATTTTTAGAATCTGTGATTTTAATCAGAATGAATTTGACATTAAATATAAAAACATAGAAAACATAGAACATGTCATTATTAACAAATTAAGACTATTTGCTTTTAAACCGAATGGATTTGTAGTTAAATGAAGAAAACATAGAAAATTTTATTATTATTTAAGCATAATTGTTAGAACTAACAACTTTCAGACTGAATGTATATGATGTGAAACATAAAAACATAGAAAACATAGCAAGTGTTATTATTAATTAATCATGATTTTTACAAAACTGCGCTTTAAGGCCGAATGAATTTAATATTGGGCGATGTTCAATCGCAATCCAAAGGAGTTTTTGCGCTATTTTGTAAATGTGAACAAGCCCAAATACACCAGAGCTCAATTAACAATCAAGGCAGTAGATTTCTCTGGGTGAACCTGCATCAAAGCAAGCCAATGTGGATCTGTCGGCCAACAAGATCATGACGACAGTTTTTCGGTTGCATGCGGAGTCATTCACATCCATTACCTTTAAAAGTGTAAAACAATCACCGGCTAATATTATTCACAGCTTTTAAATATTGATTTCAATTGACATTGATTTGAAGCAAAAAAACCGACCGCATTTGGCGAAGAAAAAATTGCTCTTCTATCATGATAACGCACCGGCGCACACGTCTGTAGACGCCATGTCAAAAATCCATAAATTGGGCTGCAAACTGGTACCCTATCTACCACATTCTCCAAATTTATTCCCCTTTGACTATTTCGTATTTCCAAAACTGAAGAAATCAAACCAAAAACCCGGCGGCTTGGCCTTTAGAGATTTGGGTCGCATCACTGAAACAAACGCCTATTTTAAGAACCTTGATAAAACCTACTATGTTGAAAGGAATAAAAAAACTGAAAAAAAGCTCGACTACGAAATGTAAAGAGTTCCCGAACCGTGGTGTGATTTTTCAACTTGTTTTTCACATAAAATTACGCCTTACAGCGCGGTTTGTATGGGGATATTTTCGGCAAATTCTTTTAAGTACATGCAACGTTTTGGATCACTCTTTAGGATATACCTACAGACTTTAGTATTCATCGTACAAAGAGAATATATATGCTGAAATATTAGTTATATGCCGAATAAAACGAATATTTAACTTTGGATTTTGTCACTTTTTTTAACAAAATCACAAAATAGAAAAATCTTGAAAATAGCTAAATCTAAGAAGAAAAATCCATATTTTTGTATGAGAAATATCATGTATAAAATACTTTAGTAGCTGCTCATGTTGCTCAATCTGAAAGGAGACTATGTTGAGTAGTAATAAGGCTTTCTTGTCGAAAATATATATTTTATTCAAAAAGTCACTGACTTCTCAAATTGCGCTTTTAATCAATATTTTTTTGAGAGACAAATGACTTATTATGAAATTTCAGAATTTTATACAATAGTATTTTGTTTTAATATTTCTGATTCAAGGCGGAAATAGCAGCTTATTATCACCCTCCCACCCTCCTCCCCCTCTCCCCTCGCTACTCTTATGGTCTGTTTGATAAATATCATTGATAGACCTAGTTTTTAAAATTAAAAAACAATACATACTTTGAAGAATTACAAAAAATCACAATATTAGCTACAAATAAAACAACGCTCGCAATTTAATGACCATTTAAAGTATTATCTAGCCGCTTTGTTAGTCACTACATATAAATATTCAATACTATTTATTTACAACGTTGTAAAACTATTCAATATTGCATCGATACTGCATGTTTGCAGAACTTATCTTATCTCTTTGGCTTTTTTTGCAGTCATCGATCTAATATATTAGATTTTTTTTTTTAAACTAATTTTTTACAACTTTGCTGCAATTCTGGCGAAAAAAGTTTTTGTTGTTTTAACAGTGATAAGAGAAATTAATTGGAAATTTTATACAAGGCTTATATTGAGGGTTTTTTTGCAAACGTTGCACTTTTTATCGAGAATAACCTCAAACATGAGGTGACGTTGGCGAATGGTCTCTTTTGAAACGATTGAATACTGGAAATTTTGAAAAATGGGTACCTCAAAAAAGAATTCTTGAAACTATGATCTTTCGGTGTGGGCATCGGTTACAGTTATATTTTTTATTCGACGTAAAACTAAGGTTTACATCGTGGTTTGTATAGATGCTTTGAGGAATAGCTTGCCACATTTCCTAGCTAAAATTTTTTTGATATGTTTTCATATTTTTCTCAAAATGTGTGCTAGAACATTTTCATGAATTGTTCGTTTTCACAAAGAATTTTTGAAGTGAAAACTTTTTTAGGCGCATTGAGCAAAACTATAGATTCGCGATATCATCATGCTGTTAGCGATATCATACGCTGTAAGCGATATCATCACGCTTTTAGCTGTTCATTGCTGTTGCATTATACAACATTGCTTATGCAGTGGTTATGCTAGGCACACATGTCTGGTGCGCTTTTTTTTATTGCCAAGGCGATTACCAACCGATTACCGAACCAATTACCGATTACCGAAGCGATTACCAGCCGATTAAAAATTACCAAAGCGATAAGCAACAGATTATCGAAGCGATTACCAACCGATTATCAAAGCGATAACTAACCGATTACCGAATACCAAAGCAATTACCAACCCATTACCGAAGCGATTACCAACAGATTACCAATAACGGAAACGATTAACAACCGATTGCAGATTAACAAAGCAATTAGCAACCGATTACCGGACCAATTACCGATTACCAAAGCGATTACCAACCGATTACTGAATCAATTACCGATTACCGAAGCGATTACCAACTGATTACCGAAGCTATTACCAACCCATTACCGATTACTGAAGCAATTTCTAACCGATTACCGAACCAACTACCGATTACCGAAGCGATTGCCAACCGATTACGAGCTACCGAAGCAATTGCCAACTGATTGCCGAAGCGATTACCGAAGCAATTACCAACCGATTACTGAACCATTTACCGAAGCGATTACCAACCGATTACCAATTACCGAAGCGATTGCCAACCGATTGCTGAAGCGATTACCGATTACCAAAGCAATAACCAACCGATATCTGAAATGATAACTAACCGATTACCAATCACCGAAGCGATTACCAACCGATTACCAATTACCGAAGCAATTACCAACCATTTATCGAACCAATTATCGAAGCGATTACCAACTGATTAGAAATTACCAAAGCGTTTACCAGCCGATTACCGAATACCAAAGCAATTACCAACCGATTACCGAAGATATTACCAACCCATTACCAATTACCGAAACGATTACTAACTGATTAGCAATAACGGCAACGATTACCAACCCGATTGCTGATTACCAAAGCAATTAGCAACCGATTACCGGACAAATTACCGATTACCGAAGCGATTACCGAAGCGATTACCAACCGATAACTGAACCAATTACCGATTACCGAAGCGATTGCCAACCGATTACCGATTACTTAAGCGATTACCAACCGATTAACAATAACGGAAGCGATTACCAACCGATTGCCGGTTACAAAAGCAATTACCAACCGATTACCGAACTAATTACCGATTACCAACCGAATGCCATACCAATTACCGATTACCGAAGCGATAACCGAACCAATAACCGATTGCCGAAGCAATCACCAATTGATTACTGAACCATTTATCGATTACCGAAGCGATAACCAACTACCGAAGCAATGACCGGTTACCAAAGCGATAAACAACCGATCATCGAAGTGATTACCAACCGATTACCAATTACAGAAGCGATTACCAACCTATTACTAATTACCGAAGCTATTACCAACCGATTACCGGTTACAAAAGCGATTGCCAGCCGATTGCCAAGTACCGAAGCTATAACTAACCGATTACTGAGCCAATTACCTATTGCTCAACCAAAGTAATTGTGTTACACATATATATTACACACATATAAACATTAAAAAATAGCAATTTATACAATCAATAACGCATCAATTGATAAAAAGAGTTATAAAAGTAGAACGCGTCTGATTTACTGGCTACTTCATAACAATCATAACAAATTTTCACTTCGGTCGGCAGTCCCTCTACTGCCTAGGCTTAAGTGGGCTGATGTGTAACACGTTTATATTTGCCTCAATAAGCGTTAAGAAATTGAATTTTTGATTTATTTAAAGGCCTATCAGTTGCAGAAGAACCTATTCGAAGTGAGTGTCTTCATCGCTGTTGAATATTTTGAGAAATAAATGAAATGGTACAAAAATTTCAAATACCGTCTTTTTTGGCCTTTATCAAAACGGTGGGGTGATATGTAACACCAACCAAATGTTGGTGTAAAGACCAGGAACTTTAATTTTTTATATTTATATGCACTTTTAATGTTTAGTAAAAGTATTATGCTAAGAATTTAATGAAATCACATGCGCCTGCAACTGTTAAAGTTTCTGTGGCGTTGTTAGAACACAGTTTTCCATTGACTTCCTACCACGATTGGATTTTGGTCTGCGCTGAATAGTCTGAACTGGGCCGATCTCTTAAAATGCCGTTGATGTGATTGCACTTCCGAGTTTGACGTTGTTGCCTCTTTAATGGCAATTATAATGTATAAGATGTGTTACACATCACCCCAACTTGAGTGTTAAACATTACCGCAATGTAGGTCACTTTTTTCTCATTGATAGAATTTTACCACAACGTGAAAAAAATGTAAAATGTTTTGTTATATTTAAAGATATTAAACAATATCACATTTAACATCTACTCACTTTTGAAATCTAAAGAAAATTTTATACGAAACGCTACTACAAAAGTATATTTAAAAAAATTCCCCTTTTTACCAAACATTTTTCACGCATTTTAAGAACTCTAATGAAATGCATGTCTGCCTACTTCCAACACTTATGAAAAACTAGATGCTGTCAAAAGAAAAATATCGCAGTAGTTCATTCACTCCTACGTTATCACTTTGTACGACCAATCGCCGTGTAACACATCACCCCATGGCACACATTACCCCACACCTCACCCTGCTTTTTTTTTACTTTAACTTTAAGGGCAGCTTTAGAAATTTCTGTGAAAAAGAAAAGCACTATAATATACGTCATTCTCGCCATAATAGAAATCATTCTCAATTTCAAATAGCTTTAATCTCTTTATTAGCACTTTTCTGTTAAATTTCTTTAATTTTTTTTTTTTTTGTTTTTTCCTTTAACAATACTTTCACAGTAACTTTTCTCGCAGCAAGCCTTCAGTTACATTCCAAACCTTTATGGAATTCCAAATGATCGAAAACCACTATGAAAGGCAATTTATGAAAATTAAATGAAGGAAATCTATTATATTTAATGGTTACTTAAGTGCACGTGGAGAGAAAAAACAAAAAGTAATGGTTTCGCTAACCGATTCCTGCACTAACCTAACCCGTTTTTTTTTCCATCCCCTCCCACACAGCAAGCAATAAGACGCACATTACTACAACAACATCACATAAAAGTGACTCTTTAACAAATATGTAAAGTATGTGTTTAACATGCCAGCAGCTGCTGTTGCTGCTATTGTTGCTGATGATGGTGGTTTCGAATAGTGGTGGTTTCGATAGCTTCCTTTAAATTGCCTCCTGCCTAACGTATCAACAAATTATAACTTCAAGGTTGAGTGCCTCCCACTGACTAGACGCGTGCTCAAAAGCTAGCAAGGTGCGTTCAAAGCAAGCCTTTAATATTGCACGTACACACACACACACACACACATATATATATATATATACATACACTTCAGCACTCACTCAATACACAATCCTTAATATTTTTTTTTGTTTCCTTTAGTTAATTTTTACAATTAGTCAAGTTATGCGCACGTATTACTTTCACGCGAATTTCCGCACTTCTATACGTAGAGCTGCCTTTTGTGCCGCCTAGTTCACGTTAAACATCAACTGCAGAGATGATTGTATTTAAAAGATATGAAGGTGTTGCCAGCAAGGCCACCAAGTAGGAGCAGCAAGAGGCAGCGCCCTGGGGGTGCCTTGGCTATGCTGCGAAAGGAGTTAGAGATGGAGGGAGAAATAAAAAAAAACAAATGTTTTGTATCGTGTGCTCTGCCAGAGAACGAGTTGAGCATGAAACAAGTCCAAGCGAGCATTTTAAACAGAAAACTGAGTGTGTCTAGAAAGTGAAATGGAAATATTTATGTTTATTTTTAAAAAAAAAAATTGAGCGAATTTAGTTGTTTTTCATGTGTATTTTTCGTAGTATACTCTTGTGCTGCGCTATAGAGATGAAACTTTGCGGCATTGACACTTGGAACGTGTTGGCAATGAAACAAAGAAGTATGTTTGTGCTCGTGCGTTAAGTGAAACAGGAAGCGTGCATTTTTTTTTTGTGTCATTTCGCAATTCAACAATTTTCATTTTCAGCTATTGTGTGCCTTAGAATGTGTTGGAATGGAAACAACAAATTGTTAAGGAAGTCAACAAAAGCATTTGTGTTTCTTTTTTTTTTTTTTGTTTTGCTGAACCGGAAGCACATTTGATGCAGGCGTATTATTTACTTTTTTGAGACTTTAGAGCAAAAATAAGCTCTCACAGTTTAGGGGAGCATTTCGACAGGGTGAAAAAAAAAACAAAAAGTTTATGTGTTCACAGTCTGGGGAAATCATGCGGTAGACTTGACAGGAGTTGAAGCAGCGAAGTGAAAGTTTGGCGACATCATGAAGCAGCAGCAGAGCAGGCAAGCGTGCGTATACATCAGCTGTCTGCTGCGTCTAACATGCTGTTAAACTGCGCCAAGACTCTGACTCTAAAATAGGCTGCGTAGAGCAATCAAAATTTATAACCGCTGTTCTTAATTTTATCATTGCTATGAATTATTATTTATAAAAAAACTCAACAGCCTTTGAGAATCATGGTATAATGAGACAAGGTAGTGTTAGTAGTTAAAATTCTCTCTTGTGGTGGGTACCGCACCTGTCAAAGCCAGGTTTTACGAATAAAAGCAAAACAAATAACAAAATTTACAAATAATAATATTGTATGTGTTTGACAGCTGCGGCAGCCGAGCGGCTCCGAGACGACACTACCTTGTTAAATACACCTTGTTAAGACAGGGTAAGATACTTAGACAGGGTGTCCCACAATTGAGTGCGAAGGAATGATTTTTATATTTAATATTAAATGTTCTTGTTATTATAAACGGAAGCAACAAAAAAAACACGCCATAAATTTCTAAGAAAAACGGTGTTAAAAAAAGAAAAGTGTCGTGTCAATTTCACTCAAGCAAATCACAGAGCGAGGCGTAAAAAGCTTCGCTACATAAAAAAAGAAAAAAAATATAAAAACCAGAACTCGAATAAAATGTTTTAACAGTTGACAGAAATCACAGAACGAGGCGTAAAAAACTTCGCTTCAAAAAAAAAGAAAAAAAATAAAAAAACCAGAACTCGAATCTTTTTTTTAAATGATGTATAAATTACCAAATATTTAGTTTACTTATGGCCCAAATAAAATTTGTCAAGTTAACATGTAAAACTTAGGCGTTTTAATGAAGAACTTGGGAGACTGAAAACTGCCAAAGCCAGCTTATAAATTATACTAGGTTTTTTGTTAATTTAACATAAGCTTTTTTTCTCGGTGTGTGTGTGTGTAAGTTTGGATAAAGCTTGTTTAAATTTTTTAAAAAAAATATAAAAGATAGATTTTAATTCAGCTATTTTATTTATTACTATCAAACGATTGATATTAATTAAAACATGAAATGTATTGAAATAGGTTGTTTGTAGCGCCAGTGCAAATGCGAAGAAGAAGAAGAAGAACAAGCAGCAATTTTTTACAAAATTGATCATTTGCCTGTTTTTTTAGTAACTTTTTTTTAAGTTTTATTTTGCATTGTTTTTATTTTGGCAGTTATATGGATATTTGTCTTAACAAGCTAAGAAATAAATTTATTCTTTTTATAAGTATGTATGTAAATATGTATGTCCGCAAATCTTGTAAACAATTTTTCGACAGCTTGTGAGTCTCCAATTTAGCATACATGTGTAAGCCCGGTGACAATGCAATATTATGAAAATTGTTTTGCCACACCCCCTTTTACCGCCCACAAACCAATAAAAATGCTGTATCTCGAAACTACTAGGCCGATTCAGATGAAATTTTGGTAGTAAATTTCCTTCAAGTAGAAAATGGTGTTTAAGAAAAAAATTTCAACACACCCCCTTTTACCGCCCACAAATTAATATATCTCCAAAACTATCGGGCTGTTTCAGCTGAAATTTTGGCAGTAAATGTCCTTCAATATAGCATGGGTTAGAAAAAAATGTTGCCACACCCCCTCTTACCGCCTACAAATCAATAAGAATGCTATATCTCCAAGGAATTTGTCGATACGAACGAAGTTTTTCATATTGACGAATGCCTAGTTTGAGCTGATAAATTTTTTGACAGTAAAGAGTCAACAAAAGTTTTTGTCAAGTTTTTTTTCTTTGCGTGTAGCTAGTGGAAAAAATAATTTTTTCTCATATTTCAAATAAATCATATTTTCGAAGATTAGAACTTTAAGAATATATCATCCAAAGGAATTTTTAAAATTTCAATTATTAACGGAGTTATAGCTAATGGAGTTGAGGTCAGCCGAGACCCGAACACGGGTTACTATGGCCGGGTTATAGAAAATAATGGTAAATAATGACATTACAATTACTTATGCAGTAGATAATATCGTTGTTTTCTAATAAGTATTAAGTATTAAATTACAAAGTTGATTATAAAAAAAAATTTCATTTATTACGCGAAATTCTGAGAAATTTGCATTCAAAGTTGAAATTTGGTAGTTTCAACCGATTGATTTCATCTTTGAACGAGCACAGCTTGGTAACGGTTATGTTGGTGCTGTTTGTTGATATACCGTTGAAAAGGTGATTTCATTGCCTTTGTAATGAGCTATCAGATAAAGCTTTTCGTTACTTAGTTTTAGTGCTAGGAACAATAACGTGAATCAAAGTCGTGAAATATTAATTAACCCTGTAGCTCCTAAGAAGGGGGAAATAGACCCCCTCCCCCTCCCATACGATTTTTTCACAGCTCGACATAACCTTTTAGCTCCGTAAATAGTTGCACTCAATTGCGGGACACCCTGTATATATTAAATTTTGTTGAAAATTTAAATTTTAACAAACAAAATATATTCTTAGCATGTAATATATATAAAATAAGTTCAATAAATAATTCGAACTTATTGTGATACTTTAAAAATAAATAAAGTTTTTAATAGCATTACTACCATGTCAGCCTCCAGTCTCCGTATATGTAAACCTGCATAATAGTAATATAATTTTTTGTAATATTTATGTATTATTTATTGTATTAATCTTGCTAAAGAATAACAAAAACAATAACAAACTACAAAAACGAAATACGTATGCAAATGTTTCATACATACGTATTATTATTTCAACAACACAAGCAGTTACTGAACAATATTCGTAGTAGTAGCGCTGCGTTATTTAAATACCAAATTTAAACTAATATAATGAACTATGGCATCGCTTCTTCATATTGCAACATCTTTCTTTTTTTTCATGCATCAGGTGGACAAAGCGACGCTGCCCTAACTGATTGGAGTCTGCCAGCAGACTGAAAGCTTCTTAGCGGCGCAAGCATTTATATACATATGCATTGTTTGTAAAGCTCTGAAAAATTCATAAAACGATTCTCTCCAACAAACAACACGACGTTGCGTTCGAGATTTCGGCACGAACTAAAGCAACAAGCATAGGAACGTCAGCAGCAACTGAATCATCAATGCATTTTTTCGTATACAAAACCCCTTATTAACCCTGAATGGTTATACATACTTATTTTACATACTTTCAAACAAAACGCAAATTTCTTATTGATATATATTTTTTTTGCGACAACGATGCATTTAATTAACTGCTTAACAATAACTAACATTGTAAGAAAAAACGGAAGCGTGCGACGACTATATACAACAACAATACAAAAATAAAATACTATTGCTTCGTCGATTCGACGAAGTATAACCATACAGGGTTAAAGAAGTGACAAAATCCAAAGTTAGCTATTCCTTTTATGCACAAAATAACTGATATTTTGGTATAAATTTTATCTTTGTACGATGAGTATTAAAGGCTGTATAAGGCCTTAAAGTGTCCCCCAAAAAACGTTAGCATGGCCTTGAAAAAATTTGTGAAAATGCTCCATACAAACCGCGCTGTAATACGTAATTCTACGTCAAAATTATCCGCAAGATGGGTGCCACGTTTGCTCACTCTTGACCATAAACGCGATTGTGTGACTGATTCAATGGCGTGTTTGGCGATGTTGAACACAGATAAGAAGGATTTCTTCCGTCGATTAGTAAACGTGGACGAAACATAGATCCATCATCATACACCAGAGACTAAGGAACAATCGAAACAGTTGACTTCACCGACCGAACGTGCTCCGAAGAAAGCGAAAACGGTGCTATCGGCCGGAAAGGTTATGGCGACAATATTTTGGGATGAACGCGATATAATCTACATCGATTACCTTTCACCGAAAAGAGCGATCAATGGCGAATACTATACAGTTGAATTGGACCGTTTCAACGACACTTTGAAAGAGAAACGTTCGTCCTCATTTGACGAGGAAAAAAGTGCTCTTCCATCAAGACAATGCGCGCGTTCACACATGCCTAGCTTTCATGGCAAAATTCCATGAATTGCTTCCTCATCCAGCATATTCTTCAGATTTGGCCCCCAGCGACTATTTTCTGTATCCATACCTGAAGAAATGGCTTGGCGGAAAGAGATTCACCACCAGAGAAGAGCTCATCACCGAAACAGAGATCTATTTTGAGAACCTTCCGAAAACGTATTTTTCGGATGGGATAAAAAAATTGGAGGAACATTGGACGAAGTGTATCGAGCTTAAAGGAGACTATATTGAGAAATAAAACTTTTTTTGCAATATAAATCATATCGTGTTTAATTTTTCACTAAATTAACAAACGTCCCTCGTATATGGAAAATAGAAAATCGCAATGCGTGACCTTTAAATATTAATATTAAGAGTTCCGGTTTTTACAGACATCTCTTCTCACCTCCCTGATTCTATTTGAAAGAGGATTTTTAACAAAAAAAATAGTCGACTTTTTCTTGTAAAAAGGATAAGCGTGCGTGGTTCAACAACCTAACCAAGCAAGCAGAGTTTGCTGCGCGTAGACATGACACTAAGTCCTTGTATGACATAAACCGAAAGCTGACCAACAAATCGAAAGAAAGATCCCTACTAACATCTGGTGCAAAACAACTGAACAGATGGCGCTAGCACTTCGAAAGCATATTGAACTCGCCAACAACAACACCCAACAGCGATACGGCTGCAGTGCCTACAACAGCAGCGAGGCTAAACACCTCCCCACCATCATTATCGGAGATCGTTGCGGCTATTAAACAATTAAAAAGCAACAAGGCACCAGGCTTTGACGATATCCCTCCAGAGGTCATAAAAGCCAATGCGACGGTGTCTGCTAAATTGTTTCTATCGTTGTTTAATGCGATTTGGAGCGATGTAAAGATTGGCTGCAGGGCGTCTTAATTAAATTTCCAAAGAAAGGTGACCTCTCATTATGTAACAACTACAGAGGAATCCATTCCATGCAAAATATTTACAAGAATATTGCTGAATCGCATCTCCGAACACCTGGGTGGAACAATAAGGAAGCAGCAAGCTGGTTTTCGCGCTCACCGCTCCTGCATAGACCAGATCAACACCCTAAGGATCATCATCGACCAGGTCAACGAATGGCAAACGTCACTTCACCTCGCATATATTGACTACACCACAGCCTTCGACAGCGTCTCGCGACATTCTATCTGGCGAGCACTTGTGAAGAGAGGCGTGCCAAGTGAACTGATAGCGCTTATAAAATCCCAGTATGACGGCTTCAGATGCAGAGTGCTACATAATGGCATGTTGTCAGAACCTTTCGGCACAAACTCCGGCGTACGGCAAAGCTGCCTGCTTTCTCCGCTTTTGTTTCTAATTGTCATCGATCAGATCCTTTACGATACTGTCCACGGAAAGTACAGGTGGGTGTTTTCAGGAAGAGGAATTGGTCTATTTGTCGAAATACATTTTAAAATGGATCGTTTTGTGTACAGGGACATTTTAGCCAGCCATATGCTTCAATATGCCGAATGAAAAATGCCACTTGGATGGGTGTTTCAACACGATAACGATCCGAAACACTCATCGAAGTTGGTCAAAGATTGGTTGTCTTCTCATGGGGTTCAAGTCTTGGATTGGCCACCTCAATCGCCAGACTTGAATCCCATAGAGAATCTTTGGACATTTTGGAGCGCAGAGTCGGGACTAGGCGGCTTAAAAATAAATTTGAGCTAATGACCTGCTTGAAAGGAGAGCGGAAATCAGTTCTAACAACAGTTCTAGAAAACATTATAGAATCCATGCCAAAACGATGTGCAGAAGTCATAAGGAATAATGGCTATCATAGCAAATATTAAAAGTTGCTTATGTTTTTAACAGTAAAATATTGAATTGATTTTGTTTTTGTTATTTCATTAATTGCTACAAATTAGAACTTTATTTTTGTTATAACTGTAAGAAGGTAGATACATTATCAAATAAAACTAAACGAAACTATTTCGAATAAATTGTTTTTTAATGGAAATACAGTACTTTGATCACTACAATGGGAAAAGTTGCTTAGATTTCGAACAATACTGTGTGTCTTCTCTCCGTGAAAACCTCAGACATGCAACAAAAGCTGAACAACCTCGTTGTCAATTCCGAGAAATCTGGTCTACACATCAACATCAACAAGAAAAAAGCGATGTGCGTCAACCCCACAAACATTAACTCAGGCCTTAACATCGGCACGGAAGCAATTGAGTACGTAGAAGACTTCCTATTGGAAGTAATATCTCGGCAGCGTGTTAAAAGAAGATATACAAGCGAGGATAGGAAAAGCTAAAGGTGCTTTCGCCCAACTGGGAAGTATTTGGAACTCGTCTCTACTCTCTATCCATACCAAGCTCTGTATTTTTAAGTCCAACGTGCTGTCTGTTATTTTATATGGTTGCGAGACTTGGCTCACGACCGAGGCGCTAAACAGCAAAATACAGAGCTTTGTCAGCCGTTGTCTTCGCCGCATTTTAAAAATTTGGTGGCCCAACACTATAAGCAATGACAGCTTCTTTAGAAAATGTGACAAACGATCAAACTAAGGAAATGGAGCTGGATAGGCCACACTTTGCGTAAACCACCCATCGAAGTATGCCGCCAAGCTCTCGACTGGAACCCGCAAGGAAACCGAAGAAGGACACGCCCTAAACTGACATAGAGGCGATGCCTGGAAAAAGAGGTTACCGAGTCGGTATATTCCTGGGGCCAACTCAAACAGCTGGCTCAAAACAGAACGAAATGGAAATGGGTTGTTCCGCCTAGGAGCTCGAGGAAACGATGATGATGATGAATATACATACATTAAAAAACAAAAAAAAAAAAAACAAAGAAACTGGAGAACCTCCTAGTTTTTGAAGTCGATTAAAAATAACACAGTGTGACGACGAAATAAACACAACCAAACTTTATAAAAATTCTTAAAGAGGGATAAGTTGAGAGTTCATCGCACCTGGTATGACCTCTCAATGTCGTCACAATTTTTTTTTTTATTAATTTTTAAAGTTGAACTGTTAATTCATTGAGTTTTTATAGACATTGCCTTTGTTGGAAATGAAAAACAAAATCCACTGCTTTTTGGTAGAATTTCACATAGAATAAGGCTATGTACAAAGAAATCCGATAAAATACAAAATGATGCGTGTATACAAAATTGGTGTTTCTATAAATTTTAATTAAATAATACGTTATTCCATTAACGACATTTTAGGGGTTTTTTTATCTTCGTCAAACACTGAATCCCATGTATATGTTTGATACCATACAAAATGCTCCCATTTCGTCAAATCACAACCGATTTTGGTCACCTTAAGTTCGTTGAAAAGACAATATAATGAGCAACGTAACACAATATAGAAATTTCAAAAAAGATAAAACTCACTATGTAACGAATTAACAGTTAAAACGTCGATAGACGTGTAATAGTTTTCCTCGCCTCCTCTACCCAGTATTTGTTCGGCAAAATCTGTTATTTTGAAAAAGTTAAAAATTGTCGTACAGTGTTATGTTTCTTGATATCAATGTTCTTGTGGTCAAAGAACAAGACAAGAAAAACACAATAGGCAATAAATCCAAACCCTGATGAATATATGACAAACGCTTTAGTTAATTGCTATAATATTTAAACTCGCTGATTGTTTTTTTTTTTCTTCTTATTTCACTCTTGTAGCAAATTTTTTTCTTATCTGTTTTTTTTTTAACGCTTCCGTCGCACAATCTTTAAAGTGCGGTTTATGAAATTGTAGCGTGTATTAATAAAACCGTTGTCAACGTTGAACTCTTAGTACACTTCGAGGTTATGTTATTGTTTTGTTATCGCAACAATGAGTACTTGTGTGAGAGTAGCAGTAGTATGTGTGCTCTACATCCTTTGTTAGGCAGTATTGATAGCTATTTTTAAGTGGCCAAAAAAAATAACGCTCTTTTTTTTAGTATCCGTCTGTAATGATTTTAAGAAGTTTTCAAATTTTTGCTTCAATCTGTAGTTTGTAAAATAATGTTGAACTCTAAAGAAAACTAGTAAAGAATGGATCATGGACAGAGTCCATGTTAAAATAGTAAAATTTCAATGAAATATTACAATTAGGAATTTAATTAGTTTCTGCATAAATGATGGCGGCTCAAACAAAAATAAGCTTAGGACTCTTACAAACTTTTTTTACAATTTCTGCAATCGTAATGAAGAAATATTTCGAAAATATTTGGAAAAACTTTCAAAAAGTAAGCAAAAACATAGACAAAAAAAATACTGTTGTAAAATAAAAACAATATATAAGACAAAAGACATTTAGAGTTAAGACAAATTTCGTAGTTTAATATTTATATTATATATTATATATATATTATATGGTATTCGAGAACTAGGCGTGGCAATACTAGATCTCGCAATACTAGATACTACTGTATTTCGAATAATATTGACACAAGGGTCTGCGATTTAGTGTAGGGGTAGGCACAATCATTAAAAATTGCCGTCAAGAAAATGGGCGTTATTCGACGAATGGGCGTAGCAATATTAGAAAAACAGTGTATCTTGAATAATTTTAAGACTAGAGTACTGCAATTTAGTATAGGGGTAGGCATTATTATTACAAATTATGGTCAATAAAGTGGGCCTTATTCGACAAATGGGCGTGGCAATATTAGAAAAACAGTGTATCTCGAATAATATTGACACTAGGGCACTGATATTTATTGTAGTACAGGGGTAGGCAGAATTATTAAAAATTACGGTCAAAAAGTAGGCGTTATTCGACAAATGGGCGTGGCAATTCTAGATAAACACTATATCAGTTAATATTGACGCTGGGGTACCGAAATGAATTACGAGATAGGCACAATTATTACAAATAACGGTCAAGAAAGTGGGCACTTATTTAACAAAGGGGCGTGGCAATATTAGAAAAACTCTATATCTCGAATAATATTGACACTAGGGTAAAAACACAGGTGCGTCGTTGGACACACGAGAGAAGCGAAGCTTTTTCGCAGTTACATAGATTTGATAGCTTAATAATTTATTTTTTTAATAGAACAACTTTTAAATTCTTAAAAAAAATTATTGTTATTGTTAAATGTCAAATTTCCAGGCCAATTACATATACGGGCATATAATGCCAGCGACTCTCCATTTTAACTCTCCACACATGGTTGTGAACTTGGCTGCACTGACTCATGCATGCATTTCTTAATTCCATATTTATTGATATCATCTATTTTTTTGACACTTAAAAACGCACTTGTCAACGCACTTGTGGGCATTGCTAATTTTCTTCGTACCAACAGCATATAGTGTAAATTATGTAAATTACCGAGGTTAAAAGAGTTTTTTTCCTTCACGTTTGTAAGTAAAGTAACTCTGTTAACACATTGCAGAGATTTAGCAGAGTTGATACAATCTCTAGATTATAATTTACACTCTACGCCAACAGCACCACAAATGCATTCACAATACAAACAAACCGATGCTAGAGACACCTTGTGGCAAATAAAAGCAAATTTTTGATAGTTGTAGCATAGCAAATACACAATCCTCTATCTATGGATAGATGGTAACGATCTACTGCAGCATAGCTTCTGTTATAATAAGGATTGAATTAACAACTTTATCCAACAAGTCTTTGTGGCCTAGTGAATAGTGTGTTGGACTCACATTTAAGAGGACGTGGGTTCGTTCCCTACGGCCGGGCCGAAAAACATTTTTAGTATTTAGTATTAAAGTATTAATTTTGTTGTTTTAATAAGCGCTAGCAACAAAGAAGTAATCAAATTTCCAAGAAAAAATCTGTCGAAAATTTTTCAGATTTCACTCCAAGCAAATCACAGAACAAGGAGTAAAAAGCTTCGCTTCAAAAACACGTTACAAGAATGGGTAAAATTGTTTCTAAACACGCGACATCTAATTTAATTTTAAGAGACAGATATTTGAAATAACCAACAAACTTTCAGAAATTAATGGAACAAATTTTTTAAGAACAATAGTATTTATGTAATACTTTAATAATAATATTTATTTATAAACACTTTTTCGAAAAATTATCATATTCTCTTAAAAGGAAGAAATAAAAACTTTTTAAAAAAAAACAACCGACTACAAAATCACTACAGAGTAAACTACTTTTCCTTTTAATTTCTTGGTCATATTTGATAATTTATCTAAACATATTATTACATATGAAATGTTCATGAATACAAATGCTTTGAAGTTGGCGCTTCTGATTAAAAGTCTGATTATATTAGCGCCGACCTTAAAAGCTTTTGTATTCATACAGAAATTAATATATGTATTTATGATAATAAAACAATTTAGAAAAAAATTCAAATAATAAGTTTTCCAATGTAATGATATGTTTAAATAAATTATCAAATATGACCAAGAAATTAAAAGGAAAAGTAATTTAAAAATTATTTTTTACATTGTAAAAAAGTTTTTATAGAAAAGCATTTGTACCCACTCTTATTTACTGTCTTACCTCACACGCTCAATCCCATTTATAAAAAACTTCATGGTAAACTGGCAGGTCTCAATGAAAACGTCCATGTTTGACCACCAACAAATTCGTTTCGATATTGAGATAGGCACCAAATTTAAAAGTACCTAAAGGCAACCAAGATCCACAGATTGGGAGTTATATAATACACTACTAATGGAAAACTTAAATCGTTGCAATAGGAAGGTAAAAAACATTTATGACCTTAAAATAGCAAGTGACAACCTTATCACAGCCATCTAAACTTCCTACCATGAGCCTGCCCAGAGACCAAAATCTGGAAATAGGCACACGCCTTGGTGGAACATGAAATTGGCTAAGCTTAGGACCGTAACTAGGAAACTATTTAATAGAGCCAAATCAACTGGTGATTGGAACAGCTATAGAGAAGCCCTCTCCAACTATAATAAAGAGATTAGAAGTGCAAAGTCTTAAAGACACGAACAGTAGTGCAAAAATCCACAGAGTCCTATCTAGAACTCACACAAATAACATCGGCTTGCTAAGGAGACCGAATAGCACATTTGCCAATGATCGCCTCGAGACTCTAAAGCTCCTTGCCGACACCCATTTCCCGGGTTCTTATTCATTGACTGGAACTCCAACGAACATATTACAGCCAGGGCATAGAAGACCAAACATAATAGATTGGAGATTATCCAGATCAATTTTCAACGAGGACAGGATAAAATGGGCTCTCAGTACATTCTTGCAAAATAGTCTAGTACTACTAATGCCTTTCCTAATAGCTATTTTTAGGACGAGCTTCGCATGGGGTCCTATACCCAAAGCCTGGAGAGAGGTTATTGTTAGATGTATACCTAAAATGGGCAGTAGATTAATCGGATCAACCAAAATCGCATAGACCAATAAGCCTCACCTCCTTTCTCCTAAAAACTAAGGAGAAAATTGTTGATCGGCATATCAGAGAGGGTTGCCTTATAGACCACCCGCTGCATTCGCAACAATATGCATATTAACCAGGAAATCAACGACTCATGCTCTTCAGATCCTTACAAACAAGATTGGAAAATCACTGGGGAAGAAAGAATATGTTATCGGGTGCTTCCTAGATATTGAAGGTGCTTTTGACAACACCGAATACGCTCATATAAGCGAATGCATCCAGCGCAAAGGTGTTGATAGAACAGCTGAAAGTCAGAAATATGAAATCAACTTTGGGCAAGGCATAACTAAGAGTACATTGTGGTTGATGAACCCTTAGAACTTCTTAGCTCAAATGGTTTCGATGTGCAGGGTTACGCTGATGACATCGTGATCCTTATTAGAGGAAAATGCGAGGATACCTTATCGTATCTCCTCCAGCGAGCACTCAGCATAGTAGCTAAATGGTGCAGGGAAACAGGGCTCAACGTCAACCCTAAGAAAACCCACATCATCGTCTTGACACCAGGAAAAGAGTCAGGAAAAATCTAACTGAACCTACTCTTCTCGGTGAAAGTGCAAACTTCTCAAAAGAAGTGAAATACTTAGGTGTGACGCTTGATGATAAACTCACATGGAACCCACACCTAAATAACATCGTAAACAAAGCAAGAGCCTCATTATGGGTCAGCAGAAGCTTTGTAGGTAAAAACTGGGGCCTAAGTCCCAAACTAGCCATGTGGATGTATACTTCCATCACTAGACCTGCGTTCACACGAGCGATGCGTTCTGCTCCAACTGCTGCTTTGGAGATTTTGCTTGGTATACTACCATTACATCTTCTTGTCAAGATGCTCTTCACAGTCAGGCTCATCATTGACAACAATTTAATTATACCAAGTAATACTCACTCAGCGCTATTCGACGAAATAATTAAGGACGAGAATCTAAGGTTATTACCCTGAGATCTCTGCCTTCCAAAATTCAACTTCTGCAAAAACTTCCAAGTCTTCTTCCCAAACAAAACCAAATGGGAAAAATAGAGGCCACGGTTCACTGGTGACTTTCAAGCCTGGTATACTGATGGGTCAAAGACAGATGAAGGGATGGGAGCTGGCGTTTTTGGCGTAAGGCAGGGAAAATCTATATATGCCAGCATGGGAACAGGTAATTCAGTCTTCCAAACTGAAGTCCATGCTGAAGTCCCACCTGGAACAAAAACATTTACATTCACTCTGACAGTAAAGCAGCTCTACCTGCCCTCTGCGCATATAAAATCACGTCCAAACTCGTATGGGATTGCCTACAGCTGCTTATCAAAGTATCAACCCATAACAGAGTCCATCTCATTTGGGTACCAGGCCATAGCGGCTATTTAGGAAACGAGATCGCGGACGAACTATCCAGGAAAGGGGCTGCAAGTTCCTTCATAGGCCCAGAAACATTCTGCGGGTTACCATGGGGCACTATGCGCTATAACATTAAAATGTGGCTAAACAGAGAGGCACTTCATTAATGGAGGGAAACTGAAGGTAACAGACAGGCTAAAACATTCATGCCAACCACTTCGCTTCAAAGAACGGAAGAATTCCTGACTCTAAGTGGAAGATCTATCAGACTTGTCACAGGTTTCCTAACTGGGCATTGTAAGTCCAGTGAATAAACACTTATCAACCATGAGCATAGTCCAGGAAGATCTGTGTAGATTATGTAATGAAGATGAAGAAACAGCAGAGCACATCTTGTGTCACTGTTACGGTTTAATCAGGACCCGACTTCGTTACTTAGAACCGCATCTAATAGCGGATAGTTCACCCAAGGACATCGCTCGGTTCCTAACGAGCTTAACGATTAAGCATGAACTATAACTTACAGAGGTTTGTTACAATAGGCCCTTGAGGCAGCAGTAACTAGGCAACTTGCTCCCTCCTCACTTAACTAACTAACTAACTACCTGCTGTTATTCAATATAGAAAAAGAAAACGAAAATAAAGATAAATAAAAAATATGCATTGGCTAGCAATGCCAGTGCAAATTCTAAGGAGTTTTTGGTGTTTTAAATTTTGAAAGTTTACATAACAGTTATTTTCTTTATTTTCAGAATTTGTGTTGTCACCGTTTCGTGTCAGAAGTGTTATGTTTTACTTTATTTGCTTTAATTTTTATTTTATTTACTGATATGCCGTCAAATGCATAAGTGCAAGAAAGCACACGATTTCTCGATTTCAATTTCACTCAATAAGTGGCATTTTAAAATCTTTATTAAAATTAAATCAGCAGATTATGGTAAGTATAAATTTATATGTCAAGAGTGTTGTCTGTGATTTTGCTGTTTTAAGTATTTAAAAAAAAAACAAAATGTGTTTGTATCTGATAGCTTATCGTTTAACTGTTTCTTATATTCTGAGTCTCATTTTGAGTTTTCTGAGAAGAAAACTATTAAAAAATCATTAAAGTGCTAAGTCTTGTTGCAACACCAACGCCCATGACGCCGAATTACTAAACTTTTTTCTTATTTTTCTTTTTTAATTTTCAGTTTAAGACAAATAATTTCAAACATGCTAAAATTCGGCAATTTTTAGTAGACTTAAACACTTTTAAGAGGTATAACACTCAAGACAAAAACCGTATGCACTTCTGCAAAACCTGAAAAAAAAAATAAATTTAACAGAATTGTTTTTAAAGAGCATAACAGTCCCAGTGAACCAAAACTAACGTTTATGAACTCATTTATGAACCTTTTCGGGTAGAAACGTTCATTTTCGGCACTCATAAATGAACCCATTTAGTATCACTCGTTGGACTGAAATGCCTCTCAAAAATCAACCTTATTTTGGTTGGTAATGAATTAAAAAAGAACCACAAATTGTACTTTTTTGTTCGGAAATAAGCTAAGAAAAATAAACATACAAAAATTTTTTTTCGGCATTTGGAAGTGAACAATGAACCTTTTTGAATCAATCGCCAGACGAAAATGCCTCTCAGAAACGAAACGGTTTTTCTTCGAAAATGAGTTCAAAAATGAACCATACAAAATTTCATTTTCGGTACTTATAAATGAACCCTTTTAGTATCACTTGTCGGGACTGAAATGCCTCTCAAAAATTAAACTTATTTTGTTCGGAAATGAGTTGAAAAATTACCATTATTGATATTGATATTCAAAAGAAAAAAGACATGATTGTTTTTCAATTTAACAAACTTTCAAATTATGTGTGAAATATCAAAATATTAAAGTTATTAATTGGGGAAGTAATTTAATTACTTTTTTGCATGGAATGTTGTCGTGGTCTTCATTTTATTTGGGCTTGATTATAATTTTTGATAGAAATGTGAAAATTTTATGACAGACTTGTGGACAGATGAAAAGGAAAATAGTTTTTCATATGTGTAACAGCACATCCATCTCGCCCTTCTTATGGCAAGAATCTATGCGCACTAGTGAAAGAGTTCATATGACGTTTGTATGCAGGTTAACATTTTAATTTACTATTATAAAAATATCAACAAAGGTTTAAATTCTTCCTTTTTTAACTCATTTTAGAATATAAAAAGTAACATTTATGAACAAAAAACGGTTCGTTTATACAAAAATTGTTTCCAACTGATATGATAAAAAAATGATTCCCTTTTGAACTCATTTAAGAATGCAAAAAAAAAAAACATTTATGATTCATTTCTAAACTTTTTTATGAACAAAAAATGGTCCATTTACGAGAATTTTTTGCCTACTAAAATGATAAAAAAAATTATTCTTTATCGACTCAACATAAGTTTTTTCTGAATTTCGCATAAGATGTACAATTTTTATTTATGGGAAAAGTTTTCACTAATTTAATCTTCTGTGGCAAGCTCTTTTTTGAGCGACAAAATAAAAAATTCAAAAATTCAAAAAAAAATTCTAACCAAAAACGTTCGCACAACTCTCACCTTTCGCAAAACCTTCGCTTATGGTTCAGTGGAATGATTTGGTTTAAATGTTGAACGATATTAAAGTTAAAAAAATTTCAAAATTTCTCTGGCATATCCATATTTTTTTTAAATTCACCCATATAAAACTTTATATACGTTCTTGAATAAAGCTTCTTGCTTGTTTCAAGAATTATTCAAGGAAGTTTAAATTCACCACGCAGCATAAATTCCTTATATAAAGCTTTACTCAAGGCTTATTAAGGTGAAATTTTTTGCCTGGCTTACTATATAAATAGAATCGTCAAAAGTACGCTTTAATTTCCAAATGAAAACTTTTTGAACTTAGGTCATATTTTGGAAATTAAGATCAGAAGACACAACCAACGGAAGGAATCAATTAAAAAGATGTTACGAGAGGTTTGGTGAAACGGATGCTAAAATGGGATGCATTTATTAAGCTAATCGTGAAATTATCATAATTTAGAAATTTGAGAGCATAAAAATCTCTTCAAACTTCAACATTTAATATTATTCAATAGACATTTAATAAAAATGATGTGGTTTCTGTCGAAAATATAAGAAAACTCAACCTATTTTAATTGCAGTTAGAACCAGGGAATGAAAATAAACGAAAAATTATTTCAGTGTTCCGTAGAAAGCATGACTCATCATTCCGTTGCGTATATGTTTGTGTACACGAACGCAAACTAAAGATAACACTACGATGGCAAGTACTTAACACAAACGGCACACAGTAACTTTTAGTGTGGCAGCTACGGGCTGGGTGTGTTTAGAAGAAATTTTGAGGAGCAAAAAATAATAGGACCAGTTCATATATTTGACTCCTCTGGAAGTCCAATTCGGGGAGATATAAACTATTATCGACAGTTTTTGCAGATTTTGTGTTTTTTGTATGGGAACACAAAGAAGGGTGGCAGAGAGGGGGTAGATCAGTTAGGACGGAATGTTGAGGGGCAAAAAATAATAGAACCAGCTCATATATTTGACCCCTCTAGGCGTCCAATATAAACTACTTTCGGCCGTTTTTGTGTTTTTTGTATGGGCACCCAAAGAAGGGCGGCAGATAGGGGGTAGGTGTCTTGCGAAGAAATGTTAAGGAGCAAAAAATAATAGGACCAGCTCACATATTTGACCCCACTAGAAGTCCAGTTGTCGGAGATATAAACTATTTTCGACAGTTTTTGTGGTTTCTTGTATAGAGACCCAAAGAAAAGTGGGTGATGGGGGGTAGGTGTGTTCAGAAAGAATGTTGAGGGACAAAAAATAATAGAACCAGCTCACATATTTGACCCCTCTAGGAGTGCAGTTGCGGGAGAAATAAATTATTTTCGACAGTTGGTGTGGTTTTTGTGTTTTTTGTATGGGGACCCCAATAAGAGTGGCAGATAGGGGGTAGGTGTCTTGGGAAGAAATGTTGAGAAGCAAAAAATAATGAGACCAGATCATATATTTGACCCTTCTAGGAGTCCAGTTGCGGAAGAAATAAACTATTTTCGACAGTTGGTGTGATTTTTGTGTTTTTTGTATGGGGACCCAAATAAAAGTGGCAGATAGGGGGTACGTGTCTTGGGAAGAAATGTTGAGAAGCAAAAAATAATGAGACCAGCTCATATATTTGACCCTTCTAGGAGTCCAATTGTGGGAGATATAAACTATTTGTGACAGTTTTTGTGTTTTTTGTATGGGGACCCAAATAAGAGTGGCAGAGTGGGGGTAGGTGTCTTGGGAAGAAATGTTGAGAAGCAAAAAATAATGAGACCAGCTCATATATTTGACCCTTCTAGGAGTCCAGTTGTGGGAGAAATAAACTATTTTCGACAGTTGGTGTGATTTTTGTGTTTTTTGTATGGGGACCCAAATAAAAGTGGCAGATAGGGGGTACGTGTCTTCGGAAAAAATGTTGAGGAGAAAAAAATAATAGGACCAGTTCACATATTTGACCCTTCTAGGAGTCCAATTGTGGGAGATATAATCTATTTTCGACAGTTTTTGGAGTTTTTGTGTTGTTTGTATGGGGACCTAAAAAAGGATGGCAGGTAGGGGGTAAGTCTTGGGAAGAACTGTTAAGGAGCAAAAATAATAGAACCAGCTCACATATTTGACCCCTGTACGAGTCCAGTTGTCGGAGATATAAACTATTTTCGACAGTTTTTTTGCAATTTTAGTGTTTTTTTTTTTTTTATACGAACCTAAGGAGGGGCAGATAGATTCGGAATATATAAGCTATTTTCGACAGTTTCTGCAGTTTTTACGTTTTTTGTATGGGGACCCAAAGAAGGGTGACAGATGAGAGGTAGGTGTGTTTGAAAGAAATATTGAGCAGTAAAAAATAATAGGACCAACTCATAATTTGACCCCTCTGCGAGTCCATTTGCAAGAGATAAAAACTATTTTCGACAGTTTTTGAGGTTTTTTGTATGGGGACCCAAAGAAAAGTGGGTGATGGGGGTAGGTGTGTTCGGCAGAAATGTTGAGGGGCAAAAAATAATAGAATCAGCTCATATATTTGACCCCTCTAAGTGTATCAGAAGAGGAGATAGAAACTACTTTCGGCAATTTTTGTGTTTTTTGTATGGGAACCCATCGCATGCGATGGGTTTTCGCATGCGAACCCAAAAAAAAGTGGCAGATAGGGGGTAGGTGTCTTGGAAAGAAATGTTGAGGAGCAAAAAACAATAGGACCAACTCATATATTTGACCCTTCTACGAGTCCATTTGCAAGAGATAAAAACTATTTTCGAGAATTTTTGTGGTTTTTTGTATGGGGACCCAAAGAAAAGTGGGTGATGTGTTCGGAAGTGGGTAGGTGTGTTCGGAAGAAATGTTGAGGGGCAAAAAATAATAGAACCACCTCATATATTTGACCTCTCTAGGCGTCCAGTTGTGGCAGATAGAAACTACTTTCAGCAGTTTTTGCAGTTTTTTGTGTTTTTTTTTTTTTTTTTTTTTTATGGGAACCCAAAGAAGGGTGGCAGATAGGGTTTAGGTGAGAAACATTAAATAATTAATTCGCAACTATAATTTAATTATTTTTACTCTCTGCTTTCTTTGTCTCTCAAAAATCACAACACATACGATTCTTTAAGTGTAGCTACGCAATGGAAAGTGAAAACTATAGTGAGAACATACAAGTTGGCTTTTTTGGCAAAACTAATGTGCAAAGTCAAAAGTATTTGTACAAGGTAAACATGGTTTGATAATTTCTACGAAAGTAAATTATTAAAGTTGATGTTTGTAAAATTGAGTAAATTCTTTCGAAAGTAACAAAGGCTTTGTATAAAAATTTGATTTAAACATCACTTAAACTTATGTAAAATTATATAAAAAGACTTGGATAGAACGGTTATATGCTAAATTGTACAAAATATCGACAATTTGTCATTCAAATAAAAGTCGATAGATCAGCAAATAAAACTTGACTGTTACCGTTATCCGAGAACTTGGAAGGCACCAAATTGCCGAAGCCATTGAATAAATTAACATAAGTTTATTGTTAATTTGTCTTAAGTTTGTTTTTTTCTCTATACACAACGTTAACGTACTGTGCTCTTAGTGAATGGCTACAGTACCCTAATATACGCTATGTTTAGCGTCTATTTTCGTTCCCTGGTTGGAACATGCAAACTTATAAATCATTCACATGAATTATGTATTAAATCAAATTTATAACAAAAGCTGAAAAAAATTTTAACTTAATTTTATGTTGTTTTTTTTTTTGTTTTTTTTTTTTTGGACATACCACGCAGTATATACTCGTACATATCAACATGCAACAGCATTAAATGTGACCTGTTTAGCCGCTGGCACGTTGGCTGGCTTTAACGATTTTTCACTAAAGTTGGTCAGCTACAATGAGAACGTTGATTTTCAGGATATCTCTACACAAATCGTTACACATGCAAATTGTTGCAAAGTTGTTAAGTTAATTTTCATCCCGACTTAGTTGATGTTTACATTTTGTAGGAACAAAACAAATGATGATATTTTTCACAAACTTTTTACCGTTAAATAGTGAAGCTAAATAGTGGTTGCAAAAATTAACAACAGCAAGCTTGACAACAAAAACAATTCTGTTGTTATTTACTATTATTTTTTTTTTAGCACATTTTTAAAATATTGTTAATTAAATCATGCTTTGTTTTTAGACAACACAGCTGTTTTGTCTAAGTAACATTTTCAGAAAAATGTACACGATATTTTCTTTAAAAAAAAAAAAAAATTAATTCACTGTTTGAAATGAAAAACACCACCGAATGCGTTGCACCAGCAAGGAACTGCTACTTCTTAGGACTGAGTCAAGATAAAACTCTATTTCGACGACTACCGCTCTGGTGGACTGCACGAGCTGAAAGCCAGTCACAGTGAACGAACAAACGACTTAAGTGCCTTTTATCTAGATACTGCCTGCATGTAGCTGCGAGTGCGGGTTCGATACTGCGGTTGGGTTGGCTTCCCAACAACAACAACAGCAAGTGTAATAAGCCATACTATGCTGTCGCCACTCATTTTTAAACAAAGTATTCAGGCTGCGCGTTCTATGAGTTTTTGGAATTATGAAACGAAAGCATACGCAAGCGTTGCTCTCTCATACAATCCATGCCGCCGGAGCACCAAAGCCGGCTTACCTAGTTGCAGCTACTACGGCAAGTAAATAACACAACATCTGGTTCCACAAACATGTGTGGGGGTTGAAGTCGATGATATGTTTGTGCCAAGTGCCTTCCTAGGGCTGTGTTGAACTGTGCTGGTTGTGGAACTCAAAAGCAGGGGCGTTGCTTTTCATTCTTATCGTTAGTAACAGCAGACAGAGACTCTAGGGAATTAAGATAGCTTCAAGCTGTTTCGAGAATTTTAAGATAAAGGGACGACGAGAATGCGCTTAGCCAAGCTCTGTTGTTATCTTTGCCCAGCTTGGGTTTGAGCGCTCTGCGCTCAAGTAATGTTATCAACATCTTATGCCTAAAATAAAGAAATTTTATCAAAGTTGAACAAAATACGATGTTTTTGTTTTTCATATTTAGAACCCGCCCTAGACCTCTTGATAATTCCTTATATAAAAACTAGAAATAAATTTTCCTATCTATATATACAGCCGTGGACACATAAATAGCACAAAAAAACATGTAGGGTGTTTCACATAAATTTAAATGATATAAGGATCAAAATTTAAATAAATAAGGATTTATTTCATGGTATTTGAGTTTAAACATTAAAAACTTAAAATCAGTACCCTGTAGGAAAATCAACTAATTTAAAAGTAGTTGATAAAGTAGTTTATTGTCAACCACAACTAGTTGAAATTCTGACTTTTTTCCATAGAATGAACTAACATATTTTGTATGGTGATGTCCGCTAAATAAGTCAATTGACTTTCGCCTGCATATATTTTCAACTACTTGTTAAATTAGTTATATTTAAATTATTTTTTTAATTACTTTAAAATAACCAATTCAAAACTATTACTGATGGTCTAAAGTTAATAATATTTAATGAAATAATATGGTTAAATATATATAAACTTATTTAATAAAAATTAATCTAATAAAAATCTAAAAAAAATTTGCAATTAAAACATGTCAAAATCAGAGTAGTTGCCGCCTTAATATAATTCAAAGTAGTTTATCAATCACTTGTTTTTAAGTAGTATTTCAATTACTTCATATATAATTCAATAAAAACTATTTAGATTTGCAGTGGATGCCGCCTTAATATAATTCAAAGTAGTTCATATACAAGTTTATCTTAAATTAGTTTTTTAATTAGTTGTTTTTAAAAACAAGTTAGTTTGTTCCTAAAGGGTAGTAACTTTGTAACTACGAATTAAAAATTAGAAAATTAATGAAAAATACGAAATTGTTCCTTAGCTGAAGTGGACGTACAAATAGTACAATTTGGATTCTGAAAAAAGACATAGTGATTTATTTTTATTTTACAATCAGCTTACGAATATGCTTACTAGTACTTGGTACTGTATCCCGAATTGTACAAAACAGCCCAACTTCTTCGTCCCATACTCTCCACAAGCTTCCTGATCCAATCCTTCGGAATAGAGTACCAAGTCTTCTCAATTCCACTCCATAACTCTTCTTAATTTCGAAAATTTTGGTTGCTTATGCTGACCTTCACATCATTCCATAAATTTTCTATGGGATTGAGGTCTGGGCTTTGAGCCGGCCAATTCAAAATATTTATTTTTTTCTTTTTTAGCCAATCAATCATAACCTTTGCTGTGTGTTTTGTATCATTAAAAAAAAAAAACGAAATGGCCATTTCAGCTCTGAAAGGACTTTGACCGAGCTTCTTATGATCCATTGTGTTGTGTATGATGTGAAATGTTTGCACACAAATGATCGAGAACTGGACCTACATGTTTTACTCCGACTCCGAACGACTTATGTTCTCAAGAAGCTTTTCATGGCAGTTTTTACTCTCTGAGGTTTGCCATTGTCTGCAGAGAGGTGACGGCCGAACAGAAAAATTAATTCAATTGAAAAAATTTTCTGTGTCAGATGGAGGATTCGAACCTGAGTTCTCTGGCGTAAGAGTCACACACTCACCCACTACGCCACGGCCGCCACTATCACTACGGCCGTTTTGTATCATTATCGTGCATAAAAGTCCACCTAATAGGAATGTTTTCAAATGCAAATGGTTCCATCTGGTTATTAAGAATATCTAAATACATATTTCTGTCCATTATTCCTGGTATACGAAAAAATGGCCCAACGCCGTGCCAGGAAAAAGCTCCCCAAGCCCTCATCCATGCTTTAATGATTTTTTTGTATACTTCGGATTCAACTTTTGGCATTTGGGGCGCCGAACAAAAGTTTTTCCATCTGGTTCAACTCTATTAAATTTAGTTTTGTCAGTCCAGAGCACGTTCTTGCAAACGCTAACCGATCCTTTACATTTTTTTTTTTGTTAAGAGCGGCTTTCTTCGGCTAATGCGTCTATAAAGATTAGCTTCATGTAGTCTCCTAGAAACTAGTTTTCTTGCAACATTAAGGCTATTTTCTTCATTTATTTCCCTCATAATTTGCTTTGCTGACTTGAAAGGATCAGCCTTACTTTTGCGAACTAAAGTCATTCAGAACTATAAATCAGTAGAAGCGGCGGTTTTACGTCTAGGATTGCGCGGCTTTTTCTCGAAATTATTTGAACCATTTGAGGTAACCAGCTTGAGTGCATTATAGACCATTTTTGGCGAAATTTTGAGAATATCCGCGATTTCAGATGGTTTTTTTGCTTATTCACTTAGTTCGTCAATTATAGACCTTTTTCCCGGAGTGCAATGTTTACAACAACCCATTTTATTTAGAATCACCGAAATTAACTGTATAAAACTGTACAATTTTTACAAACACCCGATATTGTTAACTTTTATTCAACAACTTACATGTGTGCTATTTATATGACTATACAGAAAGAGATGACCTGAGCAAATAAAAGTAAGTAACGGTACATCTCTTTCGGAGTTTTAAAAAACGTCAAACTGGAGTCTCAAAAAATTATAACTACACTTAATATATGCATTATTAGGTTCAAACGAAGCGTTTAAAAAATAAGTTGACATTTGTGGTATTTATGTGTTCATGGCTGTATATAAAATTGTAAAAAAAAAAAGATACATGAAATTTGTTCTTAAATTCCTTTTGCGATGGACATTTTGAATGACGTTGAGACCGAAAATCGCATTTTTAAAATGTTTGTCTGTCTGTCTGTCTGTCTGTTAAAGCATCACGCGAAAACCACTGGATGGATTTAAATGAAACTTGACATCTAGGTTCCTTATATCCCCGGTCAACATATAGGCTACTTTTTATCCAGGAAAAAAGGTTGGACCCAGTAGGTGGCGCTGTGATCGGGTTCCAGGCATTCTTTTTTTAGCTTATCTCCGAAACCGTTCATTCGATTTACATGACAATTTGTAAGTCGAGTTTTTCGGATACGGTGAGTTTTTATGACTTATTTACTCTGTTCTATCTTGAACACCAGAAGGCGCTGTAATACAAATATTTTGGAAAACCTCGAAAAACTCCTAAGCCGTGCATCCAATTTGCATTTAAATTGGTATGTAGAAGTTTTCGGATACAATGAGTTTTCATGACTTATCTACTCTGTTTTATCTTGAACACCAGAGGGCGCTGTAGTACAAATATTTTAAAAAACGTCAAAACAACTAATAAGTCGCTTATACGATTTGCATGAAATTTGATATATAGAGGTTTTCGGAAACGGTGAGTTTTTATGACTTATAAACTAGGTTCTATCTTGAACACGAGAGGGCGCTGTAGTACAAATATTTTAAGAAAGTCGAAAAAGTTCAAAACCGTTCATCCAATTTGCATGAAATTTTCTATGTAGAGGTTTTCGGACACGCTGAGTTTTTTTGACTTATCTACTCTTTTCTCTCTCGAACACCAGAGGGCGCTGTAGTACACATATTTTGAAAAACCTCAAAAAACTCCTAAACCGTTCATCCGAATTGTGTGAAAATTGGAAAATAGGGGTTTTCTGATACGATGAGTGTTTTGGACGTATCTTTTTTGTGCTACCTTGAACACCAGAGGGCGCTTTAGTACAAATCTTAGGAAATCGTGAAAAACTCCAAAACTGATCATTGTACGATTTTCGAGTACGGCAAGTGTTCTGGTGCTATTTTTTTTGCTCTCCTCGAAACTAGAGGGCGCTGTTGTTGTACAATTTGTTCCTAAACGGCTGCACCGATTTTGATGAAATTTTTATGTGTGTGTTTAAGTGGATACCTGGATGGTTCAGATTCGCAATTGGACTTCGTAGGTGGCGCTGTGATCGGATTCCACGAATTTTGTTATTATAGTTTATCTCCGAAGCCATTCATTCGATTTACATGAAATTTTGTATTAGGGTATTTTCTGGTACGGTAGATTTTATGACTTATCTATTTTGTTCTATATTGAACACCAGAGGGCACTGCAGTACAAATCTCGATTAAAAATCTCGAAAAACTCCTGTTGCGTGAACATTTTTACATTGAAATTTTCGGATACAGTGGATTTCTTGGAATTTCTTTTCTGCGCTATCACCGCTAAACACCAGATGGTGCTGTAGTACAAATCACTTAAGAAATCGTGAAACACTCAAAAACCGCTCATTCGATTAAGATTTATTTTATTTATTTTTTTTTTTTCGTGAAACACTCAAAAACCGCTCATTCGATTAAGATTTATTTTATTTATTTTTTTTTTTTTGTAAGTTATACGCAGTGGAAAATTAAAACAAAGAAATTTAAAATTTGTCTTTCGGACATGTAGTAAAACGATTATACCTTCAAAACCGTTCGTTCTACAAAAAAAATGTTAAAAACATATTTTAGAGACCTTGAATTAATGTTTTTGTGGTGTAGTTTTTAACCAACATTAAATGAAAAATTTAAATTTTTTTGGTCACTAAAAGTTTCATTCACATTTTGCAAGGTCAACACCCAGTGGGGCGAACGCAGGGGGGAGAGGAGGTTTTGGGGGTTTAAACCCCTCCAAAATTAACGAATAAAAATAAAACATGGTATATAAAAATATCTTAAAACTTTTTTTTTTTTTTTTATTATTTCTTTTGTGTTATCTATATTTTATTGTTTTGCATGCTTCATCTCTCAGTAGTTGCCTGTTGGCAAGCGAAAACTGCTCAAACAACAACTAATATAATAAAGGGTGAAAGTTTTGTTAGTTGAACAATTGTACTCGTCAGTCTCACCTACGAATTCAAACCAAAAGTCACTAACGCACAAAAAAACGCATAGTCTTAACAAAAAATCAATACAACCAAAATCGTTATTATTAACCCTAAATTTTTCGATTTATTATAAACTATAAACTATAACCTAACAATTAATTCTTGTATTAACAAGTATTAAAGTTTCATTCAAAACTTAGGGTTCTTAAATTTGTTCTTTATAAATTTTTGTCTTTTATTTTTTAAATAACATTATTTTATTAGAGAACCCAAAATTTAGCCATTGTTATCCCTAAAAATCACAAACTAGTGGTTGTAATGGTTGTTTACAAATCGGCTATCATCATTTATTTATCTCAATTTATACAAATTAAGGATAATCGCATCAGTCAGCGTATTCGCGCAAATAGCACGGTCGAAATTTTAACTTTAAATTTTAAACATTAAGAGTTTCTTCTATGTTTATCCAAACTTTTATAAGTTTTAAAGTCAAAACACTCTAGTTCGAAATAGTACATCAAAAATTGTTTAAACCTCTACAAAACATGAAGTTTTTTTTTTAAACCATTGCGGTTATTATTTAAACTTATACGGCTTAGGATGGAAAACCTTAGGTTTTGTTTTTCAAATCACAGAATATTATTTCAAGAGCCCCGAGTTTACATTTTGAACTCTTTGGCGTTTGGTTTTAAACCACAAGTTTTGCCAAAAATACCAATTATGGATGCTCAAATCCTGGAATTGCACAAGCGAGGAACGACATAATTTACCCATTAAAGACTAAGAAAAACTATACACTTTTCCATCCACCGATACGCAGTTTTAAGCATGGACATATTTAAACATGGTCACATCACCATCTCGTAAACAGAAATACAAATGGTCATTGCAGCAATTGATCCAGAATTATACCAGAATGTCATGGAAAATTTAATAAAAATGGCTCACGTATGCAAGCAAGGTAAAGGCGGTTAATTTTCGGGACACCTTTTATAAAAAATTTGAACAAGTCTTTAAATAGAAAACTTAAAAACTCCAACCAAAATTTTTTTCTGGGTGCGCCCGTGTCAACGCCACTACTTTTTGGCATTCTCAAAATTTTAGGTTGGAGAATTAATGTTTACTATTTTAAAGGAATTTTTAAAAAACTGCCTACACAATTTTTACATACAAAACACTTTCATTTTTAATTAAAAAGGGGGAGGTTCGGTTAGCACAAAGTATCGCTCAAATTTAAATGTTATGGTGTATGTATGCACTCATGTGCACATGCAAATGGCAAACAAAAAAAAAAATATTAACAAAAAGAAGTCTGCGCATATTTTTATATTTTAAAGTTTCATCGACCTGCAAAATTTGACAAAAATTGGAATCGTTAAAATCAGTATTTTAACAAAAGCGTCCGATTTGACATAGAAACACCGATGATATTGAAGTTTTTCGTCAAAAATGAGTAACTTTTCGTCTTTTTATTAAGTAATAAAAAATAATAGCACTGCAATTCACGAAAGAATTCGCTTTAACCCGCAAGGCTGCGCCCTGCCCGGAGGTTGCCATCACAAAACTTAACAAAAACCACAACAGTTTTTCTCCATTAATTCCTTAATTAAAAAAAAATACATACTAATATTTTTCTGCTTATTATGAAAATTTGACCAAAATTTAACAATCGGAAATATATATTTATTAACTTTATTTATCCAACATTATTTGTTGCACATAAAAATGTAACTGCAGTTTAAGAAATAGAAATTAAAAAACGATATATATATCATGTGTTGATTCCTTCTTCATGGTTAATTAAAAGTTTTACGCTTGAAAAATTTTTAACTGTATTTTAATGCACATGGACATTAGAACGGTCAGCCTTGCGGGTAAAAGGGTTAACAAGGCAGTCTACTGTAGCGAATGTAAAAGTTAACGGCCTTAAATAATTTTTTTCTAAAGAGACATAAATCACAATTTGCAAATTACAAATTCTTAAATTTACAACATGTGATTTATATTTCACTGGTAAAAAAATATTATTATTATTATTATTATGTTATCAGAAAAAAGCAGTAAATAACTATAACTATAACTATAACTATAACTATAACTATAACTATAACTATAACTATAACTATAACTATAACTATAACTATAACTATAACTATAACTATAACTATAACTATAACTATACCTATAACTATAACTATAACTATAACTATAACTATAACTATAACTATAACTATAACTATAACTATAACTATAACTATAACTATAACTATAACTATAACTATAACTATAACTATAACTATAACTATAACTATAACTATAACTATAACTATAACTATAACTATAACTATAACTATAACTATAACTATAACTATAACTATAACTATAACTATAACTATAACTATAACTATAACTATAACTATAACTATAACTATAACTATAACTATAACTATAACTATAACTATAACTATAACTATAACTATAACTATAACTATAACTATAACTATAACTATAACTATAACTATAACTATAACTATAACTATAATTATAACTAGGCTAAAGTGGTGTGTGATGTGTAACACATTTTATTTTGCATTTTTATTTGCTTATTTTCATGGTTGTTGAATATTTTGAGAAATGGATGAATTACAACAAAAATTTCAAATACGGCTTTTTTGGTCTTTTTCAAATCGGTGGGATGATAACGCCAACAAAATGTTGGTTTGAAGACCTGGAACTTTAATTTTTTATGTTTATTTTGATTTTTTATGTTAAGTAAATGTATTATGAAATAATACCAATATCTCGTAAATCTATTTGATTCCCAATACACACACACACACACACACACACATCTATTGAAATTTAAAATACTGATCGTTAACTTCAATAGAATATATGAATGGCTTTATTAATTGCAAAACAAAAAATTTGCATCTCAAATGTAAAATGATTATTTGGTGAAAATATCCATATTGAAGTGACAACTCTCACAAATAAAATGGCTCACAAAGAATAAAGAAGCCGTTTGCAGTTGTTGCATTCAAGTGAAATTTTGAATGCAAAAAATCGCAACAAATCATGCAAAATTCTCGATATTCTTCGGATGTTTACGAAGAGCGCCGGTTTTGCTGACGAGCACCTGCAGCTTTCTATGTCGTGTCTTTGGTTTTCTTTTCCATATTGTTTTTTTTTGTGCCACCTCTTGCAACTGTAGACGTTTCTGGGGCGTTGTTAGAACACAGCTTTTCATTGACTTCCTAAAATGATTGGATTTTGATCTTAGCTGAATAGAATGAACTGGACCAATCTCTTTTAATGCCGTTGATGAGATTGCAATTCAGAGTTTGACGTTGTTGCCTCTTTAATGGCAATTATAATGTGCAAGATGTGTTACACATCACCCCACCGTGAGTGTTACACATTAACCCAATGTAAGCAACTTCTTTACTCCTCATTGATGGAATTTTACCACAACGTGAAAAAAATATAAAATATTTAATTATATTTAAAGATATTAAACAATACCACACTTTACATCTACTCACTTATTAAAATCTGAAGAAAATTTTATCGGAAACGCTATTTTTTGCAAATTTAATAAAAACTTTTTAACAAAAATTTTTCAAGCTTCTGAAGAACTCTACTGAAATGTATGTCTGTCTACTTCCAACACTTATAAAAACTAGATGCTGTCAAAAGAAACACAACACAGTTGCTGATTCACTCATATGTTCACATTTTGTAGGAAAAATCACCGTGTTACACATCACCCCATGTTACACATTACCCCTCCTAACCCTATAACTATGAAAATATAACTACATCTATAAATACATACATAGGTATTATGATTTAATAATTAAACGAAGCTTGACCTTTTTCAGATTTGGTGTCAATTTGACCTATAAAACTCAAAGCTATGCTTAAAAGTATTTCATCATAATCAAAGTTTATTCTCTAGGTGGTTTTAGACCAAACTAAATATTCTATACACACACACTTTAGACACACTGCCCAGTCAGTTTAGAATAGTTCTGAAGCTATACCGTTTACTTTACCATGTTGAGAAAACAATCTATTGGGTTGGCAACTAAGTAATTGCGGATTTCACTCATAGATCGCTTTAGTTGAATTTTTAGGTTTGCTGACGTAATCGAAATGTCAAACACATTTTGTTATTTGATAGTTGGTACTTCAACTGTCAATCACTAAAAAAATTTTTTAATCGGTTCTGTAGTTTTTGTTTGGCGTCTGTTGAAAAATGGAAAATCAAAACGAACATTTTCGTCATATTTTGCTTTTTTATTTCCGGAAAGGAAAAAACGCATCGCAAGCTCACAAAAAGTTATGTACTGTTTATGGTGACGAAGCTTTAAAAGAACGGCAGTGTCAAAATTGGTTTGCCAAATTTCGTTCTGGTGATTTTTCACTCAAAGATGAAAAACGCTCTGGTCGTCCATTTGAAGTTGATGACGACCAAATCAAAGCAATAATCGCTTCGGATCGTCACAGTACAACACGTGAAATTGTAGCGAAGCTTCATGTATCACATACATGCATTGAAAATCGCTTAAAACAACTTTGCTATGTACGAAAACTCGATATATGGGCTCCTCATGAACTGAAAGAAAATCATTTAACACAACGCATTAACATCTGCGATTTGTTAAAGAAACGTAATGAAAATGATACATTTTTAAAACGATTGATAACTGGTGATGAAAAATGGGTTGTTTACAACAATGTCAATCGGAAAAGATAGTGGAGCAAGCCAGGTGAACCAGCTCAAACAACATCAAAAGCTGATATTCATCAAAGGAAAGTTATGTTATCAGTTTGGTGGGATTACAAAGGAATTGTCTACTTTGAACTTTTACCACCCAACCGAACGATCAATTCAGATGTCTACATTGAACCACTAACAGAATTGAACAATGCAGTTGAAGAAAAGCGGCCCGAATTGACAAATCAAAAAGGTGTTGTATTCCACCATGACAATGCAAGGCCACACACATCTTTGGCCACTCAGCAAAAATTAATGGAGCTTGGTTGGGATGTTTTGCCACATTCACCATATGATGAATTTCATGTAAAGATCGAGATGCATTGAACCCGACCACCTCAGATATCGATGAAATTTTGTTCATAGCTAAATTTCATCAATACAAACAAAACCTCATTTTTAGAAATAACTGTTTTGCGATTTTTTGGGCGTGGCACAGTGGGAAATTTTTCGAAAAAACGCGAAAATGGTCGAAAAGAGCTCCATTTAAACTACAATAACTCAGAATCGGCTGAACCGATTTCCATGATATTGGTATCATTAAAAAGATATTTTAACAGGCTTTATGACACGTTTAAAAAATAAAAATTACACTGTAAAAAATTTTATAACAAAAAGAAAATTTTAACTAACGAAAAAACCAAGAAGATCAAGGGTTTTTTTACAGTGTATTACTTTTTTAGAAAGGTTTATCCTTCACCTATAACATATCAAAAAATAAAAATGGGTTCTTTTTTAGTTTTTTTTATATAATTTTTTAAGTAGTGGCACTTCTAGTAATTGCCCATATATTTTTATATTGAAGCCGCGAAAAATAGCCAAACATCTGTTATATTACTGAGAAGTGTTCAAATTTCAGTTATATTCAAAATATACTTATAATGTGCTAAGGTTATTGATATAATATGCATAAAAGAAAATTATGTATGTATACAGGTAAAATAAATAAACAAAATAGTAAACATTGTTGGAAAATATAGCAGATTCACTTGGAGCTGATCCATTATCTGATTTGTCAGCGCAACTTGAAAACGTCAAAGCCATTTACGAAGAAATTTTGCAAAACATCAAACATCAAATAGAAAACAGCTCAAATCTTTTGGAAAAGCAAAAACTTTTATCTCTCATACCAATCAATATGAGTCACGAAGAAATTAAAGATCGTTTTGGGGATGATATATCTCACGATTGTATCAAAAAAAGTAAAGATATCCAAAGGAATAAAACGAAGTTTGCAGATATCAATCTTTTAAAAATGAGCAGACGTAGTTTACCAACCGAAACTCTAAGCACAGTCAAGTTATTTTATGAAGATGATGAAATTAGCCGAATGATGCCAGGATCGCAAGATTCAATTACTGTTAAACAAGGAAACTTACGTGAAAAAGTTCAAAAAAAACTGATGTTATCTTCACTACGCGAATCTTCCTACGAATTTAAAAAAAAAACATCCCTTGGCCAAAGTGGGTTTTACAAAATTTACAATGTTAAGGCCAAAAAATTGTATCAAACTTGGAGTTGGAAACCAGCAAAATATCTGTGTATGCACTTTGCATCAGAATATGAAATTGATGTTTGAAAAAAGTGGCTTAAAATCAATTTGTATTGAAGGACAATGCACATTTACCGACTACAAAGATGTTCTCAAATTCGTTGTTTGTAATGCTGACATAGAAAAAAGCGAGTGTTGCGTTTCAATGTGTGGTCACTGCTTCAAAAATTTAAATAATCTAAAAACGCATATGCTAAAACATTTTGAAAATAACCAAACTGAACAAATAATATACAAAAAGTGGAATACAACGATTAGATGTGTTCTGGAAACGTTAACCACCAACCCAGAATCATTTGTCAGCGATTTTACTAAACACATCAAAGTTCTGATTCCGCATCATTTCATAGCAAAGAGACAATCTGAATTTATCAGCAATAAAAGAGCGGCGCTGTTATCAGGAGAAATGTTAATTCAAATGGACTTTGCTGAAAACTATGCATTTCTTGTACAAGATGCCGTGCAAGGATACCATTGGAATAATGATCAGGCTACAATACATCCGTTCGTTATTTATTACAAAGGTAATTATTTTAATATTTTGGTATTAGTAAACACATCCATCCACACTCATCAAAGTATTTAATATTTTTTATTTATTTGTTTTTTTTCTTTGTTTGTTTATTTTCAGATAACGATAAATTAACTCATAAAAGCTTCGACATAATATCTGATTGTAATACCCATGATAGTATAGCAGTTCATCTATATATTTCAAAAATGATATACGTACAGTTCGTGAAGGCCAATATAACCAACAATATTAATAAAATCATTTACGTATCAGATGGTGCAGGAGCACAATATAAAAATAAATATAACTTCATTAATTTATGCCATCACAAATCTGATTTTGGTATTGACGCTGAATGGCACTTTTATGCTACCAGTCACGGAAAATCTGCATGTGATGGAATCGGAGGAACATTGAAGAGAGGTGCTCGAAATTATAGTATTGCAAATAAAAATGAAATCCAGACAACGAGGCAACTCTATCACTGGGCATCAGAAACATATAAGACCACCGTACAAGTTGCTTACGCAGATGCTGACGAATACAACAACGTTAAAGAAAAGCTATTTTCAAGATATAAAGAAGCTCAAACTATAACAGGAACTCAAGGCTTTCATTCATTCATTCCGATAAATGAAACGTCTGTACATGTGCGCAGATATTCTGACTGTGCCAAATTTGAGCAGCGCAAAATTTCTTACAAATAATTAACTTAAAAAAAATTTAAATAAAATAAAACACAAATTAATAAAAACATGGCAAATAATATAAACAATTGTTGATGATTTTTTATTTGTAAACATTTAAAAAATGTTAGAATAGTTGAACTATTTTGTATATGTGTAAGAATGTGACCTGATATTTTCGCTGTTATTCGAATTATTTCGAAAACTTTCGGTACGTTCATCAGGTGCATTTATATAGCAATTTTTAAGGCAATTTTAAAATCAATTCTTTAATTAGGGGTACCTGCAGTGTGTTTAGTTTGCTAATCCTAGAAACACAGTTACAGAAAGCATTTTATGCGCTTACCTGTATACTTATTGGTTTGGGCTGGTACGGCCGCAAGAACTTTTTGGGGTTAAAACATATTCATAATTTTCCTGGGACAATGTTTATTTATTTTACCTGCATACATACATAATTTTCTTTTATGCATATTATATCAATAACCTTTGCACATTATAAGTATATTTTGAATATAACTGAAATTTGAACACTTCTCAGTAATATAACAGATGTTTGGCTATTTTTCGCGGCTTCAATATAAAAATATATGGGCAATTACTAGAAGTGCCACTACTTAAAAAATTATATAAAAAAAACTTAAAAAGAACCCCTTTTTATTTTTTGATATGTTATAGGTGAAGGATAAACCTTTCTAAAAAAGTAATACACTGTAAAAAAACCCTTGATCTTTTTGGTTTTTTCGTTAGTTAAAATTTTCTTTTTGTTATTTTATATTTTATTTTAGTATTTAGTATTTTTTAAACGTGTCATAAAGCCTGTCAAAATATCTTTTTAATGATACCAAAATCAGGGAAATCGGTTCAGCCGACTCTGAGTTATTGTAGTTTAAATGGAGCTCTTTTCGACCATTTTCGCATTTTTTCGAAAAATTTCCCACTGTGCCACGCCCAAAAAATCGAAAAACAGTCATTTCTAAAAATGAGAGTTTGTTTGTATTGATCAAATTTAGCTATGAACAAAATTTCATTGATATCTGAGGTGGTCGGGTTCAAAATTTCAGTTTTATCTAGATTTTTAAATGAAATTCATCATATAGTCCTGGGGCCCTACTCTCTATTGCGATGCGACAAAAAAAATTCGCAAATTTCATTTGATTTTACGGATTTGCGTATGCATCAAATTTCATTTTCGCATCGCATTGATTGGCGCATAGCAATACAGAGTAGGGCCCCTGGCCTTGCACCATCTGATTACTTTTTATTTCGATCCTTGCAAAACTCCTTCAATGGTAAAAATTTCAATAATAATGATGATGTCAAATTGTACCTGGTTCAGTTTTTTGCTGATAAAAAACAGAAATTTTATGAACGTGGTATTATGATGCTGCCTGAAAGATGGCAAAAGGCCATTGCTCAAAATGGGCAATACATTACAGAATAAAGTTATTCCGTTCCATGAAAAAATTGTCTTTTATTTTCTAAAAAAAATCCGCAATTACTTAGTTGCTATCCTGATATATCAATAACATTTTTTTTTATAAACTTTGTCACTTAGTACTTTGTTAAAAAAAAATATAAATTCTAATATGCTGCATTTTTGTAGGATGGAAAACCGATACGGATAAAATTACTAGAGTAACAAATGGATGCAATTATATTTTTTGCATTAGTGCAACATTCTAACCTTTGTGTTGTTACCAATAAGTTGTTCTAGGAAGTTCTTACTTACTTAAGTGGTCATAACAACCCGTCTTCGCACCTTATTAAATTCTAGGGTGCTATTTTATCAACAATAAAAAAAAATGTAACTATTTTTGCTACTATAAATGCCGCTTAACTTATTTAATTAATATATAATAATAATATTTTTATATTATTACTAACTTGAGTTTCGCTGAGGGATAAATTCCATCCCAGCCTATAAAATTTCCAACTGACGTTCGAAATTGTATGGATGAATGGATGCTTATTTTGAACGAAAAACTTACTTCCGGCTTTAACAATGAGATGAGATATTATGTGTCCGTCCTTTTGTTAGTCTCATACCACTCTGGTCAACGCGGCTTATCAGCTTCGTTGACCCAAACATGTGGCATATATATTTAGATATTATTCGTGATATTTACAGTGCATGCAATATGCTCGAAATGCAAACCAGAAATAGTTTCTTTTTTTTTGTCTAAAATTTATAGAGAGTTAAGCATTATTGTTCTTATATTTATTTATAGTTTCTTTATTTCACTTTTTAAGTATAAATAGCAAAATGTTAAAAATTTGCACTTACGATAACATGGCAGACACAGTAGAAATCTCTTAGTTTAGTATGAAAACAGTTTTGAAATTAGACATGTATATAGTGACGTGAGTCTATATAGTATTACAGCTACTTGATGTATAAAAAAAAAAAAATATTCGACTATGATTTTTTTAAGTTATTGCGAGTAAAAGTTTTGCACACTTATTTCAAGTTTTTGATCTTTGGGCTATACCACATAATTAGTTTTATGAGTGGTAGTCATATTGGTGCTGTTTAGAATTAACTACGGATCAATAAATGATATCATAATATAACGTGTGCCATTGGTCACTACAAGACCCTCATGATAGTGAGTTAAGCGTCCAGGATGCATGAGCATCCAACCTTTTTTGGTGGTAGTCACGGAACAGTTGTAGCGTAGAAAACGGCAGCCGCCACCTTCGTAATCGACACCAACACTATTTAGAGCAATGTTGATGGTATATGTGGACGAGTCGTGGTGTGGGCGTAGTGAAGGCTGCTCATCGGGACGATAACGTACAACAAAATTCATAAGAGAACGCGGAGGCTGCAATTAAATGAAATGATTTTTTGTAATAAAACGTTAAATGTTTGAAATAATGAAAAAAAAACTTACGTTATGATAGTAGCCGAGAAAGATTTTTTCTTGGAGTGGACGCACGTAATACTGCAAAAATTTAAGCCACAGCGCTTCGAGGCCAACTTGTTTCATGTGTATATCACGCGTGGGCACTGCTTCATAGCCACCTTCTAGACGCTTGTCCTAAAAGTGAAGAAGGGGAAATTTTTTTATTTTATTTATTTGAAATCAATATTAATAATTTAAAGTTTTTAAGAGTTCTTAAGATTATTTAGTTAAAGTGAAGGGTGGGTCGGTAAGTTTGAGTAGTGTCGGGAAAGTTTTTTTTAAAGCCTACACAGTACACACAATTTAATTTATTAAGAAAATGATTTCGATCGTAATTCTATATTCTACCAAGGAAGTGGTAAAGGAATGAACCGATTGGATTGGCAGTTTGATTGGATTAGCTAGTGGCATCAGGCCGTGTATTCCCTCTAAACACTTCCCCTGATGGTACCTATACAGCAGTCTTAAGCATCCAACATTGTGTCGATGCACAAGAGAGTTGAGTGAGGTTGACACACAAATTACCATCTCTATCAAATAAAGTGTACAGCGTTGAACTCGGTCCAGAACATCCAAATAATATATTGAAACCACGGCCTAAATGTGCAAATTGTACTCCAATTTCGAACTGATATATTGGGTTTAGATCATGCGAAATTGAGCTGAAGCGCAATATTATTTTTTTTTAGGAAATCTAGCACTTGGCCACTTTTTTCGCCACATTAAAAATATCAATATTTCAACAAAGATCTGATTAGATCGATATACCCAGAACTTTGAGAGAGACTAACTCTAAAAGATCACGGTCATGTCAGCAATTAGGCATAGTTTTGATAAATGGCATTTTTTAATGTCAACGTATTTTGATGAAAGATCTACACCTGCAGGCTTATTTGTGTAAGACGATTTTAAGATTATCAAGCTGCACCTGCCGCAAGGCTTAAGCAACTTGGGTTATCTAAAACCTAGGGTAATAGTTCATGAAACAGACAACCATGAACTTTGTGTTGTACCACAGCACGGACCCGTTTATGTTTTAACAAGTAAAATATACGGGGCATCCGGTGTGGCAACACGAACATGGAAGCTGCTTCACAAACACAAAGCATCACTCAGTGCCCTGCTGATTAGGAGCATTATGTAATAAATTACATACTGCCCATAATAGCAGTACCAGTTTAGACTTCCGTAGCGACGTACTTCTATCCATCTACTGGTGGAGACGAGACCTACCCAATCTCTTGCATATTAAGACGGATATGTCAGCCCGGTCGTACCATTGCGCGACCTCGCCGGTCAATCTAGACCTGTGTAGCATTCACACAACCACAACCAGTACGAGACTGCCCGAAGGACCAGCCCACGACAGTCATCTGGGCAACTCGATCCCGTCAGATGAGGATCCACAACATCCCCGCAAAAAGACCAAAAATACACAAATGCAATTATGAAAAAGTGTATTCTTATACATGACTGTGCTTAATGAGCACTTAAAGGCTAGTCTAACAACTTGCAGTTGCCGACGCGACTGGAAAATTATTGCGCATGACCGGTACCTACTTTGGAGGACCTTTGCAATTGCCACTCTTACTCTGGCCGTTCGGATTTCACCATCCAGACATAGAGTATTGGCCATTGTTCTCAGGGACTGCCGTGCTCAGTATGAGAACCCTTGGTTAAAACAACCAATGTCAACACTTCCCTCAGTGACTGCCGTGTCAGTTTGAAAGTGCGAGTCAAACTCTTGACAAGCAACACTTTGGAAAACCGAAGAGTTGACACTTCTTACGCACGCATGCCAACACTTCACATCCAGTATTTCCAGCCGAATTAAGGTCTCCATGCGGTGGATAGATAGGGTCTACCCCATCTGACGGGTAAAGACTGTCCCCGTACTAACAAGTTTTAAAGTCAATTGCTATACCTTCGCAGGCTTGTTTCATATCGATATACCGAATATGACCTGCTACCAAGATGGGCGCCACCCCGAGCTCTTGGTTGGCCCTATCAGTTTTTCCGTTTGCAGGACGTATCCTACAAACAACCCTCCTCTTTTATCCTGGCTTAGGACAGGCAGGCGCAACCCTGCAGAGTTCTTATTTGTGTAAGGTTCAGTTGACACAAGATTGGCTTTAATCAATTGGACAATGCCGAGCATCAGTGGCGGATCTACATACGGGCTGAAAGAGCTTTAGCCAACCTTTCCCCCTTGAAGAATTTTTGTATGGGAAAATAATGAGAATTAGCCTTAAAAGCTGTTTCAGCCCCCCAACCAACCAGTTTAACAACAACTAACATTGTAAGAAAAAACAGAAACTTGCGACGATTAAATTCAACAACAAGACAAAAAATATAAGTATAATATCCAGAGTTAAAGGAATTTAAGTAATATTTAAGCCTTGATTTTTGGTTAGTGGATTCAGTGATGGTTGAAAATGCCGAATCGAAAAAAGTCACTTAGTTTCAAAGTGAATTTATTCTTATGTTCCTCAATTAAAAAATATATTTATTTAAGGGGAGGTTCTCATGAAACTCGACCAAGAAACTGAATTGTTTTTTTTCTCCAATTTTTGATAGTTTATGATATGTAGTATATGTTCCCAAAGCTGTTTGGCACATAACGATTGCATAAAAAAGTTATCGCATAAGAAAGGAACGCATCTTTTTCACGAAAATTATGAGTATCTCAAAAAAAAAATGAGTATCTCACATCAATCTTTTCGAAATGCACGCCTGTATTCCCTACCATACCGTGGTAAGAATAGTTATTTCAGGTTGAAAAAACGGAAAGCTAATAGCTTCAAAAAATCGTTAACCAAATCTTAAAACGTGTTTTCCGAAAAATGTTTTCTAAACAGGTCTCCACGATATGCAGATCTGCTTTATGGATTGACTTTTTTTTATGTATTTTTTTTTTTTTTTGTATCTTAAAGCAAATAAAATTTATTGGATATTATACCTAAATTAGATTATAAAGGCCAGTTTTATTAATTTTTTTGAGCACTTTTAAGAGCGAAGAGCCGATTTTGTAATTTTCAACTATTTGTTGATATTACAGGTTTGGTGTGGGAGAAAACTTTATACAAGGCACCACATAGGTATAAGATTCAATAAATTTTAATTTATAAAAGGCAAGCAAAATGCTCTGCATCTAATATCGCTCAAACTGTAAAAATGGTCAGCCTGAAAGTATGGACAGAAAATTCATTTGATACTTATCAGTGACATGCTTGCTTTTTATGTAACAGTACGTTCAAAAAGTCCATAGGATGACACATAGATGGCGTTACTAGATTTTTTTCCATATGATTTTTATTTAGTACCAACCTTCAAACGATACGTATAAAAATTTGACAACAATCTGACAATTGATTCCTGAGTTATAGCAACTATAGTTATTGAAAAAAAAAATGGAAAAAAGTGAATTTCGTGTTTTAATAAAGCATTGCTTTTTGATGAAAAAAAATACAGTGGAAACCAAACAATGGCTTGATAAACATGGACAGCAGTCGATGAACTGAATCCAAAGCGAGCGAAGACCCAACAGTCGGCTTGTAAGGTGATGTCGTCTGTATTTTGGGATGCGAAAAGAATAATATTCATCGACTATCTCCAAAAAAGAACCTCCATCAACAGCGGCTATTACTGTGCACTTTTGGATCGATTGAAGGCTGAAATCGCCAAGAAACGGCCACATTTGCAAAAGAAAAAATGCTGTTTCACCAAGGCAATACACCATGTCACAAATTTCGATGAAAACGATGGCAAAATTTAATGAATTGGGCTTCGAATTGCTTACCCACCCACCGTATTCTCCAGATTTAGCCCCCAGCGACTTTTTCCTGTTTTCAAATCTCAAGAGAATGCTTACTGGAATGTAATCGCTGAAACTGAGGTATATTTTGACGAGAAAGAGAAATCTTACTATAAAAGTGGTATCGAAAAGTTGGAAAATCGCTTTACTCGTTGTATCGCTCTCGAAGGCAACTACGTTGAATAATATAATCAAGTTTTATCAAAATTTTGTTTTTATCCTACGAACTTATCCTACGAACGTATTGAATGACCTGTTCGAACTACTTTTACTTGACTTACATTGATCAAGAATAGACGTCAATTCTGTGCTATTTCCTTTTAAATTAAGCCTCTTCCACGTTGATGTCCGCGTCTCTCATCCACAAATGCAAGACTTGATCGTCAATTCTTGACGAGTGTAAGTCGGGACTTTGGGATACTATTAAATGTAAAATCGGTTCGAAAATTCAGACATTCTTTTGGAGGGTATTGAAGAATCTTTATACTTTCTAAATTATAGTAGATCCTAAATGTTTTGTAAGAATTCACCTTGTAGATGTGAATCTATAATAAAAAACTTATGGTTATGCTACACCGAGAAAAAAAAGCAATAGGGAAATCACCTAAGTCAGCTTGGGTAAAGAGAATTGTATGGGAATTATAAACGTATGCTTATTCAACAAAGCAATTTATTGTTTAATACATTGCTTTGAAAGCACATACTTCGATACCTTGCCAAAAAAAAATATTTGATTCACCTAAGCCCAAAATCCAAAAATACAAAATTAAAAAACAACTTGCATGGATGGCTTAAGCATAATTTTGAGCTATTTTCTGCAAAAAAAAAAAACACAGTTGCGTCATTAGGCACACGAGAGAAGGATAGATTTGATAAGTTAACGGTTTTTTTTTTGTAATAAAACTTCTTTTAAATTCCAAAATAACATAAAGTAAATTAAAAAACACACGTTAATATTCACACCAGTAAATTTTATTACATTTTATCAACAAAAAGAAAAGAATAAAAAATTCTTTGCCCGTCGTGCGGAATCGAACCTGGAACTTTTGGTGCCAGTTCATCGTTCTACCCACTGATCCAAGCAATCTTGCTACTACTTGCTGACATAATTGCAGCTATGTTAACAAATGCTGTGTTAGCAGATGCAGTATGTCGCAGTATTCCGTTGATAGCTATACAACAAAAATGTTTTAATAGATTATTGTGTTATGCTGCAGCATAGCTTAAGTTGTAATTAATATTGAATAAATCACTGCGCGTAACGAAGGAGTTTGGCGCAATGCGTAGTGTAGTGACTTCATACACAGTGGTATCGGTTGGTGTGGGTTCGAAACTTAACGGCATGCGAAGGTAAAATTTTTGTGTTTGAAATTTTATTTAATTTAATGTTCTTGTTATAATAGACGTCAAACAGCAAGAAAACCCGAGAAGTCATTGTTGATAAAAGATAAAAGAAAAATTTGTATTGTTGCTGATTTCAGTCAAGCAAATCACAGAACGAGAGGGCGGGCGGGCGGCAGCTTAAAAAAAAAGGAAAATAAAAAAAAGCAAAACCCGAAAAAAGTTCTATTTTTGAAATTCAACTTTTTTTTTAAGTAGTGTATAAAAAAATTACAAAATACTTGGTTAATTTATCAACCCAATAAAAATTCGTAAGTCAACATGTAAAACTTAGGCGTTTAGATGACGTACTTGGAAGGCTGAAAACTCGGTGTACATTATATTAACATGGTGATTTTATGCAAAACATATGAAAGCCAGTTTTTGAAAAATTTTTTACAGCTTCAATAGATTGTTATTATATCTGTATATTTGTGTACTATATCTGTAGCCAATCAAAAACGTAGCCTTATATAGCTTAAATAAAACAAAATTGGGGAAAATTGTTTAAGTTTTATGTTTTTCCAAAGCTATAATATCAAAATGGGTTTCTTATATTAAAAAAAACTCAACAGAACTTATTTTACTGAGATCTGTTAAAAATCACTTTATTAAAAATTTAAAATTTTTATATCGACGGGATACTATTCAAGTGATATTTTTTTTTTCAGTAAAGTTTCAGTAAAGTAGAGAAGAGGGCCTAAAATGAATCAAAAGGGCTTAGGGCTTATGAAATAAAAAAGGGCTCAAAAAAGCCCTAAAAGCCCCCAAATATCATCAATGTTTCATGTGCCTTGCACGCATGCTTGTGAGAGTGGATGGGATTTGAGAAGAATGTGTTCAGGTTCGAATATTGATTTATACTTATTTTTTATAAGTATAATCGACTCGTTGCAGTTCTCTGTTACATACAATTTGCCAACATGAATCGTCAGGTTAAGATTATCACATGCCATTCAAATCAATGTAACCAGTTATAGTGGTTTAATGAAACTCACAAATCTGGTCATCTTAAACAAATTTGAACCAGTTTTGTGGTTAAAAATCAGGCTAATTAATAAAATTTTAACCAAATCTCAGGTTCAAATTTTTTTACCTAAATCTGGAAAGAAAAAACGATTTATTTAAGTTTTATATTTTTATTTAATAAAGACATTGTATGTTATTTAAAGAAAAAAAAAAACCTTCCCGTAAGACTTAGTTCCATCAATAAATCAGTACGGTCTTAAGTTGACTTAAGTGATTATTGCTTATTGCTACAGATATACCCTTAACATATAATTTAAATTTTATCAGTGTTGGTCTTCATCAAAACTAGTTTTTCAAAAGAAAAAACAATTGGAGATTGCCTGCTAGAACTATAAAAAATACCAGCTAACGAAAACAAACGCTCCACTGCAACAGGAGATGTAAGAGGTGCGTTTATTTTCATTGAAAATTCCTTCATATAAGCGTAACCTTGCAACTTGTCAAAATGTGAGGATTTACCATTAACGTCTTTCTAAAATTGCTCTTCTACATTTTTGCTATAGTCTGGACATTGCAGTGATGTGGATTGAGTTGGCGTAAAATCTTCGCTCGATTCATCTAAATAAAAACGGGCATTAAAATATGAACGGACATGCAGCTTTGTTATTTGTTAAAAGATTATCTGGGCTACCAAAAATAAAAAATTCTTCCTGATATGCAGTGATTCTTTTGTCAAGACCTAACAAGCAGTCACTCAAACTTGCATGCCGACTGGCTTGTGCAACAAATATGCGGTAAATATCGTCAGTAGTAAGAGTAGTGAGCGTTATGTTCTTTAAGGCTTGAAACCATTTCAACTTAATGTTTTGGCGATTTTGTTTCATTTATTGGTCGTTTTACCATAAATCATTTCACAAAATACTTGAGAAATACTTGAAAGTATATTAACCAAATTCGCCAGGTAAAAAGCACATTTACCTTAACCTTTAATTTATAAGGTTTTAATTTATTTTAATTTATTTTTATTAAATATTAATGGTGAAATTGTTAGATTTTTTCGTTATTAGCCACCTTTCACTTCAGAGAAAAAAAAACCATTGTTAATACAATAAAATGTTTAGAAATTTAAAACTAATTGGTGAAGTCTTTTTGCAGTCACTGCAAGCAAAGCTGCAAGCAAATAAATGTAAAAAACAGATAGTGTAGCAACAGGTCGTGTAGCGCAAGAGAATAACTTTTTATTTGTTCTCTGTTCTCTTTTCATACACTTTTGCACTGAGGTGAGCTTGCGATCTAAGCGTTGTTTCAGTTATTTCTCTGAGTACTTAATACACTACACGAATACTCAGGAATCTACTGCAGTGACCTGAATAAGAATCAGGTATGTTGGTTTTTCACCGCAATAAGCTTTATGTTATTCTTAATGCATATGTGTATTATTTTTTGTTGATTTATTCGCTACCTTCGATACAAAAAACCCTAAAACTGTCAAAAATAGTTTATATCGGCCGTAGCTGAACTCCTAGAGAGGTCAAATATATGAGCTGGTCCTATTATTTTTTGCCTCTCAACATTTCTTCCGAACACACCTACCCCCTATCAACCATCCTTCTTTGGATCCCCATACAATAAACACAAAAGCTTTCGAAAATAGTTTATATCGGCAGTAGCTGAACTTCTACAGCGGTCAAATATATAAGCTGGTCCTATTATTTTTGGCCTCTCAACATTTCTCCCGAACACACCTAACCACTATCAACCACCCTTCTTTGGGTCCCAATACAAAAAGCATTCTTTTCGTTCTACGAACGAACGAATAAAAAAATATTCGCTAAATATTCAGGGTATGAACACTGATATTTTTGTTATATTGTCTGCAGAGGTGATGGCCGAACAGAAAAATGAATTCAATTGAAAAAACTTTCTGTGTCAGGTGGGAATCGAACCAAGGTTCGCGTATGGGCCACATACTCTACCCACTACGCCACGACCGCAACATTATCCATGATTGGTGTCTTGAAATAGTCAATGCTAATATTGATTGAAATAGGAAAATGGTCCGAGAAGGTTGGAGGGTGTATGAATTTGATAGTTTCTATCCAACATATTTGTCAAGTATGAAGAAACCATGAAGTGGTCCAGATAAGAAGAACTTCTATGAAAAAAAGGGGTGGGAGAAGCTATATTGGCCATGAGAGTTAAGAGTTTTACCGTTAATCGATATTCAATTATGGTGCATTTCACGTCAAATCGCCTACCAAAATTTTTTTTTCGTTATTTTTTCATGAAATTTTGGTTTTATGATCTCCGATTGGTGTTGTTACTTATGCCAAAAGCATTTTGTGAAATAATAACTGGTCCACCAATAATGTGCGCTGTTTGTGTGTAAGTGTGTTATGTAATTTTCAGAAGTCCACTTACCAACATTCAGGGTGCTTAATTTGCGTGAGTCCCCTTGCCTGAGCAAAAAGTGCGTGGCGCTTTGCTTAAATCGTTGCCATTTCTATTATAATTCAGATCCCATCTTGAATAAGATATTTTCTTAAAGGAAATTTAACAGTCTTTAATTGAAAATCAAAATAAAAAAAATTAAACGTGTACTAACTTGAGAAAATCGTCATTTAATCATAAACTTAAATTTTTTTATATTAATAAATTTTTTTTTTTCAAAACTAATCAAATAATCAGAAAGAACATAAAAAATTCTTTAAGTATGATCTAAGTTTTAATATTTATTTAAGCGTCTATTTTTAAAAATTCGGTGAAAATAACACTATTTTTCACATTTCCAATAACAGAACCGTTGTAAATCGACAACCAGTTAATATTTCACAAAATGCTTTTGGCATAAGTAACAACACCAATCGGAGATCATAAAACCAAAATTTCATGAAAAAATAACGAAAAAAAATTTTGGTAGGCGATTTGACGTGAAATGCACCATATGAGGAATCCACCCACCTCGGACTGCTAGCATTTGTTAATAAACGATTGTTAATAAAAATTGTTGATAAAAAATTTTTCAGTTTTTCCCGAGAAACAATTTGTGTCCGTAGCAAAGAACTCACGCACAAAAATCCCAAGTATCGGACACAATTTTATATTTTAAAGACTACGAGCAGTAACAAAAAACTCCGAAGTTAATGAAAAAAAATAAATCGCACATTCGTATCAAAGAACTCAGGCACAAGTTCTGCTACGAGCAGAAACGAAAACCTGCGAAGTTTTTGAAAAAACGAGATCCAACGAACCCGAGGAAAAGTTAATATATGTGTCAATAAACTGGCTGACATCCCTGTAGGAAAATCAACTAATTAAAAAGTAGTTGATAAAGTAGTTTTTTGTCAACTAGTTGAAATTCTGACTTTTTCCCATAGAACGAACTAACATATTTTGTATGGTGATGTCCGCTAAATAAGTCAATTGATTTTCGTCTGCATATATTTTCAACTACTTGTTAAATTAGTTATATTTAAATTATTTTTTAATTACTTTAAAATAACCAATTGAAAACTATTACTGATGGTCTAAAGTTAATAATATTTGATAAAATAACATGGTAAAATATATATAAACTTGTAATCTAATAAAAATTTACAATTAAAAGATGTCAAAATCAGAGTAGTTGCCGCCTTAATATAATTCAAAGTAGTTTATCAATCACTTGTTTTTAAGTAGTATTTCAACTACTTCATATATAATGCAATAAAAACTATTTAGAATTGCAGTAGATGCCGCCTTAATATAATTCAAAGTAGTTTATATACAAGTTTATTTTAAATTAGTTTCTTAATTAGTTGTTTTCAAAAACAAGTTAGTTTGTTCCTATAGGGATGTGTCCAGTTCAACCCGAACACGACTACAACAGGCAGGCACAGGAACGCATACGTACAACTTTAATATTTTTTGCCAAATGAACACGACTACACCGTGATGGTGAATTACCGGCAACAGTACAGGCACAGTTCAGACACAGTGCAGGCACAGAAACGCATAGGTGTTTGTTTAAGAAAACTGTTTTAAGTGAAAATGTTTTAAAGTGAATTAAGGTAAGATTTTCCATTTCATTAATTTCATTCGTTAGATTTCATAGCGTGTACTTGCGAATACTGCAAAAAAAATGTCGCTCGAAATTTTTCAGATGTTGGTATAGGTTAATAAAATTTCTTTTCATAATTTCAGCTCTAACGGAAAGTGTTGCGAACTTCAGAGCAAAAAATTAAAATATTGTGACACATCAATTTATAAAAAAAGCCATTCAAGAATTCGTGAAGAGGTCCTCTTTTAGAGTTCATCGTATTAATAAAAAATAAAAACCATTACTTGGAAAAATACCCATGCATTTTCTTCTTATTTTCCAGTTATAAGTCAGGATAGCTACGATACTATTTTGGTTGAAGGTAATTTGGTTATATTCAGCGATCTGTGAGTGAAAACATCAAGAATTTTTCGCATCCCATATTTTTAAATAATTACATATTTTGGATAATTTTAATGGGCTATAGTCGAGCACATATTAGTCAAAGGGTTTTTTAATATAAAAATGTGCACGACCATAGTCCCCTAAAAGTATCGATAATATGAAACAATTTCACTGTGTGTGCCAAAACTTCTCGAACTTTGGGTGTGCCAAAAGTTCTCGATGTTCTAACTAAAATTTGCCTAATATTTTACTCACATTTCCCTGAAATTAACCGAAAAAGTATGGTAACTGGCCAGAGTCTTAACTTTAATGTACCTGAAAAGTATCCGATATTTTAACTGAAATTTGTCTGATATTTTACTCACATTTCGTAACTGGCCTGAGTATTAACTGCAATGTACCCGAAAGGTACCCAAAGTTTTAACTGAAATTTGCCTGATATTTTACTTACGTTTCCGTGAAGATTTATTGAAAAGTGTCCAAAAAACAATCGACTATATTTGGACACAATAAACCAACGAGTGCACGATATGTCTTCGTTCGGACCAAGGTGCCTGACCAAGGTGTTACAAAACTAGGACTTTTTGAGGTACATGTGTCGGACATTTACCGACACGGGCACCGGACACATATCTGCTACTTTATGGACACAAAATATGAAATTGTTTCTCGGGTTTATATCAACAATTCATTTCAATACAAAATTTTTTTTTTGCTTAAGGTGGGATATTACATTGGCAGTTTTTTTAAATCAACTTTATAGGAGCCTAAAAGTTATTAAAAAAAAAAAATGTTTTTATAAAGTACTTTTTATGTACAATAAGCTGTATGAATTTGAAAAGGAAATAATAACTCCTTGTAACTTAAAAAAAGTTTTTTTTTTTGTTGTTGCACGTATATTCTATATATAAATAGGCTAAGGAAAAACAGTTCAGTACCAATTTCTCCTGCGTTTCTCAATCTATTTTGATGATTTCTTTAAATGAATCAGAGTAGGGACGACGGGCATCGACGGCTCAAAAAAAGCTCACATTGATATGTAAACAAAAGGGAGCAAGTTTTGCTATCACTGTATGTTTTTGTTGTGCGATCAACAGAATGAGAGTGAAATTAATATACTATAATTACCGTTATAAATACTACAATTTTATTTTATTTTCGTACGACTCGTCACTTCTTTTTAGTACATAAAACTATGAATTTAAATAAGTCAGATGCAGATCAATTAAAATGCAGACGACCCTGTATTTCACAATCCCGTAAACGCATTTGCAAATTCCCGTCTGCAAGGTGTTCGTCGGTTAGGATATTTTCTTTGGTACTCCAACTCCGGCATGGAAGAGCTTCCATTGCAGTATAAATATACAAAAATAATGTCTGTGTATTCACGAATTGTCAAAATCATTTTGTAATGGCTCTGTATGTGATTTATTTAAATTCATAGTTTTATAAATTTCGGATTGTGTCTTACCTTGATAATGTACTAAAACGAAGTGAAGAGTCGTACGAAAATAAAATAAAAATTTTGTATTTATAATGGTAATTATAGTATCTTAATATCGCTCTCATTCTGTCGAGCGTACAACAAAAACATCACAGTGATAATAAATCTTGCTTCTTTTTGTTTACATATCAATGTGAGCTTTTTTGCTTTACATAGTTATTTTGAGCTCAACTTAAAACTCTAAAATCAGATGATCTGTTCATCAGAGGTAAAAACTTTTATGAAAAAATTTTAGAGAATACTTGAGAGCATAAAACAACGTAATCAAAATAATTTTTTTTTAGAAAAAATTTAGAAAAAAAATAAAATTTCGAGAATTAATATTAGATAATCTTTGTAAAAATAAAAAAAAATATTTTTTGAGTTTGATCAACATCTATTTCTCTAAAGTACAAGGAAACTTTAATTAGTTTTAATTTTTAATCAAACTATTAAATTTCATTTCAAAAATTGGTCTCAAAACTTACGGTTAAGGTCTTAAGGTTATTGCGTAAAAAGTTATATTGCCTTAAAATTCGACTTTTTTTACATACTTTTACTTATAACTAAGTGGAGATGAGAATAGACCTTCCCTACTGTACTATTTTTTCTTGTCTTGATCCAAGGAATCACCAGCTTTCGGAATAACTTCGCTATCCGATTCACCCTGTCTAAGGGAACTAGTTAAAGCTGCAAAACGATTGAACACCGAAATCAGTTTTTAACATATATTCAAAAGTTTTTGCACCCTTTGAGGTAGAAAAAAACCTGGTTTTCTTTACACGATTTTCACGTAGAAACTTTCGTTCCTCAAGGTGAAGTATTTAATTATCAGTATTTCTGTTAGAACGTCAACTATGAAAGGCTTCCACTTTGGACTTTCCATTAATTTTTTTTTTTCTGAAATTTTGTTGTATTTTAAAATATTTCAAATCTACTTACACTGTTGCTGCCATCTGACCACTTGCCAAAGTTTTCCATAATGGCAACCATATCGTCGCAAAATGCCTCAGTGCCAATTTTAAACCAATAAACATCACTGCAGGGTTGAGGTATTGTAGTATTCTCTTCCAACTGTTGGGCATATTCGGGATGAATATATTTCTTAGACCAGTCATATTTATTGCTAAACAAAGTATAGAAATCCGGACGTGCGACTGTAATATCGAAATCATCCGCATTAACAATGTGACCATGAATGCGACGGTTAACAATGGTCATGAAAACTCCCTGAGAAGATACAAAAAATATAGTTAAATAAGAAGAAAAACAAACAATAAAATAAACTCAGTCAATTTACCGCATTGCGTAGAGAATCGCACATTGCCATATCGGGGTCAAAATATTGATGTTCATAGTTGATGTGCTTGAAGGCGCTGCTCTTGATTAAGTAAATACTGGATACATAGGGAACATTCCACATGCCGCTAAAAATAGATGAATGAAAAAAACGCAATATTAATATATATGAAGTTGATGATAATAAAACTAATGGTGTTCGTGATCATGATGATCATTAAATTTATGCTAAATAATCAAAGTTAGCATTATAAAGAAATTGCAACAAAACACATCAAGTCTAAAGAATATGAATGAGAGAAAGAGCACAGTGAAAATTGCGATCGACCCTCAGCATGGCAGTTATAAACATGCGAAAATTGACCTCAAAATATAAGCCAGTCGGAAATCGTGCGCACAGTGTTTAAAATACTCAAAGATCGGAACGAAATTAAATCGAAGGAATTATTTTTGTTAAAAAAACCTTTTTTCTCTGTGCCGGCAAAGAACCAAGGTAGACTCGAATTCAAATGCCAGCTGACACAGAACATATATTCAATTCAATAGAAATAATTTTTCTGATCAGCCGTCACACAATGGTTCCGATTTGAAAAAAGACGGCCAAAACCTCAAGGAGTTGTCTAATCTGCACAAAAATAGTGTTATCTAATATTTTGGGGTCGCTGATCACGAATCTGAAGTAAAAAATTCGAAATTCAAAATGGCGGCTGAGAAATGGCGGCCAAGAACATGCTAACTTTTATAATAACTATATAATGCCTTTCAAATTTGGTGATCCGAAAGTTTTCGGGATCGCTGATCACTGATTTATTATAGCTATATTATGCATTTCAAATTTGGTGCCCCGAAAGTTTCCGGGGTCGCTGATCACGAATCTGAAGTCAAAAATTCGAAATTCAAAATGGCGGCTTAAAAATGGCGGCCAAGAACATGCTAACTTTCATAATAACTGTATCACGCATTTCAAATTTGGTGCCCCGAAAGTTTTCGGAGTCGCTGATTACAAATCTGAAGTCAAAAATTCGAAATTCAAAATGGCGGCTTAAAAATGGCATAATAGCGTAATAATAATAATAACGCATTTCAAATTTGGTGCCCCGAAAGATTTCGAGGTCGCTGATTACAAATCTGAAGTCAAAAATTCGAAATTCAAAATGGCGGCTTAAAAATAACAGTCAAGATCATGCTAACAAAAGCTTCGAAATTCAAATTGGCAGCCATAAACTAGCAAACTAACGTTTGATCGTTTATTATCGCGACAGCATGCCAACACAAAACAGAACCGATCGCAGACAAAATAAAGTTTAAGGAATACGTGGAAAAACGCAAAACGCACCCAAATTAAAGTGAAAACAAATGCCTACTCAGTTAGTTTCGATAATGCTACAAGTGCGGCAGGCACATAAATTTTAATGTTTTAATAAAAATATACAAAAAAAGTTAAACTCATTAAGTATGTTTAATAACAATACAAATAAATAAATATAAATGGTTTTAACAAAAAAAAAGAATTAGATTCGGACACTATTTTAGTTTTTCTTACAATTTTCCTACAGTAGCACATTGGCGCAAAACAAATTTTTTTTTCATTAGTATAATAAGATATCCCACAAAGGAACCAACATCTTTCTAAAGTGGAAAAAAGGGCAAAATACTTTCATTTTTTCTATTTTAACTAAGTTAAATTTTTAAAAAATGTTCATTTTCATTGCCTTTTTTTTAAAAATGGGTATAAACATTTTTTGAAGTTTTCCTTTTTCTTCTGATTACTTTAGTTTCGATCCAAGACGTGAAAATATAAAACATTTTCATATTTAATATATAAATATATTTAAAATTTATTTAAAATATATTTAAATTTATATGAAAATATAAAATGTCTTAAATTACTTATACAAATAAATAAAACAAAAGTTAGAACTTTGCTTAAAATAAGACTTTTTTTAAAATTTTTGTTAGACTTTTAAACTTTTAAATTGACAACGCAGTTTTTTTTTTATTTATCGATCTTAAATGGTATTTGAATGTAAAAAAATGTTTTTAAATATCTTAAAAAATGCTGCTTTGGCCGTCTTTTTCATGTTTGAAACCAATGTGCGTCACTCACCTCTATTCTGAAGACAATGGGCAAGCCTCAGAGAGTAAAAACTGTCATGCAAAGCTTTTCGAAGAACATGAGGTTAAGTTCTAGATCATTTTTAAAAAAGCTCCATTAATTCAGCTATAACGACTTTTTTGCACGAATTTTATTGGATGAAATATCAGTCAAGACAACTTTTAAAGTCTATTTTTGTGCGTTCAACCTAGTAGCTCAGCCCACTGTATATCAGCCAAAGCCAAAAAAAAAAAGGTCGTAGCTTAATTTTGTTTGATTTGCGTCGTTGAAGCAACGGTTCACTGACAAACTGCGCGCACAGGAGCACAGTTCATGCTGTGCGCTCGTTATTTAAATACGTCTGGTTAAGGCAAATTTTTAACTTAATTGCTCTCGACGCGGGAAAATAAAGCTAGCTAGGCTAAAATGCAGCGTTATTGGCTGAAGCTGATTTTGTGTAGCATGCTGCTGCTCAGTGTAGCAGAGCCACAAAGTAAGACGGACTACTTACTGCTCCATAGAGACAGACAACGTGCTATAATTGAAAAAATTACAAGTCTCCGCATTGTTTGGTATTTTTAGGAAGCGGTGGTGGACGCGGCGGCATTTTAAGACGCAACTATACAGGCAAAAAACCAGTGGTTATACAGCATCTATCGCAAGATGCAACCAACTATTATGAACATGAAAATGTATGACAAAAAATAACTAAAAAAAAAAAGTTTTGAATAAATTTTAAACCAATTTTGCAGGGTGCCAAAATCATTAAATCATCGCATTTCGAACTTGACTATACACTGGGACGCAAAATTACCTTTTTTTGCATGGCACAAGGTAGTATTGCTGGAATTATATATAAACAAATGTCCACATAAATTATATTTACAGGTAATCCACGTCCCACTTTAACATGGTTTAAGGATGGTGCCGAACTCTATCAACATCGCTTCTTTCAGGTAGGCACAACTTGAATCGAATTAAAAAAAAAAAAATGCAAACATAAATATAACATTTACAGGTGCATGAATCGCACATTGATGCGGATATTATCAAATCTAAAATGGAAATTGATCCAACTACACAAATGGATGCAGGTTTGTGTGACTCAATTTAATACAATAAATCAAAGTTTTTAAAAAAATATATATTCTTTTCATGCCTTCCAGGCTACTATGAGTGCCAGGCGGAAAATATTTATGCCTATGATAGACGCGGTTTTCGCACGGACTATGTTATGATAAATTTTTGAAAGATTTTCATTTATTAAAATGTATGTGTGTGCATAAATATTTTTAATTTTTTGTATATAAAGCCAAATACATAGTCACTAAAGTAAACTTAAATTATTTTGTTTATTCAAATGCAATGTTCGGATTTTATTAATATTGAAGAAGGATGTTAAAGCAAGATTCAGTTATAGTGACAGTATGACGACAAATTGACTCAATTATTTAATTTAATACAAATTTAGCAGAGATTTTGTATTGTCCAAAAAACGTAGTTGAATCTGATACTTCTAGGCTGCACAGTGGGTCGAGTCAGAGAAAAGAGCAGACATTGAACGAAAGCCGCAGATAGGGGGTGGGTTTGTTCAGAAATGTTGAGAGGGAAAATAATAAGACCAGCTCACATTTGACCATTCTAGAGGCCGATTCGGGAATTGTCGATGTGAACTATAATCGGCAATTTTCGTCAGTTTTAGTATTTTTTGTGGGGGAACCCCCAGAAGAGTGGCAGATAAAAGCATATCCCGAGCATACCAAGGCTTAAGCTTCAGCAGATTACAGCACAACTTACGTTTAACCCTGGACTGTTATGCTTATTTTACATGCTTTAAAACAAACCCGCAAAGCTCCTATTTATAGATATATTTTTTGCGACAACGATGCGTTTTAATTAACAGCTTATTAACAACTAATATATACAAATAAAAAATATACTATTCGACAAATCGAATCGACGAAGCATACCATCCAGGGTTAAGCAAAAAACACATGTAGGTGAAACCTTAAAAAATATTACGCTGCAAAATTTTTTAATCTTTCTATCAGTACATTGCAGCACAACTTGAGCACATTACTAGATTTTGGAAATTATTAAGATCTAAGTAAACTGTCCATGGCACATTGCAGCACAACTGTGGCACATCATAGCACAATTTTCGAATTTCTAAAAAAATTATTGACGTACTAATTACTAGCAACTTCGCACTAGAAAAACAGTAACTCAAAAAATATAAATGCGGCACATGATAGCACACATCGAGCACATTGCAGCAGCACATATTTTCTTTTTAGTTAGAAATCAAAAATACTAGAGCTTACTTTATGCACATAAAATATAAAAATGTATGCATTTTTTCTGATTACAGGTACACGAATGGCGCGATATTGACTATGGCATAATATAATATAATAATATATAATCGACAATTTAAATCGATCCAGCCACCCAAATGGATGCAGGTCAAATCGTGAAGAGATTTGAACTGTAATCGGCAATCTTCTTAGTTTTAGTATTGTTTGTAGGTGAATCGCCAGAAGGGTGTGGGTTTGTTCAGAAATTTTAATGGGGAAAATATAGGGCTATCTCACATTTCACCACTCTAGCGGTCGATTCGAGAGAGATACGAAATTTAATTTTCTACAGTTTTAGTAATTTTTGTAGGGGAACCCCAAGAAGGGTGGCAGATGAAGGGTGGGTGTCACATAAAAACATATCGCGACAACATAGTACAACTTACGTTTTAAGTAAAAAATACATGGAGGTGAAACCCTAAAAAATTTTGTATGCTTTTACAACTGCAAGCTGCAAAAATTTTTTTTATCTTTCTATCAGCACATTGCAGCACAACTTGAGCACATTACAGATTTTGGAAAATTATTTAAATCTAAGTAAACTGCTTAAAAAATTCGCAAATATGCAAATTTTTTCAAAATCTCTTTGGCATATTGCAGCACAACTCGAGCACATCATAGTAAAATTTTTGGATTTCTGAAAAAATGATTCACGGACTACTTAATACCAACTTTGCACTAGAAAAACAGTAACTCAAAAAAAAAATCAAACCACATTGTAGCACATATTTTTTGTTCTAAAATATATGCACTTTTTCTGATTGCAGGTACACGAATGGCGCGTTGGTGGCTATGGCTTCGCCAGAAGGGTCGCAGATAAGGGCTGGGTTTGTTCAGAAAAGTTGAGAGGGAAATTATAGGGTCAGCTCACATTTGATAATTTTAGCGGTAGATATGATAGCGGGAGAGATATGAACTTTAATCGGCAATTTCCTACAGTTTTAGTATTTTTTGTAGGGGAACCCCCAGAAGGATGGCAGAAATTAGCTGTATGTGTTGAAACGAAATGTTGAGGAAGGAAAATAATAGGACTAGCTTAAACATTTGGCATCTCTAGGGGTCAATTTAATAGAGAGATATAGACAAATTTTGACACTTCTCTTTTTTTGTTTTTGTAAGTAGACCCCCAGAAAGGTGGCAGATACAGCGTGGATATGTTTGGAAGAAATATTGGGGGTGAAAAAAATACTAGAACCTGGTGATACATTTCACCCATCTAGGAGTACCCCGGGGTAGCTATGAACTATTCTCGTAAAATTTTTTCAAACACTAAAATATATGATCGAACTACCCGAAAAGCTTGAAAATAACCGGGTAGCTCGAAATATCCGAAAAGTCTGGGTTCCCGGGAATCTTGAAATACACAAAAACAAAAACTTAAAATACTTGGGTGTCCGGGTATGCAGGGCCGGATTTTTCAGGCAGCGTGGGCAACTGCTTCAGCTACAATCAGAGAAAGAAAAAATAATTTTAAATTGTTTCATCGAGTGAAAATTTAATTTGAAGATTTGTATCCTCAATGACAATATTATTGTTTTGTTTTTGAAATTAAATTTCTTAGACGGCGATGTGATGGTTTTTATTGAGAGAAACATTTCAAAAAAACAGGTATACATGTTTATAAACATGTAACAAAAAAGTGAAACGTTTCTGTTATAAACATGTAACAAGAAAAGTGAAACGTTTTGTAAGAGGATCGCTGGTTTCGAACCTAATGTCAGGATTTTGAAATTCAAGAGATGGCAGATTCAAGATGGCAGATAGGGTTGCCACCTCTATTTTTTTTTTTTTTAATACTTGTAAGTTTGAAATTCTGAAAACGGATTTGATTTCGAATCTGATATCACAGCTTTCAAATTTAAGATGGTGGATAGGGTTGACAACTAAATTTTTACTACAAGGCTCCCACCTAATATATGTTTTTAAAGAGTTTCAAGCATTTTCTAAAAGTTTTAGGGGGACGCTGATTTCGAAGCTGATGCCAGAATTTTAAAATTGAAGATGGCTGATAGGGTTGCCATATAAATTTTAACCACACTTTTGCAACGTAGTAACATATTTTTTACGAGTTTCAAATATTTTCTAACAATTTTAGGAGGTCGCTGATTTCGAATCTGATGTCAGAATTTTAAAATTCAAGAAGGCGTATAGGATTGCCACCTATTTTTTTATTTTTCAACGTTCGATGCCGGGGCGAACAGTAAGCATTTCTGCGGGTGGCTGAATCCGAATCCGTTGTCAGAATTTCAAAATTATGTAATTTTTACAATAGAATTGCCACCTAATAAAATTTATTTTTAAAAGTTTTATATATCACCTAACGGTTTTAGAGGGTCGCTGCTTTCAAATCTAATGTCAGAAATTTAAAAAGTCAAGATGACGGATAGGGTTGCCACCTTTTTTTTATTTTTGCGAAATCTTGTAATTTTGAAATTCTGACAACGAATTTGATTTCGAATTTGATATCACAGTCTAAATTTCAATATAGCGGATAGAGTGACCACCTAAATTTTTGTATTTTTACGAATTCTTGTCATTTTTAAATTCTGACAACGGATTCGGATTCAACAAACCTACTTTTACCTAGCGTTCGCCCCAGCACTGAACTCGTAAAAATACCAAAAATTCTGGTGGCAATCCTATCCTATTTATAAGGCTTATTGTGTTTTCTAGTCTATACTTGTATGATGTAGCAATAGCAGCTGCAATTTCATAATTGTAACTGCAATTGTGCCCACTGTGCATTAGTTAGATATTCTTGATATATTTTTTTCCGCACAGTAGATGATATTTCATCAATTCTGCATGCTAATCCGGAAAGGGTGAATTGAATGATGAGCTAGAAGTAACACACACACACAGTGTGCGAACATTAATTGGGTGGGGGTTGACGGCTATACGAGCACAACGATGCTCGATGTTTGGCGCTTTAGACTTTAGATGTGGCTGCGGATGCGCGCAATCTTTTTTATTTTTGATATTATTAAATTTGATTTAGTTTAGCTTGTGGAATGCTGTGAAAAATTTTTAAATTTTAGTTGAAAAACGTAGACCAAGGCGAAAAGAATACAAAACGCTAAAGTGTGTGTGTGGGTTCGTGTTTTTCGGCAAGGACGTGCTGACACTGGCTGGCCTTGCAGTTAAAAAATTTTATTGATTTCAGCAAATAAACATAAATATAAAGAAATAAATTAAAAAAATAATCATTATTAAAAATCAAGCAAATCGATAGCAGCAATGAACTTGAAATTGCTAACAATTTGCATTGCGGTTCTACTGTTGGGAGCTGAAGTGTGTGAGGCGCGACGTGGGCGTGGCAGAGGGCGTACAAAGTCGAGAGTAAATTGAATAAGAATATAAATGTGTATAAACTATTAATTTAACACGAAATTTTTGATTTTTTTTTTAAAATATTCTTGCGCTATAATTAGGTGCAAATTGGTTTACCTATAACAGGCAAATATCGTGATCCTGAGTCCGATCAATATTATAACAACAATAATGTGAGTTAAAATTTAATTTGACTTTTTTTTATTTTTTCAATAAAAAACTTTAACTGATTTTAACTTCTACATTTTATTTTTTAATTGAAGGGCGCAAAGATTCTGCAAGCTTCACACTTTGACTATGAATATGTGCTGGGCCATAAAATTGCTTTCCTGTGCGTAGCTAAGGGCAATCCAAGACCGCAAATAACCTGGTACAAGGATGGCACAGAAATTTTTCAACATCTCTACATGCATGTAAGTACATTTTTTTTGCCAAGAAATAAAAAGCAAAACAATGCATGTAAGTTAATTTGTTTTGTCAAGAAATAAAAAACAGAAGGCAAAAAACATATTGTGTAGTTAGCCATGCACTCTTTGATTTAACCAAAAAAAAATTCTATGTGTGCAATGTGCTCAATGTATACCATTATGTGCTACATTGAGAAAAAAAAATCGTTTTAAGGGTATTATTTTTATGGTATGCTTTTTTTTTAAGTTGAAGTTTTTGCAAAAAACTGAACACTCAGTGATGATGAAAACAAAACAGTGATGTTTTCGAATTGTGCTGCTATGTGCCTTGGAGAGCCTATAAAATATGAGCATGCTTGCAAATTTTTGATAAATTTGATAAATGTGCTGTAATGTGCTCAAGTTGTGCTGCAATGTGTCGTATAGAGCTTAAAAAGATAGAGCATTTCTTTGGAGTTTTTTAAAAATTTAGCCTCACTTTTAATTTTTTTTCAAAATTCGAAAATGTGCTGTGATGTGCTCAAGTTGTGCTGCAATATGCCGTGGAGAGCTTAAAAAATATGAGCATTTTTAAAGAGTTTTAAAAGAATTTAGCCAACTTTTAATTTTCTTTACAAAATTCGATAAATGTGCTGTGATGTGCTAAAGTTGTGCTGCAATATGCCGTGCAGAGCTTAAAAATATGAGCATACTTGCAAGTTTTTAAAGAATTTAGCCACACTTTAAATTTTTCCAAAATTCGATAAATATGATGTGGTCAAGATGTGCTCCAATGTTTAACCGCATGTTTATGTATTCCGAAAAGAGGGTGGGACACAATAAGCAATACATTTTTTCATATCGAAAAGTATTGTAGCTCGTTTCTTTCACGAACGAGAGTGCTTATTTCGGATTATATAAACATGCGATAAGAGTGTTTAAGAATTTAGCCCCACTTCTATTTTTTTCAAAATTTGATAAACGTGCTGTCATGTGCTAATGTTGTGCTACAAAAAGCCGTTAAGAGCTTAAAAATATGAGCATTTTCCAAGAGTGTTAAGAATTTAGCTCCACTTTTAATTTTATTCAAAATTCGATAAATATGATGTAGTGTGATCAAGTTGTGCTGCAATGTGCCATGAAGAGGTTAAAAATGATGAGCATTTTTCAGAGTTTTTCAAGATTTTCAAGGCCCACTTTTATTTTTTTCCAAAATTTGATAAAAGTGTTGTGATGTGTTAAAGTTGTGCAGCAATACGCCGTGGAGAGCTTAAAAAATATGAGAATTTTTTACGAGCTTTTTAAGAATTTGGCCACATTTTTAATTTTTTTCAAAATTCGATAAATGTGCTGTGATGTGCTAAAGCTGTGCTGCAACATGCCGTGCAAAGCTTAAAGATATGAGCATACTTGCACATTTTTTAAGAATTTAGCCTAACATTAAATTTTTCAAAATTCTATAAATGTGATGTGCTCAAGTTGTGCTGCCATGTGCCATGGATAACTTAAAAAACATGATAATTTTTAAGAGTTTTTTAAGAATTTAGTCCAACTTTTAATTTTTTCAAAACTTAATAAATACACTGTGATTTGCTAAAGTTGTGTTGCAAAGAGCCGTGAAGAGCTTAAAAATATGAGCATTTTTCAAAAGATTTTTTAGGAATTTAGCACCATTTTTATTTTTTCCACATTCGATAAATGTGCTGTAATGTGCTAAAGTTGTGCTGCAATGTGCCGTGCAGAGCTTAAAAAATCTGAGCATACTTGCAAATTTTCTTAAGATTTTAGCCTAGCTTTAAATTTTTTCACAATTTGATAAATCTGCTGGGATGTACTCAAGTTGTGCTGCAATGTGTCGCGGAGAATTTAAAAATATGAGCGTTCTTTAAGTGCTTGTAAGAATTTAGGCCCCACTTTTAATTTTTTCTAAATTCGATAAATGTGCTGTGATATGCTCAAGTTCTACTGTAAAATGTTTCGTAAAGATTTACAAAATTTGTTTCTTTGCGCATTTTAATAGTGTAAAGATATTTTTCAAATTTTCAAATCAACTAATGTAATGATTTAAAAGTAAATTTTAATATCTTAAACAGTGAAGTTATAATACATTATTTTACAATTTCGACATTGTTTGTTTTTTTTTCAAACTTATGATGAAAATTAGAGCGTCGCTAATTTCTTGAATCAAATTAATACTTGACTATAATTACTTGATATTACTTCTGATAGCACATAGAAATATATCACAAAACACAAAACTTAAACCTTACCAGATTACCGCACAACTCACGTTTTTAGCAGAAAACACGTGGAGTTGAAATCTTGAAAAATATATTTACGCTATTAAAATATCAAGTTGCAAAATTGTTTTAATCTTTCATGGCATATTGCAGCACAAGCTCAGCACATTACAGCACAATAACTAAATTTTGAAAAAAAAACATAAAAATCGGAGTAAAAACTTAAAAAATTTACATATGAAAATTTTTAAAATTCCATGGTACATTGCATGGCACAACTCGAGCACATTACAGCACAATTTTTGAATTTCTGAAAAAATTATTGGCGCAATACTTGTCACTGATTTTGCACTAGAAAAAAAAAGCAAATCTTAAATCTTGTAGCACATATTTTTTTCTTAATAATAAATCAAAAATATTAAAGCTAACTTTATGCACATAAATATATGCATTTTTTCTCGCGCTCTAATTCCAGGTACACGAATGGCGCGTTGGTGACTATGGCATAAAATCGAAAATTGAAATCGATCCAGCCACCCAAATGGATGCAGGGCTGTACGAGTGCACAGCAGACAACATGTACTCTATTGATCGACGCAGTTTCAAGACGGATTTCTCCATTGCCTTCGATTAGTACTGCAGATTTTATATTATAATTTTTTTTTTTCTATTTTCTTAAAATCTCCTTAAATTTATACTCAAATTTTGTGCTAAATAATGCTAAATTCTGATTAAAATTCTTTTACTTACAAAATATCGCCCTTAACAATGTCCACATAATCATGAGATCTAGCATAGTAGCCACCATCGGAAAGAGCACCCCAGAAATTGCTCCACAGTTCGCTGTGTTTGCTCACAACTGGCGCAATAAATTGTCTGTTGTACGAGAAAATTTGGGGAATTTTAGTAAATATTAGAACTGCAGCAAGAAAGTGCGTTTAATTTACTTGTTATAAATAAGCAGTTCGCGTAACAATTCTGGATCATCTATATGTGTGTCGGCATCTACAAAGAAAATGTATTCGCTCTTCTTCTGCTTAGCCTGTTGCCTGTTATAAGCAGTTTACAAATATTAATTTAATCAATTAAATTGTCTTAAGTATTGCTTACAAAGCCAACTGACGTCCACGGCGCTCATCTAGTTCATCTGTGGAGAGCACAATTTTGGCGCTTGCATATTCCTTTTCATGCTGCTTAATAAATTTCTTGGCCAGATCATCGTGGAAGGCATGCTGCAAGCACAAAAAAAATATCACATAATTAAAAATAGTAAAATATTTTAGTCATTAACTTTAAGAAAACTTACACCGCTATGTATAAACAAATGTAGCTGCTTTTTGGGATAATTTAACTTTTCGATTTTCTCCAAAAACATATCGAAGAAAGGCACTGGCTTGGTGACAATTATAGCTAAGCTTACGAGTGGCAAATATTTTTCATACAAATCAATGCGATTCTCTTCGCATATCAAACATTTGCCATCGAATGTTTTGGCCAAGTAATTGGCGAAAGCATTAAGTTCCAGCTTGCTGGGTCCATTGCCATGTATAACACTGGGATTGGTTAGAAAATTGATATTCTGCAAAACACCTTCATTTGTTTCTAGATCAACATTTAACTTGACATCATCTTTGGCACCATTTAAGTTTTGAAACAATGTCGATTTGGTATCTAGTTGCATGCCCAGCTCAGCGCGTAGAGTGGCGTTAAGGAAAATCTTTGTATAGTAAAGCTGATCGTCGTCTGTGTCCTTGATTGGTTTGGCTATCAATGCGTAGACTTGTGGCGCATAACCAATGAAAGCTCCGGAATTAAGATATTGCGATGCTTTGGGTGCCACAGCTGGATATTCCTTAGCCAAATCCTGATTGGGCCAACAGAACTTTTCGGCAGATAAGAGCAATTTGGCGCCAGATGCCTTGAATTTCTGCACGATTTCTTTGAGCCCTGTAGTGAAGACTACATCGTAGCTGTGAGGAGAGGAGAGAAGAGAAGCAAGTTAAATTTAAATTTTTATGACTTATGTTATTGTTTAAAAATTAAAAACCTGTCTGTGAACAGCACAATAGTATTTTCTTCGGTTTTTATGGATTCCAAAGCAGCGCGTAGCAGATTTATTTTAAAACCACCGCCAGGACCTTCCATGTTGCCACCCTTCCATTCTTCATCTAGACCTAATGGCGTTACCTAAAATTAAAGCGAAATTCAAGGTTATAAGTAAAATTTTTTAAGTTTTTAAAAAGAAATTTTTAAAACATTTTGAAAAATGTGAAAGGTGACTATTGAATTTAAACATGATATAATAATTTAAGTGGTGGCCGTGGCGTAGTGGGTAGAGTGTATGGCTCATACGTCAGAGAACCCTGGTTCAATTCCCACCCGGCACAGAAAATTTTTTCAATTGAATTAATTTTTCTGTTCGGCAGTCACCTACCTGCAGACAATGGCAAACCTCAGAGAGTAAAAACTGCCTTGAGAAAAAGCTTCTTGAGAACATAAGCCGTTCGGAGTCGGCATAAAACTTGAAGGCCCAGTTCTCGATCTCGATCATTTGTGTTCAAACATTTTCACAACACACACAACACATTCGATCATAAGAAGCTCGGTCAAAGTCCTTTCAAGGGCTGAAATGGCCATTTGGTTTTTTTATAAAAAAAATATATATAAGGGTGTAACAAAAAAGTTGAAGATGTTTTTTTTTTAATATGGTACCCTCTAAATTTTTTCATATGATGTTGAAATAAATTTAAATAAAATTTGGTTTTAATAGGATCACGGAAACCCGTGCGCCGACTTGCATCGATACATTTCAATACTTGGTGATATGGGGAAAAGTGCTCATTTTTTCCAAAAAACCCAAATAACTTTTGTTTAAGTGTAAATTTTTCAAAAGCTAGTTCACAGCTCTTTTTCTATTTCACATTAATTTAAAATAAGCTATCAGACATGAAATTTGGACGAAAACTACCAGAGTTGCGATATTTTACTTTTCGAAAAAACTGCTTTTTATTCTTGTAGTATTGAAAAAAAAAAAAATCGGAAAAATTTAAATTTGAAAAAATTTAAATGAAATCTTGTGGAAATATTTTCTTAAACTATACCTAATTCAAATGCAAAAAAATTTAATAATTATATTGAATAACCTGATCGTTATGAATTTTGTTGATAGAATGTAACTATATAAAAATGTTGAGTTTGAGCATTTTTACGAAAAAACCCGCAAAAATCTAAAAATACAAAATTTAAAGACACAATAGCATGGATGCTTAAAGCATAATCTTGAGCTATTTTCTGTAAAAAAAAAACCAAAATTCGGGGGAAAAAAAAACTTCTTCAAACTTGATATTTATTTCAAAAAAACTTAAAGTGCCCGTTTCTAGCATTTTAATCACAAAATAAAAAATTATAAAAAATCGTAAACTTTGTACTTCTCATTCAAAGCAACTTTAATAATTCTTAAAAAATATTTTTGATTTTCATTTGAAAAACTTTTTTATTTCAGGGCTGCCATCATACCGTTTTTCCACTCCTTTTTTTAAGTTCGGTATTACGAAAAAGTCCTCTAAAGTCGAAAAAAGCTTTAATTTAATTTAACGAAAAAGTTTTCTTTCGTTTCGGTTTTTTCGGAAAAAGGTGCACTGTTAAAAAAAAGCGCCGTAAGCGAAAAATTTGTATAAAAAGTAGCGTGATTTTTTATAAAAATTGTTCATGCTTTGGTTATTTTGTAAAAGGGTGAATCGTAAAAGAAAAGTGTAGCAGGCGAAAAATTTTTATAGAAAATCAAACGAAAAAAAAAGAAAGGCGCTACTTTGAATACCGTTATCTCTAAGAACAGATTCACGTTTTTTGCCAAATATTGAAAACGAAAAATCACCAAAAAAAAAAAAAAATATAAAAAAATCACCCAAAACTAAAAAGTGGAATTTCGCCCAAAATATTTGTGACCAAAATAATGGACGCAATGAAAAATCAACCAAAAGAAAAATTTGCATATGAAAAATCGCCCAAAAACAAAAACGAAATTTCACCCAACAAAAATGCAAAATCGCCCAATTCTTTTTGGGTGATTTTTCATATGAAAAATTATTGGGTGATTTTTAATTTTTTTTTTTTTGCCATTTTTCTTTTGGACGATTTTTCATAGCGCATAAAAATTACTATTTATAAATCACTTTAACTGTCTGACCAGAATAATGTCGTTGTCGTGTCGGCAAGACATAATCGCTAAGAGTTCGTCCAGAATTATGGCTTTAGCGTTGTCGTCAAACTGACTTGCATCAGTGTTCTTGTCATGCTCTGATTGAAGTACAGCCTAAACATCGATACTACTCCTCTATGTAGTAAGTTTTCAACGAAATGTAGTGAATTTTATGCAGGTTTCTGCTGCTTTTAGAATAAGAAGAAAAGCAAACACTGGTTTTCTGGCATAAAGCCTCAAATGTGTGTAATTTTAATAAAAATACGGCATTTTTAGAGAGCGGCGAGAGAGAGCTTTCAAATAAACGACAAGGAAAAGTTCATGATATAATAATTTACAAGGTAGCATTGGCAGAATTATAAGGTAAGGGCCGCTTCGCTGAGTGTCCTCACGCGTCAACGAAGAGTGGGTAATGAAAAGGTTGGTTAGTTGTCAAAACGACGAATTTCGTAGAAATTACAAATGAAGAAAATATTGTATGTTTCCAAGTTGCAAACAGTGCTGTCGCGCGTGTTTAATTTGTGATAATTTCAGTGAAAATATTATAAAAACAGTGTTATAAAAACTATAAAATGTGAAAGATGTCTTAAAATTGCAAAAAAAAAACCTGTAATAATTTTAACCTAAAAACAACTGCGAAACGTGAGCATAAAGAAACTCGAGATGAACAGCTTATTTTGACATCTAGCTCACCGAGTCGGCCCTACCTTATAATTCTGTCATGGACTAGCATTTGTCAAAAGCTCATAGAAAAATTGAATAAGCATCAAAACAGATGAAAAAATTAAACATTGTATTGATTTTGACAAGTGTTGGTCGACGCTCTGAGAAAATATGTAGTTGTCAAGGCTACCTTGTAAACTATTATATCATAGCTCTGCGTAAATAGGTAGTTGTCAATGCTACCTTGTAAATTATTAAATCATGGAAAAGCTAAATTAGAAATATTTCAATCTTGACGTTTTCGTTGTCGTTTTCTGCCACAATTGTCTTCCATAAGGAAGGAAGGTTTCTGCCAGCGCTCTGCCTGCCGACACGACAACGACATGATTCTGGTCAGACAGTAAAGATCTTGGTGTTGTTTTTGATTTGAAATTTTCATTTGTAGCGCATTTGGATTATATTATTTCAAAGGTCTATGCCATGCTGGTTTTTATGCATCGTAAAAAAAATCCTTTTTTTATGGACTCCTACATTTTGAATATGCTGTTTACAAGCCTTGTTCATACTAGACTCAAATATGTATCCGTTGTTTGGAACCCTATTTTACAAAACGCATAAACTGAGGCATGGACGTGTGCAAAAATTCTTCACTAGGTTTGCTTTACGCTGCCTTAACTTTGAAGGTTCTACAAGATTAGAAGAAATATTTTCCATCTATGGTACTTTATCTACAAAACAGGCACAGCTCAAAAATTACAAATTATTACTTTTTAATGTTAAACTATTCGTAGTGATTAACTCCATCAACTATCAAAATTATTAACTCATGTTCTTACTGTTTAATTAAAAAAAAAAAAAAATAATTTTGCCTATTTGTTTTGTATGGAGTTCTTTGAAATCAAAAAATGGTTTTTTGCTTCTCCTGAAATTTTTAAAATTTTTGTGTTGTGTCTCTTTTGTAGATAGGGTGCGATATTTGGCGTGGTAGACAGACGGTTTCCAGATTTAACGAATACTCCTGCCGCGTAGACTTAATTATACTTTAATTATGCTGTTTTCCATTCCTCTAGGAAAACCCCCTCTAAAAGTGACCTGTTAAAAATCTGGCCTATGGCAAGGTGCAGTAAATTGGCGTATTTTTTAAGAAACATTGGTGGAAGCATATCTTAGCCTGCACTTTTATTGCAGTAAGAATTTAAGGTATGTCAATGTTGTGTAGTTGTCTTATATTGGAAAAACTTACCAAGTGAGGTTCTGTGTCTATGTTTCCATATACAGAGTCGAAAAAGTCTGCGAACAGCTCACTTATACCTCCGGAGTCGTCGACAGTGACACCTTTAAACTCCATGTAGTTTGGAAGACCACAAGTGTTCCTTTTAGAATTTATATAAAACCAAAAAGATTTCGTATTGGATTTTATGTCATTTTCAACTGAAAATATGTACTGTTTATACAAAAAAGATTTGAGTCTATCTGAAGACCTAGGGTAATAGTTCATGGATAAGACAACCAGCACTTATGTGCAAAACAAACAAAGACCCGTTCATGGTTTAAAAAGTAAATCATGCGAGGCATCCAGTGAAGCAACACATACTGGCAGCTCTTCCACAAACACAAAGCATCACCCAGTGCCCTGCTGATTAAAAGCATTATGCAATAGCACACTGTCCTAAATAGTAGTACCAGTTTGACTACCAGTAGTGGCGTACCTTCGTTGCCATCTACTGCAATCTCTTGCATATAAGCGATATGCCAGCCCGGCTGTACCACTGTGCGGCTCCTGCCGGTCAATCTAGATCTGTGCATCATACGCAAAACCACAACCATCACGAGCCTCCCCGAAGTGCCAACCCATGATAGTCACCTGGACAAATCGATCCGCCAATGATGTTCTACAACAACCCAGCAAAAATTCACGCATGGATATTTATAACTGGCCGTGTACAGTTTGGGCTGCCTCCAAGTTACGGTATGGATCGAAATCCATTACCACAACGAGGTGCCTAATATTCACCAATTCTAGCCATGTCTTCATGATACACCATTCTATCCTTCATATACAGCCTCAATTCAACACGCTTGACTAGCTACCTCCAAGTTAAGGTATGGAATGTCTATTTCTATGAACGAGAAGTGCCTATATAATCATCAATTCTAACCATGTCTATGACACCATGTCTATACTTCATATACAGCCTTAATTTAAATCTCTTTGCAGTGGATAGATAAGGTCATCCTCATTTGGCGGGTTTGACTATCCCTGTGCTAACAAGTTCTTATAGGACAATTGCTATTCCCTCGCAAACTTTTTACAAAACGATATACCGTTTTAACCTGCTTCCAAGATGGAAGTCACTCTGAGCTCTTGGTGGGCCCTGTCATTTTAGTCGTGGGTAGGACAAGACTGTTTCTAGCAACCACCCTCCTTTATCCTGGCTTTGAACAGGCAGCCGCAACTAGGTTGCTAACCTGACTAACCTGAAGAGTCTCTGCGTGGTAGACAGTCCAAAACTGTATTTTAATTTTCCTGTTAGAATGGTCAGATATTTGTTCCCTTTTATTTGTAAATGTGTCGCGCTATGTTACATATGAGCCTATTTTTAGACACTCTTATATGCTCAATATTAAAACTTCCAATCACAATATCGACTTTTCTATAACAAAAATCCATATGAGAGATTTTCTGAATACTATTTTGTAATTGTTGTGTACATACTAGTCTTTAATAAATATTGTTCATAGACTAATAAATAAATAAATAAAAAATAATAAAAAGTGAGTAATCAGCTTTAAATTAATTATTTAAGGTATATATGTACCAAAAAAGCAAAACCATGCTGGCTCTCTGGTAACTTGAGCTATCTTATCATAAACAACTCTTCCATTGCGAAAACCTTTGCATCTAATAAACATTCATACTTATTTGACAACAAACGGTCCAAAAACTTGAGTAAAAAGGTCATCGTTCCACACACTGATATATGGTATACTCAGAAAAAAATTACAAATTTAAATTTTGTAGGATATCGACAAACAAAAAAACTAGTCACTCTGGATTATTATGCTATAAATTAACAGAACAAAGCATAATAAGAACTTTTAAAGAATAATTTTGCAAAATTTATACATAATAAATGAACATAAAGTTAGCTTGGCTAACTATTTGGCTGTTCAAAAAAAAAAAAAGAGCACGAAATTAAATACGTTCTTGCCTTAAGATATACAGTTTTAACTGCTTATTTGTTTCTATAACGTTCTAGAAGACGTTCTTTATAGCCTAATAGTTATAACGGGAATTCAAAACTATTTCTTTATTGCTATAAACTGGTTACAGGCTAAAAAACAACTAAAGATGAAGTTAGAAATAAAGTTGTAGATGTTGAGTTTTATATCACATTATAAAAAAAGCTCAATTCATTAATTTCATATCAACTATATCAAAAACAAACCACAATGATGCAATGCAATTTTTTAAAATTATATTTGAAACAGTGAATTCTAGAACAATGTTATCAGCACAACGAGAGAAATATGAGTTTCTTAGCTAGATAACGCGACATTGTTTTAGCTGACATCACAAAATTTTCAACATTTATTAGCAACGGTTTTAAAAATGTTTACATTTTATATAAAGTGTCCTCAGACTTAATATGAAAGACTTGGCTAGCTTATCTTTCTACCCCTTCGCGGTGCAAGGGTCAAGTTGCTAAAATTACTAAATAATATATATTTTGATGAAATATCTCTTAAGAATTAAGATTGTTGGACAACGTGTCGGCAAGACATTGGATTGGATTGAATTGGATTGGATTTGTACAGAGCAAAGAAATGAGCACAACGCAAAGTGATGCTATCGCAAAGCCATTAAATAAGAAAAACATACAACAGCAAATCAACACATGTTCTGAAATGGGTCGTCAAGCTGGCCCGGCCCGGCCGGATGCATAACCCTGCCGCGCAACGTAGCGCTTGTGTAGATAGATACGCGATGCGGTGGCAAACAAGAAGTTTATAATATATAAAATTATGCATTCTACACAGAAAGAAAAAAAAACACATGGAATGCTCAAGTTGCATTTGTATATGGAGTAGAAAAGAATATCAAGCGGGCTGTTAACTTAAACAAATAATCTCAAGGTTCAAACAAGTTTGTCTGGTTCAGGCTAACTAATCAAACGGTTAATTTAAATTGCTTTTAATGATAAAATGATATTGTTTTGATTTGATTTGTATTTTCATAGTCCGCCAATTGTGGAAGCATTTAAACGAATATGAAAAAAATAATCAAATGCTGCCAAAGTAAACACTTACATTGATATTGTAGACACGAGCTGAACGCATATAACGCTGGAAGCCATCGGTGCGCTCGGTGGCCACGGTGAAGACTTTAATTGTATCTGCAAAAAAAGAAAAACAAAAAAGCGTTAAATTAGAACAAATTCGAAACTCATATGTTGGCCACATTTGCAAAAGCTGGTGGGTAAGCAATTGAAATGTATGGACAGCAAGTTAATTTGATGCCAGACCATCAATTAGAATCGAGCAATATTTTTGAAATTTTTAGTTTGTGAAATTCATGCATGTGAAATTTAAAACTTTTCATGGAATTCCGGGTGAAAGAAGTATTCTTGGCCAAACTAGTACATTCGAAATATGAATACTTGCTTTGGTTCAAGCCATTAGACTAAACATACGAGTTTTTGCTTTATACATCATTCTAAGTAAAATCTTTAATTAACTCATGAGTTCAATCATAGCCATCTAGCATCTGGCTACACGACGTAGGTTCTATTTTAACCTTTTTGTTTACAAAGCCTCAAATAACATTTCCAACAAATTAAAACCACGCATCCACTGCATATTTGCAAGTGATCTCATTCTGCTGCAGTTCATTAAAAAAAACATCTAAGCTATATATACAACACTCACCTTCACCCGTTCCTAATAGTTGATCTTCCACCAGACATTGTATGCAGCTGCAGCAAAGTAACAACAGGAAACTGATGCTGCACAAACTGAGCAAATTGAAACGCTTGAATTGCATCTTGTTTTGGATGCTGAATTTAATTATTAATTCTATTTTTGAATGTATATCAAAATTGCATTCTTTTAATTACACTATAAAAAAAAACAAGCACTCAAAAAAACACTACCCGGACAAATGGCCGAGATTGTTTATATATTTTGTTACTCGCTTCCGGTCAATTGCAAGAACGTCAAGTTGGAGCAACAGTGGGATCACTTCTGAAACATTTCATTCGAATTTTGGAGCCTTCGACAAAAAAAATGGACCCATCAAATTCAGCACGAGAGAGTAAAACAACAAATCAATAAAGAGCACTCAGTGTTGCAATATTTGGCACTAAGAAAATACACTTTTTATAGAAAGGTACTTTTTAGAGGGGTTTTTGGCAAGACTACGATTTCTGGGGTGCCGCGGCTTGGCAATGGAGTCGCAGAATACTTTAAATAAAAATAATAATAGAGCAAGAAAAATCGATTTATCGATTTGATTTTAAGTTATCGATTTTTTAAGTAATTTTTGTTTTTAGGCTGTGTGCTATTCGGAAACTTTTCACTCGTGGTAGGAAAGAAGTTACTGAGTTGAATACAATTTCTGTCTGTTGAAATAAAATTGTCATTTTTGCTGTGCCAAAAGAACGATGAAATTTTGACAACTAGAAATTTTGGCGTTTTAGATTTCGTTAGTGTATTAACGCGAGAATTTAATTTATTTTGAAAAATTGTTGATATAACTGAAAATGAACAGAATTTTACGCAAATATTTTCCACTTCTGGTTGCTTTGATGTCGGAAGCAAAAAGTTTTGAACTTCTTTATGACTTTTTTTAAAGGAAGGAGGAAGAGTAAGTTCTGCTTTTGCTTTTCTGCTCCGGACAACTACCGAAAACATTATTCCATAATATAGGTAATAAGGATATTACCCATATTATATTATTACTTAAATGCATTTAAGAGTGTCTGCTAGCTCTTTTCGCCAAATTGTGGAGTTTATTCCAGCGAAGCATCATGGATGGTCAATAGAGTATGAAGTGGTTTGCTATCGAGTAGAAACTTTATGGGATTGCGGACAGTATGCAATATAGTTCTACATATTACGTGGAACTTCCTTTGCTGTTTTGTTGGGATTTCCACTATTTTTTAATTCTTTGTGCTTTTTTAATTTATAATTAACTAAAAAGTTTCACTAATTAAATAATTTCACTTTAGTTATTTTAAGCGCGAACTTACAAGTGTTTTTTTTTTTTTTGTAAGTATGCTTGTGTCAAAAATTCGCTTGTCGATTGTCAAAATTTATACTAGCCCCTGAGGCTACATGAATATTTGGCAATCATATTCACCTCGCAAGTGCCAAATATTCACGTTCAGACTGCCAAAATTTTATCATCCGAGTGAAAAGTTTCCGAATAGCACACAGCCTTATAAGAAAACTTGCTATATTTTTCTTATAATATAATCGATATTGATGATTAATGCCGCGTTTCCATGTGATCTTCTATTATCTTCTAGTATCACATTTTTTGTAAGAAAGAAATAGCATGTGAGCCTTACTTTATGGCATTGATGAATGTGAGTGTGAAACAGCTATACCTTTTTAATTTTTATAGCATGTGATATCCCCTGTGATGCAAGGAGATCGAAAAAGGTCAACTTCTTGAACTTTTGCTATAAAAGTTGATCACATGCTATAAATATGACATTCATTTTTATAGTTGTGGTTTTTGTGCTGTCAAGCTGTCAATTTTATTCGCGCCAATATTAATTGTTTTGAAATAGTACAGAATTACGAATACAAATCAAATCAGGTCTAGGGGTATGATTTAAAATAAATAAACATTCTTGGTTTTTCTAACCATCGCGTGGCTAAGCAATGAATGCAGATGATTTCCCGACTCGGGAGTATGCAATCTAGAGTTGGCCAGAGAGTTCCTAAGCGCATTTATGGAAAGCATCAGTGATTTTTTTTCATTAATTTGGTGCTTGGTAGATTCACCAAAACTTATTTTTAAAACTTTTTTTTTATATTTTTTTTTCGTGTGTATTTTACTGATGCTGCTGCAGTTGTGGCACACGAATTGGATTACCTGTAACACCTGATGCTGTCTGCACAATAATAATTATATAAAACATTTTAGGGTACGTAGACAAGAAGTTATTTCAATAAACACGTCTTGCAATTAGTAAACTTGTAGAAATTGATAAATTTATGATTTGTTTACATATTTTGCAAATGTCAAATTTTTATAGGAAAAAGTACATATATGCATCTCGCTCTTTATAGCATGTGTTTTGTGATATGGGATAAGATAAGATACTGAAAGATCACATGGAAACTCGGTATAAGGTATTATTTAAATGATAATACACAGGGTGTCCCGCAATTGAGTGCAACTATTAACGGAGGTGATAGTTTATGTCGAACTGAGCAAAAATCGTATGGGAGGGAGGGTCTCTTTCCACATTCTTAGGAGCTACAGGGTTAATTAATATTTCATGACTTTGGCTTACGTTATTGTTTTTAGCAGGTAAACTAACTTCCACAAAACTTATTTTGATAGCTCATTGCAAAGGCAATACAATCACCTTTTTAACGGTTTATCAACAAACCCCACCGACTTAGCCGTTATCGAGCTGTGCTCGTGTGAAGAATAAATCAATCGGTTGAAACTACCAAATTTAAATTTTTAGTGCAAATTTCTCAGAATTTTGCGTAATAAATTAAGTTTTTTTTTAAGATTAATTTTGTACTTTAGTCAATTTTATTTTCAATAACACCAATAACATAAACATATCTCAAAAAATAAAAAGTTGACTGTGCTAAAAAAATTTTACTTATTAGAAAACAATGATAAATAATGACAGTGCAATTAGTTCTGAGGTAGATTATACCATTGTTTCTAATAAGTATAATTTTCTTAGTACAGGGAACTTTTTTATTTTTAGAGTTATGTTTATGTTTTTGATAGCATTGAAAAAAGAATTGAATAAATTGCAAAATTTATCATAAAAACCAATTTCATTTATTACGCAAAATTCTGAGAAATTTGTACTCAAAGTTGAAAATTGGTAGTTTTAACCGATTGATTTCATCTTCACACGAGCACAGCTCAGTAATGGTACAGGTGGTGGAGTTTGTTGCTACACCATTGAAAAGGTAATATTATTGCCTTTGCAATGAGTTATCACAATAAGTTTTATATAAGTAAGTTTATCTGCTAGAAACAATAACGTGAATCAAAGTCGTGCAATATTAATTAACCCTGTAGATCCTAAGAATGTGAAAATAGACCCTTAACCTTTTACCTCCGTAAATAATTGCACTCAATTGCGGGACACCCTGAATAAAGCTTTCACATAAAATTTTAATTTATTTATATAAATATAATAATAACTTATTTCATTTATTTCATCAAACAGAATTTCAACTCTAACAGACTACTTAAGATAACTTAGAACTAAGATATAGTTATATATACAAAAAAAAAATTCTAAAATAAAATTGTTTCAGAATATAAAATTTGATATACTGAAAATTTGATTTTTATAATACAAATCATGTCCAAAATGAAAAAGACTTAATCATGATTTACGAGCTATATTGCTTTTTTTAAAAGATTATCTTTAAAAGTGTTTCTAGAAATATTTTTAAACAGCTCTGAGACGCTAAGCATTTCATTGGTTTCCTGAATACTGAGTGTCATAGACATAGAGCGACAATAATTAAAGCTATAGTATGACTCTGGGAAGTGGAATTTGCTGCGAAGATACCGAGATGAAATATAGAAGTCAAGCTGAGAAAGCAGTTCAGGACACTGAATATTATGAGGAATAAAATCTCAAATATGCATAACGGAGAATATTTTACTACGTATAGAAAAGGCGTGCATGGTTCCAAATTATTGAACAATATTCAATGTGCGGACGCACTAACTATGAATTGAATGTCTTAAGAGTATAGTGATCAGTTAAATCAGTAGAATTTCTTTTTAAAAAACCTAACATTGAGTTTGCTTTAGAGGAATTAGCTCAATATGATTTATAAAAGATAATTTCGGATCCAATATAACTCCCAAGTCCTTTTTGCAGATCACTGTTTAAAGAGAAGTACAATTAATGGGATATTTCCAATAGATAGCGGAGGAAGACCTAGAAAAGGAGAGACACTGGCATTTTTAAATATAAAGGGGAAGATTTCCCGAGTTAAGGTTTAATTAATTAACCGAAAGAGTTATGAGTCATCGACAAAAAGAAGCCATCTTGAGTGCTCAATGACTAGATGGAGGTCATTAATGAGGTGAAGTAAAAAAAGTAGTCCTAGATGGATTCCTTGAGGTACATCAGATGTGACCTGTAAGGCGGAAGACAAGCATTCATTGATTTTCGATTAACGAGATAGGAGTTTAACCATTAAAAAAGACTTGAATGAAATCCAAGAGCAGAAAGCTTAAGGCAAAGAGATTCGTGATTGACTTTATTAAATGCTTCTGTCAAAGATGACATCAGTCTATAGACTATTTGAGAAATTACTAACTATAAAAGAACAAGAAATATATAAATTTGTGGCTGTTTATCTTTCAGATATAACGCCATGTTGGTTGAAAGAAATAACATTCTTTACGTAAAACGTTAATTTTTGGTAAATAATTTTTTCAACGACTTCAGGCACACACAAAAATTTACTTATTGGTATAATTGCTATAATTGCAGACATTTTGCTTCGGACCGGATTTCTGAATTGGAACAATGTAAGAAACTTTCCATTCGCCAAGAAACATGCCACTAGGAAGCGAATTATTGAATATAACATAATAGTTAGTGGAGGAGAAATTATAGCTGTACACCTTTTTAGCAAAATCTGAACAATATCATCATGACCAGGCAAAGAAGTTGATTAAATATTCAATAGTGAACTTACAAACCTGAGATTCCATCCTATGGAGAGATTATCTAAATTTAATAGCGAATTAGCATCAGAAAAAAAGGACGAAGTAAAAGGGGATGGTGCTACTGAATAAACCGATTAAATATAATTCGTAAAATAATTTCATATAGTAAGAGTATCCTCTGCACTAGGCCAATTATAAAACATGGGATTAGGAATACAACTAGATTTCCTCTTGATATTAATGGAGGACCAGAAAAATTTACTGTTCTCTTTAAGCTTATCTTCTATTGATAATATACATAGGCTATCCACAGTTTAAGTACGCAGGCCTGTTTAATTTACGATTTGTTATTCTTACGCCAACTTACGTAAGCGTATTTTTCTTTGTTGTTGTTTTGCATGCAAACACAAATACGCAAACACAAATACGCGTTATTAAAAGTAGGCCTCGGACGTGTTTTTTGTGTCTCGGATTTTTATGTCCTATCTACACCATATATAACAGCGTTGCAAAATCATTGAATACGGCAAACACATACTGAAGTGCTCACAGTTTCAAAATAACAAATGCTATAAATACGCTTTGTTAATATACGTTTAAACTGTGAATAGCCTAATAGGATTTAAAAAGCTGCTTATCTTGCTGATTATCTTTCTAAACCTTTAATAAGTTTTATTAAATTTATTCTTTATATTGCCTAGACTATAATTAAACCAAGCCGGATTATTAGATAACTTTATACCAACTATTACAGTATGAATTACATCATGAAACAAACGATGGTTTCTTAAAGATATAATTGGAAGATGTGATACGAATAGAGTTCGAATATTTTAATAACTGATTTTATCAAATAAGATATTAAAAACAAGGAGCAAAATTTACATCTATCTAATAGTGACTGCAACCCAAGCAATTTACGTCTAGCTACATAAGATTGAAGGCCGTCGGGCCAATTCAATTTTTAAAATGCATATGTAGTGAAAAACTTTTGAATTTTTTCAATCCTCAGAGTAAAACGGATTCCAGACAATTGAACAGTAATATAGATTACTTCGAACTAAGGAAACGTAGAGAGCTTTAACGGTCAAGGGGCCCTTAAAACTTTGACAATTCCTTTTTATAAAACTCACCATGGCATATAATTTAGATATAACATACTGATAGTGGCTTAATAAGCTAAAATAAGAGCCGAAGATAACAACTAACTCCTTATGCTCATGATAATGGAGTATGATTATTAATTATTAATCAGTTGGCAATGCTGTTCTAATTTGTTAACATCATTTTACATCTTGTCTGAGTTGTTTTCTTTAAAATTTATTATTACGCTGTTATCTTTTCGTTTCTTCACGTAAATGAGTTTATGAATGATTTATTAGTGGCCTACAAACATTAATTCCTGTTTGTATCTAATATTCCAAATTCTATTGCGAAGTGAACATTTTTGCGGCAACATAACCTCAACTTATTTGTGACATGAGCAATAGCTGTGAAATTTGCAAGTCAGAGTGGGACACTGTTGGTGTTTTTATATCGTGCTCTGGCTGTGCTAAAATCTTTCATGCAAAATGTGCTGGTTTATCCGCAAGGATTGGGGATGCTCTGTCGTGTACTGTAAGCAATGGATTGCAGTGGTTTTGTTTAAAGTGCCGTAGAGTCTCTACTAGTACTCTGCTGAAGTATTTGATGGAATTGATGAAGTCGTCGGTTGGAATTGTTGAGGATGTGGCGCGTCTGCAAAAAATTGTCACAAATCATGCCGAACACTGCAATAAGTTGTATGACAACGCCATTTCTGTTGCTGAGGTAAGAAATGACGATTCTACTCAGATGGGTAAGAAGTCTACTAGATCTAAATCGAAACCTATTAAGGGTACAGAAGTTCCTATAATAAAAATTAGTGAGTCTGGTTCTTACATGCAGTCTTCAATTGGCGAATCATTAGTCTCGGATCCTGCTATACATCCTGTAAATACATTGGACATGAACTTATCATATGCTAATATAACGTCAGCGACAACTATTGCCACTACTACTTTAGCTGCTTTTTCACCTGTAGTCTCTGATCCTCCACCATCTGCAACTACTTATTTGGCCACATCTTCACTGATTTCTTCCTTGCCAGTCTCTACATCTACAGTCACTGAGCATACAGTCACTGAGCCTGCATCATCTGTAGCATCTTCTTCGACGGCGACTTCTCTGATATCGTCAATGCCAGCTGCCGTACACCGTTCTCTTTCTGAGTGCTCTTCTATCTCTTCGAGTATGACACAACATTCTATACCTTCAGTAGCTCGAACTACGCCCACTTTGCCTTCAAATGAAGCTCGGTCGAGCATTGTTAACTGTGACCTCGTCGTTGTTCGTAGACCGGAACTAATAGGTAGGTAATTTTCCTGTCTCGCCTAGCTGATACTACGTCTGCGGATGCTATTTTAGCGTACATCTCTACTAAACTTCCTCAGTTTACCTCAGAAATACGGTGCTATAAGCTAAATTTTAATGCTCCAAGAGATATTGCATCGTTTAAAATTTTTGTTCCGGATTCAGTCTTAAATACTTTGCTATCTAAGGAATTTTGGCCTGATGGGATAGTAGTCAACGAGTATGTTTTTAGGGAAACTAGTAGATTACTTCCAAAAAACTAATATCTAATAATAATGATTTAAATCCTATTGTTAATAATATCGTAAAATCTAGTGTAATTAATAACTTATCTTACTCATTATAAAGGGTGATTTTTTAAGAGCTTGATAACTTTTTTTTTTAAAAAAACGCATACAATTTGCAAAATCTCATCGGTTCTTTATTTGAAACGTTAGATTGGTCCATGACATTTACTTTTTGAAGATAATTTCATTTAAATGTTGACCGCGGCTGCGTCTTAGGTGGTCCATTCGGAAAGTCCAATTTTGGGCAACTTTTTCGAGCATTTCGGCCGGAATAGCCCGAATTTCTTCGGAAATGTTGTCTTCCAAAGCTGGAATAGTTGCTGGCTTATTTCTGTAGACTTTAGACTTGACGTAGCCCCACAAAAAATAGTCTAAAGGCGTCAAATCGCATGATCTTGGTGGCCAACTTACCGGTCCATTTCTTGAGATTAATTGTTCTCCGAAGTTTTCCCTCAAAATGGCCATAGAATCGCGAGCTGTGTGGCATGTAGCGCCATCTTGTTGAAACCACATGTCAACCAAGTTCAGTTCTTCCATTTTTGGCAACAAAAAGTTTGTTAGCATCGAACGATAGCAAAATTGGACTTTCCGAATGGACCACCTAAGACGCAGCCGCGGTCAACATTTAAATGAAATTATCTTCAAAAAGTAAATGTCATGGACCAATCTAACGTTTCAAATAAAGAACCGATGAGATTTTGCAAATTTTATGCGTTTTTTTTAAAAAAAAAGTTATCAAGCTCTTAAAAAATCACCCTTTATTATCAAAATGTAGGGGGGCTACGAACAAAAATGCAAGATTTGTTTTTAGCTTCCCAATCTCTTCAATATGATATTTTAGTGTTTACAGAAACATGGTTAACTGAAAATCATTTAAACTCTGAACTATTTCAATGTACGGCTTACAATATTTTTCGGAAGGACAGGTGCCAGATTACCACGGGTCTGTCTCGTGGTGGTGGAGTACTAATTGCGATCCGTAATTCTTTTGCATGTTCACAAATTTTGTTACCGCATTTGAATTCAAATATAACCGGCAATTTTGATGTTGATCAATTAATCATTAAAGTAATGTTTAATAAAAACTTTGTTCTTTTTGTTTCGGTAAGCTATATTCCGCCAAGGAGTCCTCTTGACTTATACTCCATTCATATTGATAATGTCCGATTTATTCTTGAACATCTAAAACAATCAGAACATGTTGTTATAACAGGTGATTTTAATTTATGCAATATTCATTGGAGGTCAGTGTGTGATGAATTTTATTTAATGCCTTTTAATGTGCTATCTGAAACGGATGCGCTAATAATTGATTTTTTTTCTCGACATGATTTAGTTCAGATAAATAATAAATTTAATGATCTTAATCGTATCTTAGACTTAATCTATATTGATAAAGAATTTATTGTTAATCTTGAATCGCCTCTTACTGAAATTGTAAATAGTTCACAACATCACGTGCCTATAATGCTTGAATTTTATGCTTTTGTTTATCAAGAAATGTCTTCATCTGAACTTTTTTCATTTGACTATGGCCGTGCAGACTTCAGTGGTATTCAGGCTGGTATTGAATCATATCCGTGGGTCAGTGCTTTTCTAGAGATGGAATTGGTGGAGATGTATTCATTATTTTGTGATGTTCTAAATGAATTAGTTAATAGTTTTGTTCCTAAAAAACGCTCTCATATCTCTAATAACCCCGTCTGGTTTAATAAAAGGCTTTGTAACCTAAAGAATAGAATGAATAAAGCTTACAAACGATTCAGATGTGCAAGAGATAGTCAGCTTCTTAAGTCACTTTATTTAGACAGTCAACGTGAGTTTAATATCTTAAACAAATTTCTTTTTAAATCTCATATTATATATATAGAGGATAAACTTAAAGTGAATAGTAAATTCTTTTGGTCCTATATAAACATGAAAAGAAAATCAAGTGGGATTCCTAACTCTATGTTTTATTTGGACTCTTGTTCTGAAGATGCGCGAACCATATGTAACTTTTTTGCAAATTACTTCAAATCTGTATACTCTACAGGACAATCTACATATACTTATAATTCAGACGCTTGTAATTTTATAAATTTAGGTAATCTTTCTTTAGAAGCTCAAGATGTTGAAGTTGCTCTTCAGAACCTTAAACCATCTTCAATGGTTGGTCCGGATGGCATCTGTACAAGTTTGTTAAAAAATTGTGCTACTTCGATTTGCCGTCCATTGAATATTATATTTAATAAATCCTTATCTACTGGCATCTTCCTGGATGAATGGAAAGTTTCCTTTATTGTTCCGATCCATAAATCGGGTCCGAAGCAAAATGTCTGTAATTATAGGCCAATTAGCAAAATCTTATGCGTTCCTAAAATCTTCGAAAAAATTGTCTATGATAAATTATCTTTTCTTGTAAAAAATGTAATCTCAATTAATCAACATGGATTTATATCAGGTAAATCAACAGCAACGAATTTATCCATTTTTTGTTCTCATATTGTTGCTAATTTCTCTAAGGGGTTTCAAACAGATGTTATCTTTACAGACTTTGCGAAAGCGTTTGATAAAGTTAACCATGAGACTTTACTCGTCAAGCTTTCTGCACTTGGCTTTCACTCTAATCTCCTTGCTTGGATTAGATCTTATCTCATTAACCGCTTTCAACAGGTTAAAATCAATAATTGCCATTCCCTACCCATTCCAGTTACATCAGGGGTACCTCAAGGCAGCCATCTTAGCCCTCTACTTTTCCTTCTTTTTATTAATGACCTTCCACAGGTCATTAAATATTCGAGGTGTCTCCTTTTTGCTGATGACCTGAAATTATTTCGGTCGATTGAGAATGTAAATGATTTCAATCTTCTTCAACTAGATCTCAACTCAATTGCAAATTGGTGTTCTCTTAATGATCTTCCCTTGAATATTTCTAAATGCCAGTGCCTCACATTTTCTATGATCTCATCACCGAGCTCTGTAGCTATTTTATTAATTCAATTTGTTTAGAAAGAGTATCTAGTAAAAAGGATTTGGGAGTTCTTCTTGATCACAAACTCAATTTTAAACTTCACATCGAACTAATAATTGCTAAAGCTAATTCAATGTTAGGATTTCTAAAACGAAACTCGACTGATTTCACAGATCCATATACTCTCAAAACACTTTACTCCGCTTTAGTTAGACCGCAATTGGAATATTGCTCTGTGATCTGGAACCCGTCTTACCTATTACACTCAAATAGATTGGAATATATCCAACGTAAATTTACTAGATACATGTGGTATAAACTAAATTGGACTCTACCTGCTGTACCTCATTACGCTACTCGTTGTGCGCTTGTAAGTCTTACTTCCCTATCTATTCGTCGTAAGATTTTTTCAATCATGTTTATATGGGACCTTATTCATCATCATATCCAATGCTCTGAACTTCTTACTATGCTGGATTTTTATACTCCATAGCGATCTCGTCGTAGCCAATTCCATTTCAGTGAGCTCCTCCATAGATCAAACTACTCTCAAAATATGCCTATTGCACGCTGTATACATGAAGCTAATGAGATTTTATCCGTCTCGGATTTCTTTAATAATGTTTCCAGAAAGACTTTCAAAGATCTTCTTTTATTAAGTATCATGGCACGTGATTCTTGACCTCTTCTTCAATCTCTTTAATAATAATAGCTATAATTTGTACCTTATTTATATTATTGGATAATTAGTTTTGTATTTACTATTATTTTAGTATTGTGATATTTAAAGGTATATAAGTATAAGTAGTCTATAAGAGTTATCCTCTGTTTGATGAAATAAAGAAATAAAGAAGAAATAAAGAATTGAGTAGTCGAAAACAATATTATTTATTGCACTAACATTGCAGCCAAAGATGAGATTAAGTACTAAAACCACTTACTCACCTCTAGGGATCTGCATATAAATTCAAACCATGTAAGCTTAGAGGTTTCATCGAAATCACCATCGAAATCTTCAAATTTTGTAATGCAACACTGTGTCTATGTTTTTTTTCGTAAACACCAAAAGGGATTGTTCGTTTAAAAAATTTCGAAATAAGAAAATGTCGCAAGTTGACTTCGGAAACGTTAGACTTAACCTCCCAACAGACAGTGCAAACAGCTTAGAGGTTATGAAAGCGTGTTCACCCTATATGAATCGAATTTCTTAATAGAATAACCATATTTTGTTTTGAATACCAAACAACCCCGACTCCATTTCGACCAGTGTGCGTCGCCCAAAATATAATTATACAAAATTTGAGATAGTAGTAGCACTTCTAAAGTACTAGCACTATTTTCCCAATTAATAAAAATCTAACCCAAATAGTCCAAAAGTACGTTCCATGCAACTCTGGGATAATCCAAATTAGCACAGGGTGATCTAATTTAATTTTCTTAAGTTGGAAGCCCTGTGAAACACAGCTGACAAAATTTTCACTTTCATTAAAGTGATGGGCAAAATATTCGATTAAATAAGCGTATCAACGACTATCGAGTTTTTATAACCGTCATTTTTATATTTAGTCACTGCCACATAATTTTTTTTTGTGTGAGCTTATTTTGTTTGGCAAAAACATGAGCATGAGCACATATGTTTTTTTTCAAATCCAAATCTATGATAAAATAAACCAGTTTTACATGAAAACCCTGAGCTAACTTAAATATCGCATATATGGTCCTGTCCGGCAGAGACAAAGAGATAGGAAACTTTGATTTTGGACTGTGGCAAAGGGATAGCCGTATGTCTTAATTGTGTCAAATACACGAAATGTCCAATACAAGCACAAAAACCACAGAAGATCCCCTTAAACATGGGGTATCCAAACTCATACACAATTACTGAGTTTTTGCATAAAAAGTAGAGTTGAAAAAGGTGAAATCTGAACTAACTTTGAAAAACAACTTCATGTTTCTATCTCTTTATCTCTGCTGTAGAGTGTATTATGTGAAAGACTAAAGCCCATCGTAAACCAACTGATTGGGTCTTCAGATCTGGAAAATCTACCACCGACCAGATATTGACGCTACGACAAATCTTGGAAAAGACTCAAGAGAAACAAATCGACACCACTATTTTTTGCCGATTACATAGCCGCCATCGAAAGGCCAATAAGAAATCACCTATACTCCACCATGTCTGAATCTGGTATACCTACAAAATTAATCAGTCTTTCTTTTTAAAGAAAACCTTTCTCTCCAATTTTTCTTCTCCCCGAGCATTAAAGAGGGTTTTTTCCTCGAGAAAAAAAAATCCGCGAGATCATCTAAGAATAGGCCGATAAAGTAAATGTGGAGTGTCCAAATTAATTTTTAGTATTTGACACTTTGGCTCACGATTTCGAAAACTATTTCTCTTAACTACAAGCATCCAGTTCTGTTAAATTGGGGGTTTTTTTATTTTAAATTGCATATTAACTTCAAAAAAGAAAAATATGTATATATATATTCAATATGCCATCAGAAATAAAATCTATTATAAAATAATAACTTTATGTACAAGAGTTTAGCAGATGCAGTTTTATATGCAAGACATAAATAATATTTTTCAAAAAATATATCATTATATTGCCAATTCTATGCTGAAGTGCAAATAAAAAAAACCTCTTGGAAACCAACAAACTAAAGTTTTTGTTTTATGAAAATAAAATTAAATGTTTGTTCAACAAATGATAAATGAATAATATATGTATGATGCCGATACTTAAACAGACAATTTTTTTTTTTTTTTTTGCTTTGTTTGGGTTTCTTTTTTTTACAACATTCCAAAACCTTTGGAATAATTTATGGCCTTAAGCAGACGTTCTTCAAGTTTCTCTTTGCTGCTGTACTCTGGCAGCAGTAAAACATTGAAGCAAGTATGCGACGTCGGCAGACGTTCGCTATCAGGACCATGACGTGTTATAAGCAACTTTAGACGGCTTAATCCACCAACTGGTACACGATCAGAGCCTGTTGTGAATTCGAGCAGTTTTCGTTTCGATTCCTCGGGCATCAAGTGCACAACATTCCAAAAATCTTTGATAATAGGCGTGTCCTTCGTGTAGCCACCCTCATACTCGGTGGACTCCTCCAGTTCAACGAAATCGAATTTCTACAAGAATTCAAATTAAATTTTCAAATGTTCATGTAATGGTTTATATTATATATTTAATTAAGAAGACCCCTTACCCGACTGCCGCACACTAGCAGCTCAATTTCTTCAGGTCGAAATAATAATTTCAATGGCGACTCATCGGTTACCATTTCGAAACCTTTTTTAAAAGCCTTAAATTGACGCTCTGCGCTTTTGTTGAGCAAAAAATCGCTGTACAAGTCTACAAACTCTTGTTTATTTTGTTGCCCAACAACTATATCAGCCCCACCAGGTTTCAATTCATACTCCACCAATTCGCCAAACATATCATTGTAGCTTATTTTGAAAGTTTGCATGAAAACCTCTTCCATATCAGGCTCCGGATAATCGAGCATTGATTTGAGACTGCGATAAAGCGTCGGATTCCAGTCGGCCAAATCGAAAAAGGTGCCTTGGCCACCCATTAGTTTACGATAGACGACCATAGGAAAATGCACGGCCAAAATAATATTGTTATAAATGGCAAGGCCCAATATAATGCCAATAAGTGTGAATTGGGCTTCATTTTCAAAGGGTGAGGAGTTAAACCTGTAAGATTGAGAGAATTTTTTTAAATATACTCATTTGAATGCTTAACAAATATATAGTTAAGAAACTAACCACACGGTGTTGGTATCCTCCTGATACGAAAACATGCCAAAATCTGGATTAAAAAGTTCTTCAACAATAAGTTGAAAAAATTCTTTGGAAACGCCACCCTCATCGATGCCTTCTTCACCAACAAATTCCACAACTAGTTGTTTCTTCAAATCCTTTGGATTTCCCATGGCTACCATTTCCAGCTGAAAGATTAAAAGATAGCAAATATTTTTAATATTTTGAGAGAAATCTACAGAAATATATAAATTTTTGAAAAAAAAATTATTTATTGAACCCGTCTTGAACAGGGGGAGAAAGGAGGGGGAGGGGGTAGATCCATAAAAGCACGATTTGCTAAAATAAAGTGATTTTCTGAGAACAGTACATTAACGCTGTGGAGCTTGGATGACATTATTTATTACTTGTTGTTGTACATTCAACCTAGAATGAATAAACTGTCGTCAGATTCTACGATACTTGGTTCTGCCGGATATGTCAAGAGTCTTTTTCTATGTTGGTTACCGACGAGTAAAGAGCTTCATCTTCCATACGCTCAACATGATCTAGTCGGCGAAGCTCTTCAATTTATATGCGTTTGACTATTGAATATATTCCATCGTACGAATTGCTTGACCACCCACTTTATTCTCCTGATTTAGCTCCATCTGGCTTTTACTTTGCAATTGCTGTAAACGATTATTTTGCAGAGCTTCAGGAAAATTATTTTAATCAAGGGATAGAATTGCTAAAATGCGTTGGACTACTTAGTTACTTACTTAGGTAGCGCTTACAACCGTAGGTCGGTTTTGGCGTGAGCAAGAATTTGCGCCAGCCATTTCTGTTTAGCGCCAGTTGGAAGCTGGCCAAGTTTTGTCAGGTTGTCGTCTACTTGGTCCTTCGTCAGGTTGTCCTCTACTTGCTCCTTCGTCAGGTTTCCTCTACTTGGTCCTACGTCAGGTTGTCCTCTATATGGCCCTTCCAACGGAGATGCAGTCGTCCTCTTCTGCCTTGAACGCCGTTGGCGCCAGTTGGAAGCTCTTCTCCTTTACTTGGTCCTTCGTCAGGTTGTCCTCTCCATGTCGGCGATAGCTCATACAGCTTATCGTTCCATCGTATTCGGTACTCGCCATTGTCGCAGATTGGTCCGTAGATATTACAAGGGATCTTTTTCTCGAAAGCTCCCAGTCTTTTCATCAGAGCTGCTCAACGTCCAGTTTTATGCTGCATATAACAGGACGGGCATTATTAGTGACTTATAGAGCGTGACTTTTGTTCCGAAGTACTGAGTTATCCTTCGTTTTATCTCACTACTGATATCGTTGGTGAAGTTAATGATGGACCTCAGGTAGACGAAGTCCTTCACAACCTCGATGGAGGTGTTGTCAACAGTGACATGGATGCGAAGACGCTGGGACTGCTTGCTTATTGACAACAGATATTTCGGCTTATCTACGTTCACTGCAAGACTCATGCGACTCGACTCTTTTTATAATTTGGAGAATGCTGCACTGACTTTGCGTGTATTATGGCCAATGATATCAATATCATCAGCAAACGCTAGCAGCATAACACTCTTCTAGAATGTGGTACCGCTGTGCCTCAGATCAGCAGTTCGAATGATCTTCTCCATAATTAGATTGAAAAAGTCGCACCATAAGCAATCACCTTACCTGAAACCGCGTATGATAACAAAGGGGGGGGGGGGGGGGAGGGAGAGAGAGCTCCAATTTGAACTACGCTGCTGGTCCTCCTGCATAGACGGATTAGTTTTTCGGGTATACCAAATTCAGACATGGAGTATATTTCAGGTGATTCCTTATTAGACTGTCAAAGACGGTCTTTTAATTGTGAAAAAGATGGTGGATGTCGATGTGTTTCTTTAGGGTCTTTTTCAAGAATTATAGCGTAAATATCTGGTCGGTGGTAGATTTTCCAGGTCTGAAGCCACACTGATAAGGTCCAAAGGGATATTATCTCTTTTGGCGGGATTATTGTCATGAGCGCCATTCAAAAGACTACAGAAATGTTCCCTACATAACGTCTGTGTTCTCTGGATATCTGTCCCTAGATTTCCGTTTTCATACTTGCAGGATGAGGCCCCGGTACTAAAACCATCGGCCAGGCGTCTTATCTTTTCGAAGAATTTTCAGTCCTTATTCCTGTCACCATACATCTCAAACTACTCGTACTCGCGCTTTTCTGCCTCTCTTTTTTCCGTTCCTCCTCTTTTTTCTGTAAAGTTCCTTAGCAGCACGTTTTACAACCGACTGCAGGGTGGCTTTGCAAGCGGTGTCTTTCTCTGCTGTGGCGTCGTGACATTCTTGGTAGTCACCCACTGGTTTCGGTGAGGACGGTAGTAGCCAATAACCTCTTCAGCAGCCGCACGCATAGAGTGGGAGATATGTGTTTACTACGCGCATATATCGTCGATCGGAGGAGTGCTTTCTTGAAGCAGAAGGGGGAGAGTCGAGTTGCAAAAGTCTAGCTTGCACTGTGTAGGGTTCCGCGCATTCTTTAATGTGTACAGACGTGTACGGCTGCGACAAGATAATGATCCGAGTCTATGTTAGCACCACGGATCGTGCGTACATCTGGTACACTGGAACAGTGTCTTCCGTCAATCAAAACGTGATCAATTTGGTTGCGCGTTTTCTGGTCAGGGTACAGCCAGGTGGCCTTATAAATATTGAGATGCTTGAATCTACTGCTACTTACGACCAGCCTCATTCCGTCATCGGGTGTGGAGGCTGAACTTTCCGACTGTTGAACCAAAGATGTTTTCCTTGCCCATCTTATCGTTGAAGTCATCAAGCACAATTTTTATATCGTGAGATGTCCAGTGCTCGTAAGCGTCTTCAAGAAGCTCGAAGAAATTTTCTGATTGACCTTGTCCTCTATCGGAGCATGCTTAAGGAGGAGGAGGAGGCTTAAATTACAAATTTAGCCTTAATGCGGATTATGGCAAGTCGATGCGCTTTCTGTAGTACGAAATGTCCAAGCCTTTGAAATTCGCCTGGATTTCCGCGATGATTTTCTCATTCGATTATAATTTCTTTCCCCGGAGCCACACGTTATCGTGATGGTACAGAACTTTTTTCTTCGCCAAATGGGGCCATTTTTTCTTTATTTCGTCGGTCAGTTAATCCTTCTGCAGGTAATCGATAAAAATTAGGCCATGTGCAATCTAAAAAGCGAAGGTTCCGGCCGAGTTTTGGTCTTTTGGCCGCTTTGGTCGGCTTTCGTGTCTTACCAGCCACTCTGCAGACAGCTTATTGAACTCAGGCATTTAGTAATGAGCCCGTGTTTTATCCATCGTCACAAAACGTCGAAAAATGTTCGTGGGTAACATTTCTGCAATCATTGCAATGATGGTCCAAAAATATTTCTTTTTTGCCCATTTTTTCACGAAGTCGAAAGTAGCGTCAATGAAACGAAAAAGTCAAGTTCATTTTCAAGTGGTGGCACCCAGTGAAAAATCCTGGTACTTTTCAGCCCATGTAGTACAACAAAGTTACCAACAAGGTGAATCTGCTGTTGTAAGCTCACCCAAATCAAGCCTTCTCATTTAAGAAAGATTAAAAAAATATAGCCTATATAAAAACTTACAGCACATTTGCTCCAATAGTGCTGGTAAACAACAAATGGTTGTAAGAAAATGCGGAAAAGCTCTATTTTAAAGTTTCAAATTTATAAAAATATTTTTGAACGTAAAAATTTCCAACCGTGTTAAAACTTACCCCAATCAGTGCATCATCGATAATATTATCGCGTCGTACTTTAAGCTTCAGATCTGGACGCGAGCCAACATCACTGTTATCGCCAAAATAATTTAACAATGAGAACAAAGACGAGTTTCGCTCGCTGTACATGCGGATACGACTATCGTAGTACAAAGCAATGACCTTGGTAGCGGGCGTCAATACAAAAGAGTATAACATGAACGAAAAATGTGTATCTAGGAAGAGGTTCAATTAATTTTATTGCTTTTTTTCTTTTTTTGGCAAAAAACAATACCCTCGCTATGTGGATTCAACGAAAGGTTCTTGTACGACAAATAGTCGCGATCCATTTGTATGGCATCGCTGAGCGGTTCGTTGTAGAAGTCTTCGAATGGAAATAGCGGTACCCTGCAATCCATGCAAGAGACGCCCAGCTCAACCTCTAACTTGTCTTCGGCAAACTTTGGATAATGCGGTTTAGGTACTTGTGTGTACGAGAAGACATCGTCATCATCGGCAATACTGTTAGAATCGCCACCTGCTGCACAGTCAGTGGTGGCTACTGTGTACAGCTTTGGTTGTTCCCACTGGCCAGCCAAAATATTCGCATAGAAAGCAATCTAAGATAAATATTTTTAATAATTTTACGCCAGTGAGTATAAGATTTGATTATTTACTTTTAGCACTTTTGTCACTGCTATAACGTCGGTGTTTTCCTGCACGCTCTCCTCATCCATGATCACCTGCATGGTAATGAGCTGCTGACATGAACGCACTAAGGGCAGCAGCTGCTCCTTACTGTGTAGCGCCCAAATGCGTGCCAGACGCGCCTGCATCGCAACAGGCAGCACACGCGCTGCATGGCAGAGTTTTGGCAATGCGCGTTCCAAGTATTCTTGTTCAGCCATGCTGTAGAAACCTTGAGTAGAAGAACAGACACATACACAAAATATTAATGTTTTTCCTTCATTCTTATAAATGCGAGAACTTACTGCTCGCTGCCAGATCAAAGCCAATGACAAAGCAATGCATCACTTTTTCCCAATCCGATTCCAGTCGATATTTAATGCTTTCTGCCAAACGCAGCACAGCGTTTGTGATGGCATCGCCTACAGCTGGATTATCTAGGCGAAAAAGTTTCTTTTTGGTACGTCGCAGACTTTCCAAGTCCACCAACGTTTCGGAACCATTTAGCTGCGTCTGCTCACCGCTAGCACTGGCTCCCGCTTCGGCCATTGTTTCATCCATCTGTTCATCGGTCTGCTCGGTAATGCTGCTATCTTCATCCTTATCTGCTTCACCCTCCAGCATGCGCAAATCTTCTTTTTTCAATTTATTCGGCGATTTTCCCAGCAGTTCGTGCAGCTTAGAGGCCGCCATGCCTGAAGCGATTTGTGTGATTTCGGGATTACAGCGTATAAAACTACGACTCAACTTGGTCGTGCTCGAAAAGACTTTATCGAGAACATCTACGAGACGCTCGTATGCATTAAGCTGCTGGCACTCATCAATGAGGTCGTCCAGTATTTGTTCATTTAGAAAAAGAGCCGGTGGTGCAGGTGGTGGGGTTGGTGTTGACGACAATCTTGTGGGTGTCGTCGCATTGGTTTCCATTAATCTATGTATAATTTGTCTACAGGAAGAGGCGGCAGCGGCAGCGGCAGCGGCGGATGAGGAAGAAGCGGTTGCAGCATTAGCAAATTCAACATCTTCGCATTCTATTGTTGCATTCAATGTTGAAGAATTGTTGGAACAACTTTTGTTGGTTTTGTTAGCTGTTCTTGCTGTGGCACTAGCAGAGTTATATAAGTTTTCGCTTTCAGGTGTGGCAATAACAGACCCGCTATACGAGCTGTTGCTGCTGGTCGAACTTCTGCTGCCTGTGGTTATTGTGCTATTGCCACTATTGCTTTCATTACTACTGCTATCGGATTCTGCATTGCTGGGCGTTGTGACAACGCTCACCGAGCGTGAACTATGTGTGAAGAAAATTAATTAAAAAACCTGTAATCTATAAAAAATTTCTACCTTGTTGGCGAATCGTTTTTTGTGCGTGGAACTTTCGGTGGTTGGCTCTCAAAATCACACAGTTGCGCGTCTTGGGAAAAAAGTTGTATGGCACGTGCGGCTATTTCGTTTGGCGTCATGGACGGCACCTGGCCACTGGAAGCGCAGTGTATATTCGAGCATTCAGGATTACCGCAGCCGCGTTGCAGCTGAAAAAAATAGCGTTCGATGAGTTCCTTAACAGCGGAGCGCTTCATATCGGGATTAGTGCTAGAGGTGGGCGTAACAGTTGTTGTCGTTGATTTGTCTGCAGCTGTTATTGATCCTGTTGGTAATCCAACTAAATTGATGCCCTGTCTTGAGGTTGAACTGCCCTCGTTCACTTGAGTTGTTGCTGATGCTCTTAAATTATTATCTACAGACACTGACGACGATTCTTCATTGACTCTAAAATATGTCCAATTCACTATATGAAATCTCAACAAAAAAAAAAACGCTAGTAGCAGCCTACCGTGAAGGTTCGTCGCCCGTCTCACTGCCGGCTGTGTTCATGAAAGAACTTTAGATGCTTGGCCAACAAAATTAATGCTTTTTTTAATGTTGATGACTAGTTGAGAAATAATATAACTACTATATGTACACTATTCTGGATATTGATTCAATACGCTTTCACAGGCTTCAGAGAAAAGCAATGAAAAAAATCAATGATTTTAAACTTGCTATCAATTTCTTTGTTGTTGTCGTTGCTGCTCCAGCTGCTGTCTGCTGCACCTTGCATATATGTTGATGTCCTTTACTTAGCTTTGTTTTTATTTGATAATCTTTTCTTTATTTATACATACGCAGGATATTGGTTCGTATTTTATTTATTGCAAATTATTTTTCGCTTGGGCTCGTTTGCCTTTTTTTCTGCCTTTGACAACAAATCGCACAAATGTCAAATATAAAATTCTAAAAATCATCGAAGCAACGGGTGTGTACGAAATAAAAATAGCTTAAGGGTTGTTTTTTAAGTACTAAAAATACACCGGGCAACAGTAAAATATGTTTTCAGGAATAAAATTTTGTAACATACAAATTGTGTGATTTTAATACGATATTGGGCCCAATTACGATTTCCTAAAAGCCGCGATTTGAAAGTGTTTTTATATTAAACAAAAAACAAAAAATGTGTTTGTTCGAACAAAAAATCGATACCAAACTAATTATAGAACTATCGATTTTTTAAAATTTTTTCTTGCTACATGATCTGTTCATAAATAAACTGATAAACTAATAAACATAAAATCATAAAAAACCTTTATATCTTTGCCAATATGCAATGGATATTACATATTGGCACGTTATTTGAAAGATAAATAAAATTTTCTTTCAGTAAATATTCCAATATATTCCAATATATTTTAGCAATGTACTGAATTTTACAAATGATTTATTGTTATATTTTCTTTTTATTACTGATAAAACTGTTATTTTCTTAAAGATTTGCGATATTAAGGTGCTAAAAACCTATTTTAGTTTTAAAGACTGAAACTTTACCTTTCTTTTAATATACAAAAGTATACAAGTTTTTTTAAATCAACTCTTAATTTGAAATATTTGTTGTATATACTTAGAAATACAAAACTATTTTTTGAAAAATTACACTTTAGAGCAAGTGCCAATATTTTTTTTCATACTTTTATTATATTTATTTGGACCTCCTAAGCCCTAATATGTCTAAAATAAAAACCCGCTCTCAAGTGGTTCAGGAGGTAAAATTGTTTTTAACACTCCGTTAAGCGGTAAATCACATTTATCTGGATATAATTTTTTTTAATAGAATTCCATATTTTATAATCCATTTTTTTATCGGGACCTAAGCAGTTGCTTATTGTAATGGTGATATAAGGAAATATTCCTTGCCTCTGGTACACGAAAGTTTAAAAGACTCTTCGCAACAACATGAATCGGGCATGGGAAAAATACGTCTATAGCTTAGGCTCAAATCACCTAGAACCTTTCGAGCGTTTGTTTCTGGAGTTTGAAAATCGCCCAGCTACATTATATCACGAATATTTAGATATTGTTAAGATGAGGGTATTGTATGATCCAAAGAAATTTTGAGAATTCATAAACACATAGAATAAATGCAATGGATTCTTAATTTAATTTGAAACTCTTGATGGATTTACTGACGAAAGAATCATTCTTTTCAGATTCTTTTAATCCCGATGAAGAGTACTTTAAATATATGAATTGCGCACCTAGGGCTTCTTTGGAACTTATATCCTTCACACTAGAGGATATTTTAAAGTGTATTGTATGGATTGATGAGGATTTCGGCATTAGATCAGATGGTGTACCTTCCACAGTGCTAACACAATTCGGTTCAACTTTCCACTATCTTAATTATTCAATAAATAAATTAACGAAAGTTATTTCCCACTTTTTTGAAAGAAATTATTTATAAGTTATATTTATTAAAAGGGTTTAAGGAATGATGTCAATAACTATAGGCCTATCGCTAGCTCTCATCGATTCCAACTTTTTGAATCGATGATCGCCTATTGATCGGGTAAAAAATCACTATGGGGAAGTCATAACAACTCGTCAGCATGGTTTTGTGAATGGCAGATCCACTGTGTCTAATCTTCTCGATTTTAAAACATTCTGCTTATATTCGATTTATTGTGGTAAACAGGTCAATTGTGCTTACACTGACTTTAGTAAGGCATTTGAGAAACTATCACATATTTAATTCTTATTTAAACTCATTAATGGGACTTTCACAATATTTTGTGAACTAGATCAAATTGTATTTGAAGGAGCGATCTTTTCAAACACGTTTCCGAGACATATTGTCTTTTGAATTCATTGCTGAATCAGGTTTTCCTCAGGGTCTGTTATTTTAATAATCAATGATACAACTCACATCATTGAATACTCATCTGCTTATTTATACCGACGATATGAAAAATATAAAAAAAAACGGAATGGCCATTTCAGCCCTTGAAAGGACTTAGACCGAGCTCTTATGATCAATTGTGTTGTGTGCGTTGTGAAATGTTTCAACACAAATGATCGGGAACTATACCTACAAGTTTTTTTATATCAATTCCAAACGGCTTATGTTCTCAAGAAGCTTTTCATGGCAGTTTGTACTCTCTGAGGTTTGCCATTGTCTGCAGAGAGGTGACAGCCGAACAGAAAAATTAATTCAATAGAAAAAACTTTCTGTGTTGGGTGGGATTCGAATTAAGGTTCTCTGTTGATCGGTCACACACTCTACCCACTGCGCCACGGCCGCAATGAAAAATATACAGAACGGTTTATTCTAAAGATTATTCAGATCTACTCCAGTCTGATCTAAAATTCTTTGAAGTTTGGTGTTCTAAAAATAATAAATTTCTAAATCCTGATAAATGCCATACTATGACCATATTGCTGAAAAAGAAAAATTTTATTTTTGAAATAAAAGAAATGTACATAAAAAGATAATTTTATCTGGAATTTTATCTGAACAAATAAAAAGTTCAATTTTATTTTGAACTCTACTTAACTCTGCGGTTTTGTGACAGCTGAATTGTGATTGTTTCTGTGCGTTAAGCTTATGTGCATTAAATTTACTGATAAATTCTGACTTTTAACCCAGATTATTTTACTCTTTCTTTTGTTTTTAGTGCCATGAATTTCTAGTTAAATATAATATAAACTTATTTGTGCGGGAAAAGTTTCCCTTCTTTTGTTTTAAGGCATAATATACGTGCACATTTTTCAAAAAATTCTGTTTGCTTAATGTGTTCTTTATAGTTTCTAGAATATACATACATGTTTTTAAAACGATACCTGGCATTGCGAATTACAAATTTGTAAGTTTATTTACCGATAATCTTAAAAATATATGCAAAATGTCGAAAAACAAAAGCTCTAAACGTGATTCCTCGAAACTAGTTTTTTAAAAACGGTTCGATAGATAACTCGAAATCTATCAGCCTTACTAAAAAACTGACCTTGAATTTTAGCGTCAGCTTTTAAATTTAGTAGCAGCTGTAGCCTCTGCTTATCTTATGCCAAAAACTCTTTTTAGAGCTGGCGCTAATTAGAGCCAGCACTAAATTACTTTTTTGGTAAGTTTAATTTCAATAAATCTTTTCATTTATTTGAACATTTGAACAAAATCTCCCATTTTGTTTGTAATTTTGTTCTTTAAGCTTCCCCCTAAATTCAAGTACCTACAATTTTCTTATAGACAAAAAAGCGTGCGAAAATCTATCTGTTTTTTTTAAAAGAATCCCCCGGTTATCGTGCGTAGGGGGATGCCGAATTACTTTAAAACGACGTTTGATTTTTTTTCAGGTACATGGGGAAGGCGATATCCATCGAACCGTTGTGGATGTCTTTTTTTTAATGTAATAATCGGCGCCCTCTATATAAAAGCCTTAAAATTATTTAAAAAAAAATTTTTCTTAAGTACTTTTTATGCACATTAAGCTGAATAAAGTTGAAAAAAATAATAATTCCTTGTATCTTAAAAGAGGTTTTGAAAAAAGCTTCTTATTTTCGGTTGTTAGAAGTATATTATTCTTTAATATAAATTATATTACTTGTAGCTATTCTTTTATTAATGTTTGAATTTTTTTATAAAATGCTATGCTTAAAAATGCTCATGTATTTTAAATGTCCGCAACAAGAATTAATTGGAAAATGGTTCATCATGTAATTTGAAGATGAAACTTGAAAAGAGTATTGAAGAAAATTTCATGTAACTAGTATAAGTGCCATAAATGCTCTCGTTAATTGAATTATTAAAAAAAATGAATTATTTATTTGTATGTTTTTTTAATATCTTAAATCAGTTTGTTAAAAAATGTATGAAGATTGCTCTGAAGTGAATCAGGAAAATGTTCCGATCTTATAGAAATATTGTACCACTGTGCATTGAAAAAGGCAACCCTGCCGAATCTGCAACTATTACTATTGAGCTGTCAAAGTGACAGCTGAAAAATTTTCAACACCTGAAGTTTTGCTGCGTTTTCACATAGCTGACGGAAAAAAGTAAATATTGATAATAATTTGTGTAATGTAGAAGTTGAATACCTTCGATTGCTGGAACATTTGAACAAATCAACGAGATGAGTTCTGAAAAAGTCGCCGAGGACATTGGTAATTGTGTGCGGAATAATATCACTTGGCAAAATCTGCCGGTACACCTAAAACAGGTGCTGCAAAACAATCAGCGCGATTACGAGAAATACGTCTTCAATTACAGCCTGAAGAATCAGCTACGTTTTCGAGGTAACTTGGCGCACAAGGTGTTTCGTCATGAGCAACGTTACTATGAGCTGCTTGTGCAGAAGAGCATTAACTGTTTGTGTCTGTTTCCGTATCATTTGGCGGACATTGTGACCAAAGGATTGCGGGTCACTCCATTCAACTATTACCTGGACGTTATAAGCAATTTGCTGCGCAGTGATAAAAGTTATGATACGCTGCCCAATTTCACAGCTGCAGACTGCCTCCGAGTGCTGGGCATCGGACGCAATGAGTATTTGTCATTGATAAGCGATTTAAAAACGCATAGCTCCAAGTCGCTGTTGTTTAGTAGCAAGCCGAATCCATTGAATTTTCTGCCACGCTTTCCAGTGCGCATACACATTGAGCCATGGTGGCGCGTCGAGGTTGGTTACGTACTAGAACATGATATACGCTTTGTATCAGCTGCGGAGCGCAGTCTGATTGATGACCTAATTGATTTTGGCTCGCAGACAGCGGGTATTTGTGATTTCCAGCTGGTTCATAGTTTGTATCGCAAAGGTTTGATTTATCTAGATGTGCCAATAAGCGGTGAAGACCGCATCTGCATTCCGCCACTGCGTAACTTTGTGATGAATCGCGTGAGTGGTGACTACTTTGAGAATCTGCTATATAAGATATTTGTTAGTGCTGACGAGCACATGTCCATCGCTGAATTGGCACAGATGCTTCAACTGGAACTGGACACTGTGAAGCAAGCCGTTTCGCTTTTCTGTCGTCTCGGATTTGCCAAGCGCAAGTCGGGTACGCTAGACAGTCCCATTGCGACACAGAACTCTCACGAAAGTTGGGCAGAGTACAGTACCAGCACCGCGGATGAAGTCAAGCCGCAGATCACGCCGCTAAACTACAATTCATTGATCATTGCAGAACAACCGTTAATGACGGCAGCACAAAGCAGTCCCAGGGCTTTGGCCACTGTTGAAAAGGATAATAATTCGGCTGGATATAACTCCTCCGATAATCACAGCGACTTTTCTTTTGCTAACTTGCCGCAATCCTCACCTGTGCCACTCAACAGAACTGATACGGCTAACTCTGATGAGCCTGAGTTTAGCTCGGAACAGGAGGACCTAAGCGACAATATCACCAAACTATCCACGCCCGAGAAGAGTGGCAAGCGCGTGGGTTTCCTCTTCGATTCCACACTCACAGCGTTCCTTATGATGGGCAATCTCTCACCGGGTCTTAAAAATCATGCTGTAACCATGTTTGAGGTGGGCAAGTTGTGCGAGGAAAGCATGGACACATTTTTGCGTGAGCTCGAAAAGGTATCGCTGCTCGATGCAGAGGGCGAAGGCGATGTCAGTCGCTACTTTGCACATGCTGTCATTCTACGCTCTACTATCTGCTCGCTGCGTCATCTGCTGCCTGGTGGCTTGGACCTGCTCCGTTTAGAGTGCCTCGAGAGCTTGGACTACAAGACGCGCGATCGTGTGCTGGAGAAAAAGTATAAATTTATTATATCTGCCACGCCCCTGACGGCAAACTTAACGCAGCCCTTTAGCATTCCATTCTTTGGACAGTTCTATCGCAGCTCTGAGTGTGCCCACATGTGGACGAAACTTTTCTACAATCATATCACTGGCTATGGACCACCCGGTCTATTTCTATGCAAAGGCACCGTGCTTAAATCCTTGCCACGACTCTTTCTAGGTTATGGCAAACTACTGGTCAATATCCTGCATTCCGATTCATATATACTCAATTCCGAGAATTTCCGCAATTTAAATGACCAACTTAAAAACGGCTGCATACTTATTCAAGGATATGGCATAAGGACGCCGGGTGTGGTGCGCATTGAGGCGTTCCCCTTCGATACCACAGACAGCAGTCAGCAGCAGTTATTGACCCACAAGGCGGTGCAGCGTCTGAAGGAATACGTGAACCTTGAACACACCTGTGGCTACATAAGTTTTGTCAACACTGGTGTGCCAGACATTGGCTGCGAAAACTTTGAGCTCGACGTTTGCCTAAAGCATCCAAAAAATAAAGCAAAGAAAATCTTGAATGAAGCTGCTAACAGCGTCGTGAGCTCTAGCACGCCGTTAGATACAGTCGTCAAAATGCCAACCACACCAGCAGAAGAGGCTGAGAATACTGCATCTACACCTTTGGATATCTTGTCACCCACTGACAACTCGGAGCTAACTAGTTTTGCGCGTTTAACACCCACAGCTATTGGCGCTCTCAAGAGTCCGGACGAAAACTACTTTGCCGTTAGTCCACAAAACAGCTCGCCGTCCAATGTCTTCATCTCTGACGACTGCAACGAGCTACTAGCATCAGAACTGGCCAAATGTCAACAGTCATCAAATCGAGCTGAGCTCGTTTCGCAGGGTTCTGTGGAAATTCCACTGAGCACTACAGAGGCAGCAAATCTTGCCGTTTGCTCCACATCAGAAGATTGGACGCTGCTGGATGTTAACTTTGGCGTACCGCTCTTCGATGTCGACTGCAATACGCGCATCTGTCAACAGATCGTTAAACGTCTTGGTTGCGATGAGGCGAACCTGCAACAACTACCTGCCATAAATGTTGCTATGAATGAAATCTTTATGCGTTTCATCAAGCAGTGCTTGTTTTTCGAAGATGAACAAACTGATGAGCTGAATGTTGGCAAACTTTTGCCACAGCCACGCATTAATTTAGCATTCGAAAATGGACGCGTCTGTTATTGGAGCGGCAGGTGAATCATTTAATGTATTCAACCCCCCATGCTTCTTCTACAACCAGTGCAATCTTTACATTCGTAATAATTCTTTTTTTATCTTATCTTATTAAAGCATTCATTCCATTTTTAAACATACGTACATATATATAAATATGTAATTGTATTCTTTATATTGAAATCTTGTTATGTTTATGAGTTATTTTATTAAAAAACAAAAATATGTTATTAATATGTATAATTTTAAAGAAACTTTTAACAAAAAAGCGTATTGAAATAAATAGTAATAATTTTGAAAAAATTTTAAGTTAAAAAATTATTAAGGGCCAATGAGCACACCTCCTTGCTACTGTTAGATAGGCGTTTTACTGGGTGAACAAATTGGGACAAATTAAGACATTTTTTTTTAGAAATTATTTTCCTATATCCTAAATTTTTCCCCAAGCTTGTATTATAAAGGCACTAGCTAGAAAAAGTTTACATACACTTGCTTCAAAATAATATTAAAAATCTGTTTGGCTAACCGAATACTTTGCAGATATTTGAATACTGATAAATAAGTGACAAATTGCCATCAGATTCGTGATCCCGACATCGATATTTTATAGAAAAAAACTATATGTTGGTTCCCCTTTTTCCATTATTAAAATTTTACGCTCTAGAGTGTTAAGAGCATTAATTAATTAAGATAATTAATCTCAACTCAATAAAAAAAAATATTTTCAAATTCTCTTATAACCTTAAAATTTATAACCTAGGGGTATAAGCTAAAAATAAAAATCTAAAGTTTGAACTTGTAACATTATCTGTGCTTTCAGATAAGATTTATATAACATGTAACCATATTAATAATTTCAAGTAGGCAATCTAATGGGTTTTTTCAGATAACTGACTACGATGAATAAAACTGAAGGCCAGTCTATATTAATCGTTTCACAAAACTTTTCGTCCATTTTTAAATCGTTTCGTTTAAGTGCTATTTTTTTTTTTTTGTAAGTAGTGCAAAGAAAAATAGTATAAAAAAAAGTATCAATACAATTAGAAGGTAATGAGAGATTCAAAATTTATTGTTTGAAAGTTAAGAAACTTTTCGAAAATACATTTTACTAGTGAGATATAATAAAAACTTCGATTGATACAAAATTGTTTCCAGAAAAGTCAAGCCATAATGCGGAAAATTAAAAAAATTTGAGATCGATTAACTCTATACAAATGATGAACAAATTCGAACCCAAAAGAAGACTCTTAAGGGAGTATTCCTGGTTGGCAAACATCTTTTTTTATATTTTTTTTTTTGCATATTTTTATAGCTTGGGTATTTAAGAATATCGTCCTAAAAGGGTTTTTTTGAAATTCGAAATACTTTAGGAGATATGGCTTTTTTTGTCCAGCAATGTTTTCGCCAAAATATGCTTAACGCTGCAGCCACACATGATAGTACTGGCATGCCAATAAAGAATATGTATTTACTTCGAAAATATTCCGAAGTAATCAACAAATTACGCTGCGGCCACACGTGATAGTAAATGTTCATTTGAAAAATGCCGTCAAAGCCAAAGGTTCGACCACTTTTTTATTCCGTTTGCTTTTATTCAGTGATGCTTTATATGCCAACACAGCACCAAACTCAAACGGGATAAAAATGGGGAACTAATTATGTTGTGAAATGTGTTTATCAATATTTTTCAAAATGAAATGCAACTTATTCATATGATATTTTATGTGTCATATAAGGGCAATTAAAATAATTGCATATATTTCACTACAAAACATGAAAGAAAAGTGCATATTTAAAATTCGAATGTTTTAGGTAGAAAACGCAGCACTGTTTTCCTTACTTCGAATTTGGACTGGCTGCGGTTGCCAAAATGCACTGTCTCACCCCCTAGCCACACGTGCCAGTCCGAAGACAGTAACAGTTCGAAAAACTCAATATACTCTCACTTTTCACTAATACAGTCACACATTGACATCACTGGCAGTCCACTGGCAACAACTTTTACTGAGACAGTGAATTTCGACAACCACAGCCAGTGCGAAATCGAAGTAAGAAAACAGTGTTGTATTTTCTCCCTAAATTATTCGAACTTTAAATATGCACTTTTCTTTCATGTCTTGTAGTGAAATATATGCAATTATTTTAATTGCCCTCATTTGACACATAAAGTATCAAATGAATAAGTTGCATTTCATTTTGGAAAACATTGATAATCAGATTTTATTTATTTATTTATTTATTTATTTATTTAGCCAAACAAGGCAATATACTTATTCTAACTTATTTTTCTAACAGGTTGTTGTTGTATTTATTTTTTTATTTTTTGTTTTTCTCTCCTCTTTCCTTGTTTTAGGTGTAGAAGATATGCAATTCTCAGTGGGCGTAATCCGCCCACATGAATCGACACATTTTCAAAAACACGTCAAAAAGAAAAGACAAGAAGAAGAACGAAGGGGGAACTTATATACTAAGCTTACATACTAACAGATTTTATACACATAGTAAAAATATGTACTAATTTTTAATACTATGCTAAAATATTATTAAGATGGAAAGCTGAGTGGGAGAACAACTAAATTTTGTTTAGGTATGGGTGGTAGACGGCAATGTAAGAAGAGGCATTTGGATATGGGAGAATAGAGTTAATTTTACAATGCGGTGTTTTACTTATTTAACATTCAAATTTTTGATTTACAATTTTTCTACAAATGCTAGATCAAGGAAATAGAAAAGGGGTCAGAATGGTGAAAAGGAATTGGAGAAGATTCTGAAGTAGTTATGTAAAGGAAAGTGATTTGGAAAGAGAACGCTTGAATCTGAATTTCGATATTGGCGGTGTATAATGCTCGCTGATATTATTAAATATTTTACAACATCTATTCAAGGGCTCGTTCAATGCGTAAATAGTGTTGCGATGCGATTCTTTTAACAATTTTGTATACCTTGTTCGCCTTATTGGTTCATTAAATAGTACCTTGCTCAAGATGTATTCGCTATCGATGTAACCAGTAATAACATCGAATGTAAAGCATGAGCAAAGTAATATTCTCCTTGATGACAGCGACATTAAATTGAGGATTTTAAGTCTACTCTCGTATGGTGGTAAATTTGTATAGTCACGAGGATCGTATAGGTCTCTCAATGCAAAAAGCAAGAATTGTCTTTGAATAGATTCTAGCCTTTCACTATGCACTACAAAAGCTGGGTTCCAAATTATGCAACAGTATTCTAAGATTGGTCGTACTAATGTGCAGTATAAGGTTTTAGTTACCCAAAGGTTTTTGAATTCTTTTGCACGTCTTTTTATGAATCCGAGCATTTTGTTTGCCCTGGATATGATATGATCGTAGTGAAGGTTAAAGCGCATCTTACTATCAAGAATTATTCCAAGATCTGCTATGTGGTTGACCCTTTTAAGTTCTACCTTATTTAGCATGTATCTGCTATATGTGATTACGTTTTTACGGGCAAAACTTATAACGTAGCACTTATTTATATTTAAATAAAGTTTATTTTTACTACACCACTGTTCCAGAGAAAAAAGCTTATTCTGTAAGAATACTGAATCCACTTCTGATCTAATGTTATAGTATAATTTTAAGTCATCTGCATATAAGAGATGGGGGACATCATGCAAAACTTCAGATATGTCTGCAATAAATATGTTGAAGAGAAGTGGGCCAAGATGGCTACCTTGAGGTACACCCGACGAGACAACAATCTTTTTAGACAAAGTACCCTGAAATTTTACATATTGGGGTCTTTCACAGAGATAAGACTTGAGCCATTTCAGCACAGTACCTGATATACCAAATTTTTCTAGTTTCTTAGCTAGGATTTCGTGATCAACACGATCAAAGGCTTTACTAAAATCTGTATAGACTGCATCTATTTGGTGGCCCTTTTCCATTTTAGTAAGAATGTCTGATGCCATGATTGCAAGATTTGTGGTTGTTGATCGTCCTTTACGAAAACCATGTTGCTGCTCGTTTAAACACGGATTAATTATGCTCGTGAGTTTGGAACATATAATTTTTTTAAATAGCTTTGGAATTGCTGACAATATTGCAATACCCCTATAATTTTCAACTGATCTCTTGTCGCCATTTTTATAAATTGGCGTAAGATGACAAGATTTCCAAAAAGTTGGGAATATACCTGTATGCAAGGATTTGTTAAAAATCATATGTAACGGCGTAATTAATTGGTCTAAACATTGAACAAGTGAAATTGGTGGTATAAGGTCTGGACCTGGAGATTTATTTGAATCTAATTCTTTAATGGAATTGGTTATGTCACTCCATGTAATATTTATTTCACAAACCAATGTCGGTCTACTAGTTATACTGGCAAATGTAGGTTGATTTTGGGAAGTAGTTGAACAAAAGACTTCTTTAAAATGATCCGCAAAGAGATTACAAATTTCCTGTGAGTTATATGAAGTAACATTGCCTTTAAACATGAAGTTTGGGTATCCGGTCGATTTCCGTTTTACATTTACAAAATCGAAGAATTTTTTTGGGTCTTCAATAATCCTTTCTCCAATTAAATTGGTGTAAAGCCTATAAGCCTCTTCGGACTTAATGGAAAACTCCTTAGACAGCTCTTCGTATCTAACCTTTACCTCATCACTTACAATGACGCAATTTTTAATGACTCTGTAAAGTTTATTTCTTTGATTTCTCAAATTTCTAAGATTTGAATCAAGCCACGGTTCCGATAGTTTATTTTTTTTCTTTATTTTTGGAACATGAGTATCAAATACAGAAAAGACTTTTTGATAGAAAGACGATACAGCATCGTCCAATTCTAGTGCAGACAAGTGGTTCCAGTCCAAACAATTTAAGTCATTTTTAATGTTATTGTAATCGGCATTGAGGAAATCGTATAAAATAGAATTATTGAATGACTGTATAAAAGTTATGTTGTTGGTACATAACTCAGTAGTAAAAGCAGTATGGTGGAGGGTATTGGAAAATATCTGCTCAGCCTCACAGGTTGGACTAACCTTTACTTCGTCATATGAGTTAGTAAAAATCAAATCTAGCCAGCGATTGTTTCGGTTTGGAGCAGGAGCAACTTGCTGACAATCATTACTATAAAAAGTACTTAATAAATCGAAGTCGACCGCATTGGACAGGTTAATTGGAAGGAGATGGTTGTCATCATCATCGTGCACAAAAGTTATATTGGGACGGACGGAAAGTTATATTATTATATTTTACAAAATGATTAGTTCCCCATTTTTATCCCGTTTAAGTTTGGTGCTGTGTTGGCATATAAAGCATCACTGAATAAAAACAACCGGAATAAAAAAGTGGTCGAACCTTTGGCTTTGACAATATTTTTTCAATGAACATTTACTATCACGTGTGGCCGCAGCGTAGTTTGTTGATTATTTCGGAATATTTTCGAAGTAAATACATATTCGTTATTGGCATGCCAGTACTATCACGTGTGGCTGCAGCGTCAGTAAAAGTTGTGGCCAGTGGAGTCCCAGTGATGTAAAGGTGTGAGTGTGTTAGTGAAAAGTGAGAGTATATTGAGTTTTTCGAACTGTTACTGTCTTCGGACTGGCACGTGTGGCTAGGGGGTAATTTGCGATTTGCTTAATTTGGCTGCTAACAACCACAGAATTTTGTTCAACGCGTTCTTTAGTAGGTAATAACTTGTTTTTATAAGCATTTTATAAATAAATTAATACACACTTTAGAGCTTAGGTATTCGAATGTTGGCAGCGTTTATTTCATTTTGAATTGAGTTATAAACCGGACGCGCACGCGCTTATGTTTTAAAAAGTATGCACCACTAAATCAGAGAGTCCAGGAAGCAACCTATTTATGAAGCACTGTCAGCCGATGATTTGTTGAACATATGCCTTGGCTACCAAACTCAAAACAGCAACGAATCTTTCAGCGCAGTGATGAGGTCATTCGCACCGAAGCATGTGCATACCGGCGCACGCACTATTGAAATTGTCAATTATATTGCAACTGTCATATTTAGCTCTGGCTGCATCAAAAGAAGGTAGAACTGCCCGAAGAGCACAAAGAGTCGCTGAGTCCTCATTTTTTGAAGAAGAGAAAGAAGTTCTTTATGGGGCTGGCATTGCAGATTGATATATGTAAGTATTTAAAAAAAATTAAATGTTTTATGGCCTACAATTTTCTTTGAGTTTTTTCAAAATCACGTTTTTGAAATTCGAAGTCACTTTTCTCCGGTTCAACTGAACCGATTTTGATGAAACCAAGTGCAATCGACGCAGAATTGTCGAATTTCTAAAACTGCATGCTCAAATTTTCCATTTAAATTTTTTTTTTCGATGCAAAAAAATAACTTCAAACTTAAACGCGTTTATCTCGAAACAACATTTTTCGAGCTTGCGTCCCAGATTGCGCCCGCAGTTCTAAACCGATTTTGATGAAACAAAGCGCAATCGACGCAGAATTATAATTCTGTTCCATACCTCAATCACAATTTTAAACAATTTTTTACTATTTTTTTACACTAAACTACAAAAAAAAAAAAAGACTAGGTAGGGACTAGAATTACATCTGTACTGAATCTAACATCGCTTAATTTTTCCATTTCAGATGATTCGAAGTCGAGTTATCCGGGCCGCAAGCAGCATACCTTTTTTTTCAACGCCCAACTTTGAAGGCCGACAACTTTTTGAACAGACTTCGTACAAAGGAAGAAAATTATTTTTATTTAATTTAATATGTTCTTAATACAATAAAAAAAAACAGAATTTAAATAAATCTTTGCGTTTTCAAATGAGAAGTTTTTCAAAAAGGCTCCAAAAACAGCCTTCCAACCAGGAATACCTCCTTAAAGCTAATTATTAAATATTTATTAAAATATTTAAAAAAGCAACCTAGCAATGACGTAGCAATGGTTGCTGGCACCAGGGGCGGAAAATAGATTTTGTACCCCTAGAGGGCGATTATCCTTATCCATATCTAAAATATCTATGCAAAACATACAAATTTATAAATGTACTGTTTTTCCTTAAAAGCTTTTATTGTTATAATATCGCACAATAAATACAAAACAGTCACAACTCAAAATTTACAAATTTTTACTTTTCTATGTTAAACTATTCGTAGTTTCAAAAAGGAGATGATTCCTTTGACTATCAAAATTTTGTACACATCTTCTTTCTCTATAATTTTAAAAAAAGTTTTGTTTCATTGTTTTGTATGTAGTTTTTTCAAAAATTAAATAGTTTTTGTCTCTCCAAGAAATTTAAAAAGTTTCAGTTATGCCTGTTTTGCATTTACTGTGCGATATGTAATTTTGTTAAGATTCATTGAGTATATTTAACTTTTGTACTTTTAAAACATTGATTCGGTGGCTGGAAACATTAAAAAAAAATTATTTAGTGATATTCATTCATAAAATCAAACATTGAGGTACCATCGAGGTTTAAAATTTCTAATTTCTTGCTTTCAAAGCCGCAAACTTTTTAATAACTTCTGAAAAATTAATGTTGTTTTTCTGCTGCTGTTTTCCTATCATTTATGTTCCCTATGCATATTATGGGTACACAATAAGCTTCCTACAGTTAAAGCATTATTATTTTTTTTTTTTTTTATTTACCTGAGAAGGCACCGCTGCATTATTTCTAAATTTATTGATAACTTGAAGCTTTGATCCGGTAAGTTATTTTAATCAAACAGTACTAATTTGAGAACACTTGTATGATCACAGACTTTAATTTTTCACAGATCCTCACATCAATCCTTCGAATTTTTTAAAGTGTGGAGGCTAAATTTTGAAAATCGCCTAGCTAACCCCCTAGCCACACGTGCCAGTCCGAAGACAGTAACAGTTCGAAAAACTCAATACACTCTCACTTTTCACTAATGCACTCACACCTTGACATCACTGGCAGTCCACTGGCAACAACTTTTACTGAGCCAGTGAATTTTGACAACCACAGCCAGTGCGAAATCGAAGTAAGGAAACAGTGTTGTATTTTCTCCCTAAAATATTCGAACTTTAAATATGCACTTTTCTTTCATGTCTTGTAGTGAAATATATGCAATTATTTTAATTGCCCTCATTTGACACATAAAATATCATATGAATAAGTTGCATTTCATTTTGGAAAACATTGATAAACAGATTTTACAAAATAATTAGTTCCCCATTTTTATCCCATTTAAGTTTGGTGCCGTGTTGGCATATAAAGCATCACTGAATAAAAGCAACCGAAATAATAAAGTGGTCGAACCTTTGCCTTTGATGACATTTTGTAGATTATTTCGAAACATTTTCGTAGTTACCCCCTAGCCACACGTGACAGTCCGAAGACAGTAACAGTTCGAAAAACTCAATACACTCTCACTTTTCACTAATACACTCACACCTTGACATCACTGGCAGTCCACTGGCAACAACTTTTACTGAGACAGTGAATTTCGACAACCACAGCCAGTGCGAAATCGAAGTAAGAAAACAGTGTTGTATTTTCTCCCTAAAATATTCGAACTTTAAATATGCACTTTTTTTTCATGTCTTGTAGTGAAATATATGCAATTATTTTAATTGCCCTCATTTGACACATAAAATATCATATGAATACGTTGCATTTCATTTTGGAAAACATTGATAAACAGATTTTACAAAATAATTAGTTCCCCATTTTTATCCCATTTAAGTTTTTTGCCGTGTTGGCATATAAAGCATCACTGAATAAAAGCAACCGAAATAATAAAGTGATCGAACATTTGCCTTTGATGGCATTTTGCAAATGAACATTTACTATCACGTGTAGCCGCAGCATAGATTTGTAGATTATTTCGAAACATTTTCGTAGTTAATACATATTCTTTGCTGGCCTGCCAGTACTATCACGTGTGGCTGCAGCGTAAAGCTAAATCTTTATCGTAAGAATGCAAAAAAATTTCTCGTTCAGTAAATTAGCGATTTCGGTAAGATGCGATTCTGAGTTTTAAATCGCTTAGCTAAAAATGTTACTTTTACTACTGGCCTCAGTAAACGCTGTTTTAGCGATTCCTATGTCAAAATTTAGTCGATAATATGTGTGTTTCCGTACTCTACACTGTGTAAGATTTGTGTAAGTTCAAACTGAGAGAGTAAAAATGAAATGTGAGAATAGTTGCAAAAGTTCGGAAACAGCTTCTAGTAAGTTTCAAGTACATAACAGCTGATTTTGACTGCGGACATGTCAAACGTAAATTGCGCCAATTAAAATTATGTCAATTCGCATGTGAAGTTGATGCTTGTTCTTCTTGATGCTTGTTCTTACTTTACTCGGAGTCTTGAGTTCTAGCACACTCCGTACACTTTGTGTGCTCCAGAGAGCGGTTTTATGCTTGTTCTTCTTCTCCCATTTTAAGCACAGAAAGTACGGAAACAGAAAATAGTGTCCCACAAGTTACACAGTGTGAGTACGGAAACACACCTAATATAAATTTCTCGCAAGTAATACAAATAACAATGAGTTCGCAAATTCGAAACCGTTTCATTTTAAGAAATGTTGAAAGATTGTCGCGCAACAAACTTGAAGGGAGCGGGCATTTGTTAAGGTGTTCGACAGATTCTTTCGATTTGCCCGAAATGAGCTTCGTGGAGCTTTTTTGCTTTAAAAGATTCGTTTGCAAGGGTTTCTTTTGGAAAGTGGAACCATTCATGGAAGGTAAAAAATCTGTTTTATACCTACCGAATTCGTAATAAATTTTTAATGTTCATTTACAAGAGTACTTTATGATTTATCATAATATAATAACTTCTTTTCCGTTATCATTATTATATTCGTTATCATTATCATTATATTATAGGGCTTAAAAGTAAGTAAAAACTAGTAAGAATTTATTTTGACTGGTTTAACTTAAAAAATCTCCGCAGCCATATTTGGACATTTCTTTAAAATGGTCAACCACGGCTGAAAAATTAAATGTTACTTAAAATTTCTTCTAATCGCCAATAATGATCTTAATTTGAATGCAAAAAAAAGTGGCTATAAAAACAAGTTCCTCTTGAACTCAGTTTTTACCAAATTTAATTAGTTCTCCTCTTTATGTAATTCCCTGAAATGAAAAAAATTAATGTTGTATTGTAGCTTGCAATTTACTTACCAACAACAACTAAATATATAAAAATAAAATGAGAGCATTCGGAGGTAAGGTTCATTAATATAGGTTGTCACTTGAGAGAAAAGCACTCTTTTTTCGCCTTTGCTCGAACTGTCAAAGTAGCTGTTAGCTAAAAATTGTACAGATTCGTATTTTTTTTTCTTGATTTCCTTTCATCGATTCTGACAGTTCGACCGAGCTTCTCTCAAGTGACTTAACCTATATTAATGAACCTTGTTCGGAGGCTAATTTTTATATGTGTTTTTGACTCTGTTCCAATGTCGCGTACATGTACCGAAAACATAATTTATTAATGCCATTAGTCTATATGTAAGCGAAAGTGAATGAAAACCGGTACCTTAAGCAAGATTATTATTGTGCTTATTATTATAAATATGTTAATATTTTAGAACATATATCTTGAACCCATTTTCACCCACGAAGTAACGTCACAGATTTACTTTTTTAAATATTTTGGGGTTTTTTTTTATAATTTACTAGTTTGTTATGAACTGTTTTATTACTATGGAAGTTCCAATGAAATTTCACGTTGTTCTATTGTGTTTGTTTAAAAATTTCATGAAAATTTTGACCATGTGAACAGAGCTAAACCAAAATGAAAGCTTTTCTGACGTTAACAAGAACACCAACCAGTGGCGATACGTTATAAAATGGATGTTCGACAATTGTAAAAATTTTTGTTTGTTTTATATTTTTTATAACACTTTCATGATCGCTTTGAACGTAAAGTTATATGAGAGTGTCGTAACGCACGACCTCCCTCTCTTCCGCTCCCCCCCCCCCCCCATGTATGCAATCAAATACTTGAATGGGTTAAGGTTTTGATCTAAATTTCTGCAAATACAACATAGTCTCATTTGAAAGGAAAATAAATTAAAATATTTTATTGAATATAGACTCAAAATATCATGGGCCACATTAAAGTTGTCTTGTAAAATTTTAGAATTTTTACATGAAATTCGAAAGCAGCTACCCCGAAAACCCTCTTATACAACGTTTCGTACGGATACAATGAAATTTTTATATTTCGGCCGCCATATTGGATCCAACATTTTGAATTTTTAATTTTTGACATCAAATTCGAATTTGGTGACACCGAAAGAAATTTCAGAATTTTGGGCAGCAAAAGTGGTTAGTGAACCCATTGTGACATGTAATAACATCATCTTCGAATAACACCATTATTTTTATTTTTATTTTGATAAAAACGTGTTTTTTTTCTGATTTATAATTTTTACTATTGATTAATAGTTTTACTCTTAATTTTAATAAAAAAATTACAGCTTGTAAAATTTTGTGTATCAATACTTTTGTTATTTTAAAAGAAAAATCTGTCGCGTACGTTTTGTCGAGTACGTTTTAACATTTTTTTCATATATGAAAAAATATGAAAATATGAAAAAATAGCATAAAATAGCATTATTCAACTTATTTTTAACATTTTAAGAAAATAATTTTCCTACATATTTCGCAGAGTTTTAAATATATTTACATGCGTCTTAAAATCACTAACATTTTTTTTGTCGCGTACGAATCACCATTATAACCATATATCATGAAACTCAAAGCACGACCGTGTCTGATTTTGCTCCTATATATAGTACTTCCTTTGTTATCACTTTAATTTGTTTTGCTGTTATATGCGTACGAATGTCGCGTACGTAAGCAAATAAATGCCCATTTGAGTATTCTCAAAGTTATTAAACGTGTAGTTTTCATATAATTACTCAAAATTTCAAACTCTGATAATATTTTTTACATTACATGATATGTGACAATTTAATAAACAATTCATTATTAAAAAAGTAATAAACAATTTCAACGAATTTTAACAAATCTTGCAAACAAAGCGTCCGTAACAACAATCGAAGCTTATGGTAAGCTACCGATTAATTTAATAAATTTTGATAAGTTTCAAGAAGTTAAACCTTTCCCTAAAAGCATATTAAGCTATAAAAATGTTAATATAATTTTTAAATACATATAGGAAGTTTTCGGGCAAAACCGCCTAAAATATATATATTTGACTTTGGAAACCTTCAAAACAGACGAAGCATTATTATTTCTTAATAAATAAATAAAAAAATTACGATTTTCATTCAAAAACCTTTTCATTTTAACTTTATCGACAAAAAAATATTGGACTTCACAATTATAGCTAATAGCATGTTCACACACAGGCCGAAAAGCCACTTTTCAGCTGAAAAACCTCTTTTCAGAAAAAGGTGTTCACACTTGAAAAGCAACTTTTCATTTGACAGACAGTAGCCATATGTTTGTTATTATAGCGCTTTGTTTCATTGTGCTTGGTTTAGCAAACAAATATCGTCTCATGAAGGTCACTCTACTTCACGCGCTCCTTGTATTTTTTTTTCATTTTCAAGATGTTTTCTAATTGGGAAGAAAGTTTGTCTTTAATCACAAAAAATGAAAACAGACAGGCGAAATGTCAAATATCAGTGACAACTTGGATTTTTGTAATAGATTTTGACTTTACTTCAACGAACAGACTTCCGAACCAGGGTTGTTTTCTAACTTTTCAGAGTTTTTCGCTGAATAGCAAACAAATATCAGCTTCTATGGCGGAAAACTTAATATCATGTAGCTTTTCAGCTGAAAAACCATTATTGTTCGAATAGCGGCTTTTCGGCCTTAGTGTGAACATACTATGAAAATAAAATTAAAGTTTCTGAAAATCGCTACAAACAGTTCAGAATCGTATCAATCGCTAAAAATTTAGCGATGACAGCTTCGATTTTATTCTTTGTTAAAAGTTCGTTTAGTCTCTAATTTTTTAGCATAAATAATATATAAATAGTTTTTTAGCAGCATTGGATTTAGGCATGAATTAAATTTAACATATTTCGTACTAGTTAGAATTTTCTTATTAGATATTCTTAAATATCGTAAATACTTTTAAATTTACTTAATTTATAAATTATCCCTTTATGAAAAGATTCCAATTGGCATTACTCTTACATGTCAATAAACAGTAAATTTGGCAGCACTAACGAAAGAACTTGCAAAAATTTTGTGCTCGGTTGGTTTTTGTTAAAATTTTTAATAATTTGCAATATATACTAAAAAAATATAAGTAAAAACATTAAGTTATTATAATAATAAGCATTGACGTGAAATAAAAGTAAAAAAGTTATTAATAGTCTGTGCAAAGCAAGTAGTCGCCATAGAAAAAGGCAGTGGAAAAAAATACCAATACAAAAAATTTTTTTTTTCTGCATTGGCGGCGCTCTCTGGTTTTTGCTCTTTGTGCTGGGAGGCGCTCTGTTAACGCATACGTCATTGTTTGCTTTTGTTGTAGAAGAAGAGGCACTTTGACAGTTGGTGTTGTATGTTTTTGGTAGTATTTTCTTAACTGTTCGTACTCTGTTTTGGCCAATATAAAATTTTTTGTGTAGTCCAGAAAAAAAAGTTTAATGTGGAAAAATGCAAGGAACTTGAAAATAACAGCTGCTTGTGTGCATCCAAGGCATCAGTGAGTGTTGTGCGTGCGTTTATTTTGCATCATAACGTTATTGTTTATAAACTTGGGCAAATACGTTTAGAAAGTTAATAAGAGCAGAAGAAAACAAAAAAAAAAAATTAAAAACAAAACAAAACTTTAATTTATATTAAGCATTGGCTTATGGCTTTAAGCCAATACCTGTTCGCTCTCAGTAGTGTGTCGATCGTGCGTTGTTACAGTTGGTATCATTTTAGCGAGCGGTCAAGCATATATGGCCAAAACGTCGGTACACATATATCTACAGTTTTTCAACCCTCAGATAAAATCATCCAGTCGTGGAGCAAAACAGCGGACGTGTGCTTGAGTGAGTGTGCACCACGTTGTGCTGCTGCTATTGCCCTTGGTCGCGGAAGTGGCACAATGTACGCCGCGAATTTCAAAGATTACTTGAGTGTTGTATTTTTAATTCACGTTTGCGTACGATATGCAGGCAACCAACAAACAGCAGTTGCCCAAGCAGCAACTTGCTGAAAACGAAAGCGCGTGAAGCCAACAAACACAAAATAAACAAAAATAAAACCTTGAAACATCTATTTTTAATTAAACCAAATCGAACTATTTATATGTTACGTTGTCTTAGGTTGTTGTAATAAGTTGCTGCTGTTCGTGCTGCTGTTGCTGCTGATTGGATTGGCAGCGAATTCGAATTGGAATGGAATTTGCTGAATCTGATCAGCGCAGCATGCGTTGACAGCATTTGAAAGTGAACAAGCTGAAGATACATTATATAGATTCAATACACTTGAAAAATAACTAGATTTTCCATTTGTAGGATTGCAGCGCCTATTAGAACTTGGCTAGACACTTGAATTGAAGAAGTGGCACAGAAGAGACCAAGTGGCAGCCATGAAGCTGCGTACAACACCTACAACAATTCAAGCCAAGCACCAACACAGTAGCTGAAGTCAAGCGGAAACTGAAAACGGACACACGCAAACGGAACAAAGGAGTAAGCAATAAATAAACCAACAGACAGTGAAAAAACAAAGCACAAAACGAAAAACGAAATACAAATAGAGTTAGAGGAAACCCAACAACAACAACAATCAACAACAATCTGCATATATAATAAAGAACACACCTTATTAATTAAATAAATAATATAAACGTCGTATAGCAGATAACAAAACAGCTACAACAACCACCACCTTTAGCACCACAAGCACCAGCTTCAACATCAACTAACATGACATCATATGCTACATCGAAAGAAGTGGCAGGTGCTTTAACACCAGAAACTCCTGGTGAATATCTAGAAAAACGCACGCTGCCTCTACAAGATGTCAATTCGCTAGACTACGACTGCGATTCGCTATCAGATGGACGTGAAAAAGCCGATACTACACCTGAAAATCTAAAGAAGATCGATGATGTCATTGAATCATCTTCCGCAGTCGATTCATTACGATCGCATTATTGGAGTCATCCAAGCGTTGTTGTTGCTACTGCTGCTGCTGCCACCACCACCACCACTACCACCAACATCAACATCACTGAACCAGTGTTACGCGTAGATGAGTCAGACCGAAAACTGGATATGGATAAAACATTACGGCTACGCAATACAAACGGTAAGTTTCCAATACAATAGCCAAGTTAAATTGATGGTCGAGTGGTTAGCAGTAAATGACAGCAAAGTTATTGAGCCAGAAACTGTACAGCTATTTGCTAAAATATGAAGTAGAACCGTTTGTCCGACTTCAACCAAATTTTACACATACATACATATATGCTTTGGTATAATGAGCACCACAGTTTGTAGTCTGAAAAAGTGGGCGGGATTAAACAAAGGTCAAGCTTTTTCAATAGATCCGGGCAATCAACATAATGATGAAGGATGCCTCAGAGAAATATGATTGATAATGTCCTTCTTCTGCAATTAATATTACTTAATCCAATCATCCAATCAAGGCATATCTTGTTCTGTAAGAAGGGAGCTCAACTAGGTTCCAGTTCAGTTGGTAGAATATAAAATGAGTTAATTTTTCAATTCATTCAGAATAAAAGTTTTTCGATGGGTTGCAAATAATGTAACAGTATTCTATGTATAGCCTGATGAGCGACGTTATATTCGCCGTCAGGTTCATTGAACTTTACTTTTTGCTGTTTCTCATAAGAAAATCATGCACAGCATAGACTTTATTTTTAATGAGTCACTATAATCACAATAATTCTTGGTGACATTAACCGTTCAAATATATCTTTTGTCACCGATAAAAATGACAACTATCTTCTTACTGTTAACCTTTCTAATATCATAGATTTCACATTGCTTAGGTACCTTTTATGGCAGCAACCTGCTGCAAGTTTCTTTTGTACAAAATTAAAATGGGAGATGGTTGGATCTAATCTTTACAGACGCATATGAGGAAATTATGGTAACTCTCTTCACCATACAGCTTTAACGGTTGCTTTCTTATAATAACTTCATTGCGTACGACTACCTCAACGCCGATTACGAAAGCATAAAAAAAAGTAAATCATAACGCTCTGCTCTAAACTGGAATTATGTTCTTTCCAACTCAGATGTAGACAGCGTTGTGTCTAGACTTGCAGCACATTTTTACTGCTATCAAAAGTTATGTGTCAAAAATAGAGAAAAATAATAAGCTTTCAGTGCCATGAGTAGGTAAAAATCTATTGACTCTATTATATGCAAAGACCAAATATTTATTTATTTATTTATTTTACTTATTTATTTATTTATTTAATCTACTGGGCTTGGCCCTTACAGATATTACTCGTATACAATATAACATAATAGTGGTATTCAATTAACGCCGTATTTGTGGTGTAAATAGCGTATGTGCCGTAAGTTCATACAACTTACCACACATACGCAGTTTACATCACAAATACGTCGTTCATTGAATACCACTAATATAATATACAAAATGATAACAATATAGTATTAAACAAATGCATCTTAAAATTTAACTTGAATTAAATTGAGTTTAAATATTTGAAGACATCACGTTTGAAAGCATCTTTAGGAGAAAAGAAATCTAAATTATTTCCAGCTCGATTGCAAAAATAAAGACATTTAGATATAGGCTCATTGATACCGTAATTAGTTCGGTAAAAATTAACGAAAAAAAGGCTTCTTTCTCGAAGCAATCTTGAAGGGGCGTAAAGAGGAATAAGCGACAACAATTCAGCACAGTCAATTTTGGTATCCAGAATATCCTTAACGAACAAAATACTTTGAGCTTGCCTTCTCAGTTGCAGACTGTCTAGATTTAAGAGCTTGCAACGCGTAGTGTAATCAGGCATAGTTTCACAAGAGAACGAACGACGGAGGGTAAATCTTGTAAATTGTTTTTGTATTCTTTCAATGCGATTGATGTGGTTGTCGTAAAAAGGATTCCAAACAAGACTTACATATTCCAAATGGGATCTCACTATGCTTTGAAAAAGTGTTTTTACTGTTAATAGGTCCTTAAATTCTCTCGAATTACGCTTTAAGAACCCAAATTGAGAATTTGATTTAGAAATAATATATTCTCTATGATAGTTGAAGGTTAACTTAGAATCAAAATATATACCTAGATCTCTAATAACATCGACACGATCAAAGATATGATTATTACCGCTACAATAATCATTAATTATAGTGCTCTCACTACGCGAGCATGTAAAAATTTTGCATTTAGAAAAATTAAGGCTCATCCCATTTAAATTGCACCATTGTAAGAGAGAATTTATATCATTTTGGAAGTAAGCGCAATCAGATACATTATTAATGGTCTTAAACATTTTTAAGTCATCCGCATACAACAAGGTTTTACACGAGTGAAGATTATAGTTTATATCATTAATGTGGATCAAAAATAGCAGAGGTCCAAGGTGGCTTCCTTGAGGAACCCCGGACGCAGCAAATATAGTTTTCGAATAACAATTATTGATTTTAACCGTGAGCAGTCTATTAAGTAAGTATGACTCCAACCATTTTAGAAAAACAGAATGGCAACCAAGTTTTCCAAGTTTGTACAAAATCAGATTGTGAGGTAGGACAGGATATCGACTTGTTGCCCTTTTTCGACCTCAGTTATACAAAAATTCGCAAATAGCGACAGATTGGTTGCGGTGGACCTACCTGCAAAAAAACCATGCTGTTGGGGGATGATGAAGTTTTTTACTTCATCGAAAAGCCTTTTATTTACCAATTTGTCTAGAATTTTAGGAATCACCGATTGTTTAGCAATGGGTCTATAGTTGTCTATACGAGATTTAGGACCGGATTTAAAGAAAGGCGAAATAAATGCAGACTTCCAGTCATCCAAGAAGATTCCACTCATTAAATATAATTTTAAGTGGTATTTAAAGAAAAAATTTTAAGAAAAAATTTAAAAAATTTAAATTATATGCAAAGACCAGATATTTATTTAAAGAAAACATTTAAAGTCTTTATTGAACAAAATCTACATCGGAATGAGAAATTTTATAGAAAAAACAATTTGCTAAAACATTGAAATACTTGATTGCTACATTTCAATAAAATCTCTTATTTTTGAGGAATCAAAGAAATAAAATCCACAAACATCTCAAAAATACTGATAATGTAAAAAATAAAGTCAAGCTAAGATATGACGAGCTATCAAAAGACTTCTCCATTAAGTCAGAAGTAGAGTACAAGTTGTACACCAACTTTAGCGGTGAGAAAATTACCCACCAAGAACCGAAAAAATTCTTTGACTTTGTAAACATGAAGCGCAACTTTGCAGTACTTTTCACTTATTTTCAAAAATATCCTTAGCGGGCCACAATGAGTAATATATCCTTAGAAAGGTGCTTTATTTGCCTCTCTATTAAAATTCAAAATATTAAAATCGTACAGGTAGGTATTGAGATTTTTTAATTCAAATTGAGTACTATGAATCGATCGGCCAAAATTCTCAGCGCGGCATAATTAATCATATGCCCTTTAATACCCTCTAAAGGTGCTTTAATTACCTGTCCATTGGAATGTAATAAAAAAAAAACCTTAATTGTAGATATTACGATCCTTTATTTCAAATTTAGTATCATAAACATATAATTCGTGACTTTTTAAAAAATTGCTGATGAACTGAATCGGAAGTTTAATTAATTATGCATCGAATTTTAGGGGTGATTTAAGGGTTATTTTTGACACTAAATTTACTTTTACTGACCACGTCAATTTTCTTATACCCAAAGCATACTCGCTACTGGCTTTCATTCGTAGAAACAGTAAAGAATTCTTGGATGTGTATACTCTTAAAATATTGTTTACTGCGTTTGTGAGGTCGAGACTGGAATACGCCTCCATTATTTGGAGCCCTTAAAAAAATTTTACCAGGCATGCCTTGCGGTCTATTAACTTCCATGATCCTTTGCCGCCCTATAATGCTCGTTTATTGCTCTTAGGTCTAAAATCTCTCGATTCGAGACGCAAGATCGCATCTCTTATATTTATATTCGATATCTTATCTAGATCAACTGATTGTCAATCGCTTGTAGAGCTTATAACTTTTAATGTTTCATTAAGATACTTAAGAAAATCTAAACTGTTTTTTATAAAATTTTGTAAAACTAATTATGCATTAAATGAGCCAATTACTAGGGCCTTGATTCTTTTGAATGAGCTTAATGTAATGCATGATTTTGATCTCTTTGTTCCAAAACAAATTTTTAAAAATTTTGCTAATAGCGTCTTCTTAACATAGCATTATTTCATTATTCATAATGTTTATTACTAAGTATATTTATTTCTATTGTTAAATTAGTCTGTAAGGATGTGATTCCATAGACTTTCAAATAAACTAAACTAAACTAAACTAAATTTTCAGTACTGAATTCATTTTGTATTTTTCCCTTAATTTAATTTTATTTTATAAATGTTTTGAATTTTAAGTTTCCTGGTTGATATTAAAGAGATTTCTTATCAAACGAAGTTAAATTCGTATTTTTTTATATAAATTCGTACTTAAAGTTAGATTCGTACTGTTATTTAAATTCGTACGCAAAGTTAAATTCGTTCATTTTAATAGTACGAATTTAAAATTCGTACTTTTAGCAAATATGGGCTTGTGTCTTTGCTAGGTTAGCGTCGGATTAACGAATATATCTTCACGCACTTCCTTATAAGTCACAATACTAAATGTGATGGACTTTTAAATTTTGTTCTCTCTATCAAGGCATCTTTGCAGTCAATTCCACTTTCAGGAAATTACTTTTAGGTCTGCGTTTGCTTCGAAGATGCCCTTGACATGCTCTAGCAGGGAAACTAATTCAGCTTATAATATAATATAATAGCCAAGGCTTTTTTAATTGTAGATTCTCCCCAGCAGGTAGAGTTCAATGTACATAATTGTTACCCACAATAGGAGTAATTTTTCTGTGATTTACACAAAGCAAAAATTGAGCTTAAAACCTCTTGAAGTAGGAAACAGTCTTAATACGAATCTAAGTGGCAAAAAAAGTTTATTTGATAATTTTAACCGTATTAAAAGCCTATTTAGACCTAAAATTTAAAATTTTGTTTCCATAAATTATGACGAAAAAAAAGAGAAAATATATACCACGTTCTATACATTAAACACACCTTGAAGGCGGCACCGTGTATTCCAGGTAGCATGCTATAAAGGCAAAGTCATGGTTTGCCAAGCTGTTTAAATAGTCATGCAAAATACGCACACACACACACACACACATACACACAAAGGTGCACAAAAGCAAATTGCCTTAAAGTCGCCTTAAATTGCTTTAAGTCTTGTTTGGCTTATTTTGCGCATGCGCAAAAAATGTAAAAAGACGCCATTTACAATAAGCGACAAATATGTGATCAACTGAGTCATGCTGCACTGTGTGCAAGCGTATTAATTAGCGACTTAAAAAAAAAATTGTTAGGCAAACAAGTTGTTTTTTTTTTTAATTTTTAAGCCAATTGGCTTCAATCAATTTGCGGTTAGTTCAATATTTCAAATCGTGGAATTTTTGAATTTTTTTTTACGAAAAAAAACAAGAGTGTATAAGTCTAAGAGTGCGCTGTGTGGTGTTCATTCGTCTTCTTTGCACTAGTGTTACTGATGACACTAGTAAAGTGTCTCAAGAAACACACAACGAATATTTTTCTCCCATCAGGGTCGGGTTTAACATCGCCCATATATCTATAAGTAAAAGATAAAAGATAAAAGATAAAAGATAAAAGATAAAAGATAAAAGATAAAAGATAAAAGATAAAAGATAAAAGATAAATGATAAAAGATAAAAGATAAAAGATAAAAGATAAAAGATAAAAGATAAAAGATAAAAGATAAAAGATAAAAGATAAAAGATAAAAGATAAAAGATAAAAGATAAAAGATAAAAGATAAAAGATAAAAGATAAAAGATAAAAGATAAAAGATAAAAGATAAAAGATAAAAGATAAAAGATAAAAGATAAAAGATAAAAGATAAAAGATAAAAGATAAAAGATAAAAGATAAAAGATAAAAGATAAAAGATAAAAGATAAAAGATAAAAGATAAAATATAAAAGATAAAAGATAAAAGATGAAAGATAAAAGATAAAAGATAAAAGATAAAAGATAAAAGATAAAAGATAAAAGATAAAAGATAAAAGATAAAAGATAAAAGATAAAAGATAAAAGATAAAAGATAAAAGATAAAAGATAAAAGATAAAAGATAAAAGATAAAAGATAAAAGATAAAAGATAAAAGATAAAAGATAAAAGATAAAAGATAAAAGATAAAAGATAAAAGATAAAAGATAAAAGATAAAAGATAAAAGATAAAAGATAAAAGATAAAAGATAAAAGATAAAAGATAAAAGATAAAAGATAAAAGATAAAAGATAAAAGATAAAAGATAAAAGATAAAAGATAAAAGATAAAAGATAAAGATAAAGATAAAAGATAAAAGATAAAAGATAAAAGATAAAAGATAAAAGATAAAAGATAAAAGATAAAAGATAAAAGATAAAACATAAAAGATAAAAGATGAAAGATAGAAGATAAAAGATTAAAGATAAAAGATAAAAGATAAAAGATAAAAGATAAAAGATAAAAGATAAAAGATAAAAGATAAAAGATAAAAGATAAAAGATAAAAGATAAAAGATAAAAGATAAAAGATAAAAGATAAAAGATAAAAGATAAAAGATAAAAGATAAAAGATAAAAGATAAAAGATAAAAGATAAAAGATAAAAAATAAAAGATAAAAGATAAAAGATAAAAGATAAAAGATAAAAGATAAAAGATAAAAGATAAAAGATAAAAGATAAAAGATAAAAGATAAAAGATAAAAGATAAAAGATAAAAGATAAAAGATAAAAGATAAAAGATAAAAGATAAAAGATAAAAGATAAAAGATAAAAGATAAAAGATAAAAGATAAAAGATAAAAGATAAAAGATAAAAGATAAAAGATAAAAGATAAAAGATAAAAGATAAAAGATAAAAGATAAAAGATAAAAGATAAAGATAAAAGATAAAAGATAAAAGATAAAAGATAAAAGATAAAAGATAAAAGATAAAAGATAAAGATAAAAGATAAAAGATAAAAGATAAAAGATAAAAGATAAAAGATAAAAGATAAAAGATAAAAGATAAAAGATAAAAGATAAAAGATAAAAGATAAAAGATAAAAGATAAAAGATAAAAGATAAAAGATAAAAGATAAAAGATAAAAGATAAAAGATAAAAGATAAAAGATAAAAGATAAAAGATAAAAGATAAAAGATAAAAGATAAAAGATAAAAGATAAAAGATAAAAGATAAAAGATAAAAGATAAAAGATAAAAGATAAAAGATAAAAGATAAAAGATAAAAGATAAAAGATAAAAGATAAAAGATAAAAGATAAAAGATAAAAGATAAAAGATAAAAGATAAAAGATAAAAGATAAAAGATAAAAGATAAAAGATAAAAGATAAAAGATAAAAGATAAAAGATAAAAGATAAAAGATAAAAGATAAAGATAAAAGATAAAAGATAAAAGATAAAAGATAAAAGATAAAAGATAAAAGATAAAAGATAAAAGATAAAAGATAAAAGATAAAAGATAAAAGATAAAAGATAAAAGATAAAAGATAAAAGATAAAAGATAAAAGATAAAAGATAAAAGATAAAAGATAAAAGATAAAAGATAAAAGATAAAAGATAAAAGATAAAAGATAAAAGATAAAAGATAAAAGATAAAAGATAAAAGATAAAAGATAAAAGATAAAAGATAAAAGATAAAAGATAAAAGATAAAAGATAAAAGATAAAAGATAAAAGATAAAAGATAAAAGATAAAAGATAAAAGATAAAAGATAAAAGATAAAAGATAAAAGATAAAAGATAAAAGATAAAAGATAAAAGATAAAAGATAAAAGATAAAAGATAAAAGATAAAAGATAAAAGATAAAAGATAAAAGATAAAAGATAAAAGATAAAAGATAAAAGATAAAAGATAAAAGATAAAAGATAAAAGATAAAAGATAAAAGATAAAAGATAAAAGATAAAGATAAAAGATAAAAGATAAAAGATAAAAGATAAAAGATAAAAGATAAAAGATAAAAGATAAAAGATAAAAGATAAAAGATAAAAGATAAAAGATAAAAGATAAAAGATAAAAGATAAAAGATAAAAGATAAAAGATAAAAGATAAAAGATAAAAGATAAAAGATAAAAGATAAAAGATAAAAGATAAAAGATAAAAGATAAAAGATAAAAGATAAAAGATAAAAGATAAAAGATAAAAGATAAAAGATAAAAGATAAGAGATAAGAGATAAGAGATAAGAGATAAGAGATAAGAGATAAGAGATAAGAGATAAGAGATAAGAGATAAGAGATAAGAGATAAGAGATAAGAGATAAGAGATATGAGATATGAGATATGAGATAAAAGATAAAAGATAAAAGATAAAAGATGAAAGATGAAAGATGAAAGATGAAAGATGAAAGATAAAAGATAAAAGATAAAAGATGAAAGATGAAAGATAAAAGATAAAAGATAAAAGATAATAGATAAAAGATAAAAGATAAAAGATAAAAGAAAATACAAAAAATAAAAGATTATGTAACTATACCTTTAAAAAAACACCCTTTAAAAAGTCACAATCCTAAACTAGAAATCATTTGAGTTCTCAAAAAATAAAAATTGTACAGAAATTTTGAAAAGTATCTAAAAATTACCCTTTTAAAATATTGGTTTGCAGGTTGCCACCCCTTCAAAAATTGCTGAAAATGTAGAAAAACTCTAATGATAATTTAATCATTATAAATATCTGATTAATGATATTTAATCATCTAATTTATAAATATTTATAGAATTTTACATGAATTTTGCAGTGCTCTTCCTCGATTTATTGTTAACTTTGATTGCTTTAATTGCCTCGAGCAATGCATCAAAATCCATACTAAAACCGTAACAAAAATGTAAAATAAAATATTAACCGAAAATATTACTTAAATGAAAAAACTCAATTTTTGACTCAATGACACTTTGTAAACATGTAAAGGTAAACCACAATATATAAAACAAAAGCGAAAGAAAGAGGTAGCAACCTGCAAGCCATCAAAAGTGCCAACCTACGTATTTATGCCATTTTAGAATTAACATAATATAAAATTGCCAATTCAAGATATTTTTGAAATTCTGTTCATAAATTGTTGTTTTTAAATATTTACTTGAATTGTTTATAAAAATATAAAATTGATAATCACAGGACAAGCTTACAATTTTGTTAATTTTTCAATCTTTAAGAACTAATATTTACACTTTCTTAAATAGACATTGTCTTATTGCGTCTGTCCGCCCCAAAAGTAGATTAAATATAGATAAAAGATAATCTGAGTTTAGGCTACGACACTGCTAGAATGTCAAAATGCAGCAGTGATGGCAACCCGCTAACAGTGGCAACCTGCATACCTTATCCTATATATTGTATTTTACTCGAAAATTGTTTTTCTTTGGAAGAAAAATCTCTGATTATAAAACATGGGGTCAAATTGACACTAAACATCTGTACGCCACAAAAAAATAAAAATCGTTTAAGGGTTAAATTATACGTTTCGCTTGGGTTACTTAAAAATCTATTAATTTATGCAGTTAAAGTTGAAAAACTGGCTCTTATTCCTGCTTCATTTGCTTAATTTTATTACGTTCATCAATTCTTAATCTGTATGAGCAAGAATCTGCTTATTTGTAGCCGATGATGTGCTTGTTTAATTAAATGCTGCTCAAATGTTTTCGAAATAAACTTAATTTGCCCTGCAGGCAACTCATGTTGGCATTTGTTTTGATGCTGTTATAAAATATTTATTAATGATTGGCTTTATACACTGCTTTAAAAAGTGTTATTTGTGTTGCTTTTAATACCATCTTTAAATGAACATTTATTGAAATTTCCACGAGCAAATTTTTTGTTGTAGAAATATAAAGTTTCTACGTGATAATCAATAAAACGCCAATAGCAATCAGTGTGTGTCAATTTTTTTGCAATTATAAAACAATACAACAAAGCATTTGTAATAAATTTTGTGTCCGAAATAAAAGAAGGTTCATTGACGGGATTGATGTCTTAAGGGAACAGAGAAGTTAATTTTTTCTTTTAAAAGTTTCGGGTTAAGTGAAGCTTTAACTTTAATAGACCATGACCAAATGATTTCAATAAGCAACAACGGAACCAATTTTCTTGCTACCGAAAATTTTAACGGCTAGACGATTTGGGTAGAAAAATATTTTATATTGATCAATCAAAATGTGATCTAAATTATTATTGTAAAAAAGTTTACTCTAATTCGATTAGAGACCGAAAAAATGGCGACTAATGTTAATTTTGATACACTACACCAAACTTAAAGTTGTTTGCGTTTTGACGTAGAATTACGTAGTCTTACAGCGCGATTTGGAATTCTTTTTTGCAAATTTTTTCAAGCACATGCACCGTTTTGTTCACTTTTTGGTATATATCTAAAGACTTTAATATTCATCGTACAAAGATAAAATATATGCCAAAATACCAATTACATGGCGAATGTAATGAATATCTTACTTTTGATTTTGTCACCTCTTTAATAAAGTCACAAAATAGCAAAATCTAAGAAGAAAAATTCACATTTTCGTATGAGAAAAAGCATGCATAAAATGCTTCAGTAGCTGTTTATGTTATTGTTATTTGGTTTGGTTTGGTTTGTGCAAACGAAATCACGAACGCAACATCGTGGCGTTTGTTGAAACAAATCAGTTTTACGAATACTTTTCAGTAACTGCTTGTTATTAATATGTATGTAAAATTCACATGTATATATTAGTGCCCGACAAAATTTTCGACTTCGGTATTCGGCATATTCGGCCGATTTTTTAACCTTCGGCTTCGGCCAAAATAGCCGAATATTTTTGCCTAATGTTTTTGCTTTGTAATGCGGGTTGATATATTTTTCACCTGCTTTTACTGTCATAAAGTATGCTTTGCTCAAATCACGGGTATATTGTGACCAGAGCTGGACATTTTTCGATTACAACTACTTTTCCAATTACAATTACAGTGATCGTAATCGTTAATGTAAAAAAAAGTATCATTATAATACACACAGTATACGGTATACACACAGATCACGATTACCGTAATTCTAGTATAGAAATCTATTGATTACAATTAAAGTAATTCCCAGATAACAAGTTCACCTAAATAAGCCTTAAATAAAGTTTTGTATAAGGAATTTATATAGGAAGGAGAATTTAAACTTCCTTGAAGAATCTTTGAAACAAGTTTTATGAAAAGTCTATGCAAGGAAAAAAAGCGTATGAAATTATTTCCTTTATACAAGAACTTATATAAAGTTTGATCTAAGGTTTTTATTCTAGGCTTATTCAGGAACTCGAAAACTGAGAACAGAAATTGTTTTTAGTAATCTGCTTTTCTACGTTTTATCATTTCATTATATTTAGCACAGAAAACTTATACATTTTAAAAATCTTTGTATATTAACCATGTCCAAACTAGCATGTATTGAACTCGGATCTTTTGTATCGCCAGCCGCATGCTCTACCCACTCGTCTATTCCGGACTTTGCTCGCGCGTCGTTGAAACTTATTTAGTATTTTTTTTTTTTAATTCCCTTAAGAACAATTTTATAAAGCTCTCGATTGCAATCATTTTATATACGCACTTTCCTATAGTCCAGCGGTTTGCGGTGACAGTTTATCAGCACAATGATCCAAGGTTCAAACCCGCGCTCAGACAACATTTTTTTTTTGTTATTGTAAAAGTTTTTTTTTTATGATAGTGAATGTTTTTTATTTAAATCAGGAATTTCTAATGTTATTGTTTTCACAAACTGAAACTTTGTTTATAAAAAAAAATCTAAGCTTGAGTAAAAATCTTCTTGACTACTTCCTAAAATGTGCCATTGAGTAAAGCTTTATATAAAAAATTATACAAGATATTTTAATTTTCAAGGCTTTCACAAGGCTCTTTTAAGAAAAGCATGTATAATTACTTTTAAACAAGGCTTTTTCAAGTTGAGTATTAATAAATTCAAATATTTAGGTGAAATTGTTATCTGGGTTGTTATCAATGAAAACTATAGTTAGGATTATTGTTTTCGTTATCGATTATTGTTATTTAACGACTTACTGCATATATGATGGCCAGAGCTGGGTCAAAAAGTATTCATCACTTTTCAATTCCAATTCCTTGGAATTATGAATTGGTAATTGGTCATCTCAATTCCTCAGGATTGGAATTGGAAAAAATCGTCAATTCCATTCCAGGAATTGTAATTGGTAATTGAACATCTCCATTCCTCAGGAATGGAATTGGAAAAAATTCGTCAATTCCATTCCTGGAATTGTAATTGTTAATGGATTTTTTCAATTCTCCAGGAATGGAATTGGAAAAAATGGTCAATTCCATTACGGAATTGTAATTGGTAATTGAATTCTTCAATTCCACAGGAATGGAATTGGAAAAAAATGGTCAATTCCATAACGGAATTCGATTATTGTAATTGAAATTACTGTAATCCAATTATATTTACAGTAACATCCAATTACAATTCCTGTAATGGAATTGAAAATTTCAATTCCTTTGGAATTGAGATGTTTAATTACCAATTACAATTCTGTAATGGGATTGACAATTTTTTCCAATTCCATTTCCATTCCTTTTTAACCGACTTCAAAAAGGAGTAGGTTCTCAAGTTCGTCGGTTTCTCTGTTTTTTTTTTTTTTTTTTTTTTTTTTTAAATGTATGTACATCGATAACTCCTAAACCATATGCCTGATTGCCATAATTTTTGGGGAACAGATAGATATCATAAGCATGTAGGTGCCCGTACAAAAGTGGGCGCTATTCGAGAACTGGGCGTGGCAATAATAGATCTCGCAATACTAGATACTACTGTATCTCGAATAATATTGACACTAGGGTACTGCAATTTAGTGTAGGGGTAGGCACAATTATTACAAATTACGGGCAAGTAGATGGACGCAATTCGACAAATGGGCGTGGCAGTATTAGAAAGCAGTGTATCTTGAATAATTTTGAGGCTAGAGTACTGCAATTAAGTATAGGGTAGGCATTATTATTACAAATTATCGTCAATAAAGTGGGCGTTATTTGACAAATGGGCGTGTCAATATTAGAAAAATAGTATATCTCGAATAATATTGATACTATGGTACTGCAATTTGGTATAAGGGTAGGCATTATAAGTAAAAATTACGGTGAAGAAAGTGGGCGGATTTCGACTACTGGGCGTGGCAATATTAGAAAAACAGTGTATCTCGAATAATATTGACACTAGGGCACTGAAATTTATTGTAGTACAGGGGTAGGCAGAATTATTAAAAATTATTGAAGTTGGCACTTCTGATTAAAAGTCTGATTATATTAGCGCCAACCTTTAAAGCTTTTGTATTCATCAAGAAATTAATATATTTATGATAATAAAACAAATAAGTAAAAAATTAATATAACAAGTTTTCTTATATAATAATATGTTTAAATAAAATATCAAATATGATCAAGAAATTAAAAGGAAAAATATTTTTAAAATTATTTTTTACTTTGTAGTAATTTTGTAGTCGGTTGTATTTTTTTTAAAAAATTTTTTTTACAATTTCTGTAATCGTAATTTTAATTGTAATTGTAATTTTTTATAATAACGATTGCTCTGTCATTGTAAAAAATAAAACACATTCCGATTACTTTTACAGTAATAGTAAAACTTATTTTTTTAAGATGACGATTATAATTTATAATTGTAATTTACATGTAATCAATTACGAAAGTAATCGATTACATCCCAGCTCTGATTGTGACGTAATGTGCAGTAGCAAATCAACATTAACCCATTAAGTCCGGAAAGAGCACAATTTCACTATTTTCATTCGATGTTTGAGACTTATTTTCTGCCATAAAAAATTTAAATAAAAAATTGCAAACATCTATTCAACATCTATTCTATTATTTTTAAGGTCGCTCTTTCGATTCGTGCATTCAGATTCGCATAGTAATGACTTTAAAAACCAATACGGTGCATTTTAAATAAAAAAAATAACTCAATTCAATCGCATCAATAAATTTACTGAATCGATACCAAACCACAAACAAAAGTGCACAAAATATTTAAACTATAACTAGCAAAAGGTTAGATTTTCAAAATCTAAGATGGACAAGATGGAGATGGATGGAAATATGATAAAATGCTTCAAAATTATGAAAAAAAATATATATAGAGGGGGTTTTTGAGGTCGCTGATTACGCATTTGAGGTTAGATTCAAAGCAAAAAAAAAAAAATATTCCAAAAAAAAGTAAAATTTTCACTTTTGTTTTTGATCAAAAAATAAATGCAAAATTTTAACTTATAATTTTGATCGAAAAAATAAAAGTCAAATTTCTTACTTCTTTGGAGATATGGGACAGAAATTCATTGTCGCTGGAGATAACAATGCCAAACATCGTTAGTGGGGATCTAGGTTGACTAATTCTAAGGTCAGACAGTTGTATCAGTGTATAACAGAGAATCATTATTCAGTCCTGTCAACTGGCAAGGCCAATTACTGGCCAACTGATCCAAATAAATTCCAGATCTGATTGACTTTGTGGTATATCATGGTATTCCTTCCAGTGCACTTATAGGTGAGTATACTGATGATCTTACCTCTGACCACTCAGCAATCTTGCTCAACTTCAATGTTAAAGTACAGAAGCTGTCTAAAACTATAAATATTCATCAATTACAACAATGGATCAGCTCTTATATAAATTAAAATACCAACCTCAAAAAAGAAATTCAAATAGATGATGCTGTCGAATATTTCACTATTCTTATACATGAAGCTGCTTATCACGCTAACCCAGCACAACGACAATCAAATAATTCTGCCATTAATAACAATAACGCATTGAGGATATCCAGGCAAATTCGAATCCTTATTCAAAATAAGAGAAGTCATGGAATATAAAGGTAAACTCAAGTAAATTTAGAGTTGAGTGTCCAAATGCGACCATCAATCAAACAGCCATACCTAAAAGCAATACTGTAAAGTATATTGAAATGCACCTGAACAAAAGATTTACATGGAAAAAGCTACATCAAATCAAAACACCAACACCTGAAACTAAAAATAAAAAAGATGTGATGGCTTCTTAACCCTCACTCGAAACTTTGCTTAGAAAATAAGCTTCTTCTAAAAGTAGCTGCTCATATCTGGAAACGCTAATCAACCTCCTAATACACTCAAGAAATCCGTAGACTAAAGAGATATCATGTATCTTGCCATCTAGATTTAATTCCTAGTTTTTTTAAACAATGTTAATTTTTTAAACAATGTTAATTAAGTAGTTTGTTCCTTAGTACAATAAGTATTACAACGGACTCTGTTAGTTTAAAAGAGAATAGATTGCAAATAAATTAATAAAAAAAAATTTTTTTGATCGAAATAAAATCGGGCATAAAATATAACTTTAAAAAAAAAAAAATCAGAAAAATTTAAATCTTTTAAGATTATTATTCCTTAAGTCACATTACACTGCTATATTCAAATATCGAATAGACTTCTTCTTTTTGTTTAACTTTTTAAATAGAATTGTAAAAGAGATGTAACGGATCGAGACAGATTTATGTGAAATGCACAAAAAATTAAATCATGATCAGGTGAAAAGTATATTTGGTCAAACAGTAATACTTTTTATATATCAGATACTATAAAATAAGTAGTTCTTCCAATAAAACAATTTGCTAACATCTATCTCTGTCTCAAAGTTTTGCTGTTTTTTGAGATTTTGCTTATGCCTCACTTTTATAATTAACTTAATTTTCGCTTTTAAGTTACTTTAAAAAAAAAAAATTGCCCCTATTTGTTTTTAAAACAATTTCTAGCCACGACTCTGACTGACGGCAACCTCGCCAAGCTAATCTTTGTGGGCTATATAGAATGTTTTCTAAATAACTAGTTATTATTGTTGCTTCTGCTATTATCAAGTGAAATTTTTTGCGAAAACAAAACAACATGAAAAATTAAAAATGAGTTTGTTGATGATTGATTTTTTATTATTATTATTATTGCTGCTATTTGTTATTATTTATCTAATTTTTTTTTCATTCTTTTTGTTTGTCTTCACTTTAGATACACTTTGCAAACGTGATCGTATTGAGAGCGCAACCAATGCTACTTCACTAACAGGCACCAACACCACCACCACTACCACCACCACTACCACCACCACCACAACAATCAGCAGCGTCGATGAATCATCCATCGATTCAACTAGCACAACAATAACAAAGCAATCGTTTGCTTTTACTATCGACAACTTCAATGATAAAGACTGCGATCCCGCTGCTGCACAAGCCAAATACAAAAGCATGTTGGAACGTTTTCAGCAACGTCATCGACGCGGAGCCTCTATGTCTAAATTGGAAAACTCGAGCGCTAAAGAAACATTAACAACGTCCACTTCAGCTGCTGCAACGCTTTCAAAAAGCATAACCAAATCCTTAAATACCGAAAATTGTGATAATCTAGCTAGTAGCAATGGTGGCACGGAAACGGCATCGCCACCACCAATAGCCGCTAAAGTAAAGTTACGCGCGCGCGATCGTAGCACTTCACGTGTGAGGGATGCCAGTAAACGACATAGCTGGTCGCCGCGCTCCAGCACCAGTGAACTAACCTCAGCAGCATCCACAATAACTGCAACAAACAAAGGAACCCAATCGTCAAACAGTCAACAGTCCAGAGTGAGTCGCCAGGAAGCGATGCCGCCACATAGTGGGCGAAAAAATAATGTAACTAAACCCAAGCCGCCGCAGTCGTCTGCACAAATGCACAAAAACAGTTTCAGTGCAGCGCCGACGCGTCAGCAGTTTACACCACGCTCCACAGCCATGCAGCTGGCTTTGCAAAAGGTCGACTTTATGTGTACGCAGCCGCCGCTGGCCGACTTCAAATATTTGCATGGCAGCGAGGCGGACAATATAAGTGAAACTGGCACCTATACGCTAGATGGTGACAACTATACCGAGGAACAGAAGGATCTAATGAACATTGACAAAAGCACTTTGGAACGCGCACAGAAGGCCAGAAGAGCAGCCCATGCTGCCTTGAATAGACCTACTGACCTGGAACTGTCCAAAATACCCGTCACTGCTGCTGCTGTTGGCAGCAGGCATAACGTGCTCGAGGTTAACTACTTCCACGAACCTCAACCAGCAGTTAGAGTTGCGGCGTCGCCAAATGATTACCTGCTCGGCAGCAATCAGTCTGCTTCATCCTATTTGGAGAAAATTAAGTCGCGTGTACTGCGCAACATGACGGTAACCAAAAATTCTGTACAAGATCTGGATATGAGCAAAATGCTGGAGAGCAGCAGCAGCACTGGTGGCGGTGGTGGGGAGAAAACACCGTCTAGTGACGATGTGGGCACCTTCACTAGTGTCACGACTAGCGGCGTGCTTGCCAAGCAGTGCGCCCTCGATGCTCGCCCAAAACTGACGCGCCGCAGCAGTCTCTCCACCTCACAGATTGACTCCTCCGAGTACGTGAGCAACGAGTCGAAGCTTAAGCAGAGCGGTGCTGCTGCCTATGCTGCCGGTGGCTTCACAGATCATCAAAAAGCCGAATACCGCTTGAATGTTTTTACCAATCAAAAGGATACGCATACATTTTCTGGACCCAGTCGCTCCTTCATACAATCTCCGCCCGACTCTCCCTCCGTTTACAAAACTGAGTCATCCAACCTATCCGATGCAGCGGTTCTCAAAACTGCGCAGAATAAAAACGATTGGATTCAAGAGTGGGCGCGTAATGCGCGTGCACGCAGCTTGGCCTCCTGTGATAGCACCAAGAGGTGTCAGAAGCTGCAAACGCAGGAGCTTATGACGCGCAGCTACACCTGTTCGGAAACTGGCGGCGAATCGCTGACTGATGACAGCGTATTTCACGCGCAGCGGCCACCTGCAGGCTTTAGTAATAAAACGCTTGCATCGCGTTATCGCCTAGTAAGCGGTGAGTTCGACTATGCCAGCGATCCCGCCCTATCTTCATCATTTACTGCAAAGTCTAGTAATGATACCCCGCGTCCGCCAAAAAGTCCTACAAAAATACCTTCACCCTTGCACTCGTTGGGACGCGCGCGTAGCGCAAGTCGCACGCGTGCCAGTCTGCAGAATATGCTGCAATTGGAAGCCGCTGAAGCAGATAGCTACCTGCAGAAGACCGCAGCCGCCATTAATAATTTGCAGCAGAGCTTGTCGCGCAAGAACTCGCTGCAATCGCCGCACTCTGGTTCGCCCAGAGCAGCACACTCCAAAAAGTCGAGTGGTGGCGGGCATGGCGCCTACTATTCGCCCGACGAGCACAGTCCTCAGCATAGTCTAGAGTCGCCTACGGCTGGCAGTAGCTATCAGCAGGCAGTTCTGCGCAATGCACACAAACGTAATTTATCCATGGATAACTACAACAGAGATGCGCATGCGCAGATGCAACTAATGACCAGCAGCTTCAATGAGCAGCAACTGCAGCTACTCACTGGTAGCGGCGGCGATTATATGCAGCGTTCACGTGGCCGCAAGAATTCCTATGATGGCAACATGCAACTAATGCTGCCTAACTCACCGGTGGGGCGACGCGACAACTGGGCAGGTGCGCAGACAGCGCGAGGAGCAAAAATCGTCGAACAACAGGAACAAAGTGAGCCCAACTCGATGTCGCCATTGCGTCGCTCTAGCTCCTTCTCTGCCAAAGTTGCTGGCACACGTGCGGCACGTCCCCAGTTTCAGAATTTGTACACGCCACCGGCAGCGCGTCACAACTATGTGCCACCCGGCTGTCATCAACCTGCTCTCATACATGCCATTAAAAAGTCTGCGAGCAGCAATAATTTTGGCAACGTGTATAGCGACTACGATGAGAATCTGGCTTACTATATTAAGGATGAAGATGAATATGGCAACGATGATGATGATGCCAATGAATACTATTCCAGTGGTGAGGAGCTGTTAGACCACGAAGATTATCGCTATCGCAATTTGGAGCCAACCCCAGCTGCAGTCGATACCCGAAACGAGTCAAGCGAAGCCAACAACGTGCCGTTGTCCAATACACGCTATAACAAAGCGCTGCTAATGCGCATTGAACGCAGTAAACAAAGGGTGGCTGGTGGTGGTAAACCCAATAGTGCTGCTCCTTCCGGTGCCAGCTCCGCTAAAGCTGCCATTGGCACTGGTGCCGGCGGTGTAGCAGCATGTCCTAATACGCCCGAGCTGCCGCGACGCAACATCAAGAGCGCACCGCGCTCAAATGCTGCACGTCAGTCAATGCCCAGAGATTCCAGCCTCAATCGTCTAGCTGGCCAAATACCGAATTCTCTGGCCTCAGCTAAGAAGCAGCTGCTGCAGACAGCTGCTGCCGCTGTACCAACAAAGTCTACACCCGGCGCATCAACGCGTGTGCAACCCAAGTATTTAGATATTTCCAAATATAAACCTGCGCAGGGAAATAATTTTCTCCGCAAGAATGATGCCAAAAGTACGTTGAAACCAGGTGTTGCCGAAGCAATGAAACGCAGTCCAAGCAGTTCATCCATGGGTCTTAGTAGAGGCGATGCGACACGTGCTAGTAATCGCAGTGCCAAGTCCGCGACCTCGGTGATGACAACTAGTGGCACAACGCTGTCTGCAAGAGCTGCATCGGCTGTGCGAAGAGATGCATCAGGTAGGTGATAATGAAATTAAGTAGTAGTAGTAAGTGTATTTTATCTTTTCAATTCATACAAAATATGGCTTAAAAATAGTAGTAGTAAGATTATATGTTAAATTGAAAAGATCTGTTATCTATAGTTCACAAGGTCCTAGAGGCGCTAACAGTTACATAAGTAAAATAAGATTTTAGATATAACTGGAGCAAAATGGGGTCATCTATTCTAGTTTTATTGCTAAGGACTAAACTATGCACTTTAAACCAGTGGCTTAATACTTCCAGATAATGATTTATGTCGGTACAGTCAGTAAAGAACAGATCATGTCATCTGCAAAGGCATTTGTACCACTTTTGAATTTCTGCAAGAAGAGCGAATTTATAAAAATAAAAAATGGAATGGGACGAAGAACGGATCCCTGAGGGACACCTATTGGTACATGCTGAAAAAAATTTAAATAACCTTTGATTTTACTTTCTGCTGCCTATTTGATAAATATAAGCCAAACCAATTCTATATCGATCCCCTGAAACCAAAGTTTTGCAATTTTCTAAGTAAAATATCATGGTCAACCGTGTCAAAAGCTTAAGTAATATCCACGAAAAGAGCTACAGTTAAGTTTTTATTGTTAAAGCTGGAGTACACGTTCGAGCAACAGTTCAAAAGAGCATCTTCTGTAGATAAACCAGCTCTGAAACCATATTGACATTTACTAAGAAGACCGTTTTTTTCCAAAAACTTAACTATTCTCGGGACTTCATAGCTGTTTCAAAAAATTTAGAAAACACGATAATGTGAAATGGGTCTGTAGTTATTTATTTCCGTATGATCTCCCTTCTTATAAAGAGGTTTTACCTTCAGCAATCTTTATATCCGTCGGAAATATACCTAAAAATCTTAAAACAAAACACCTGGTATAGTAAGATGACATATCTATATCCCAATGTAAGAGTCGTATAGCAGATCAAGTAAATCTCCTTTGAATTTTTCCAATACGTAGTGAATGCACTGAATAGAATAGGTTCTACATTACACAACAATATTCCAAAACAGATCGTACAAACGTAAAGTAAAGAGATCTTAAAGTAAATAGATCACAAAAATCTTTGGAGTTTCTTAAAATAAAGCCAAGCATTGAGCTTTACTTTGCAACAACGTAGTCTATGTGTTTAGTAAATTTCATTTTACAATCAAAGACCACGCCTAGATCCTTTTTATCGTAGATTCTTTTCAGTTCAACTCTGTCTAATACATAAGTAAAAAGTATGGGAGTGTTATGCCTACAGTGTGATAAATATTCACACTTTGCAACATTAAGCGGAAGCGAGTTTAGGTTACACCATAGGAATAATTTATGTAAATCATCTTATGGTTAATTGGATAGTATAGCTTTAGGTCATCCGCATACATTAAGTAGTGTGAATTTTCAAAGAATAATGGAATATCATTGACATATAATGGAAATAAACGGAGTCCTAAATGACTTCCTTTTGGGTTTCCGGAGGAAACATTTATAACATTTGACGAGAAATTGTTTATGCGAACAATTTGAGTTCGGTTTGGACAATCTAATTCAGCAAATTAGAGTGAAAACCTTTTTTTTCTTAGCTTATTTATCAGCTTTCTATGACTATTTCTATCAAAAGACTTGGAAAATCAGTGTAAACAGCATCGCATTGCGATCCTTTTTCAAAATGATTTGTGACATGGTTTTCTCGAAGGCTGAGGTAAACCCAGAATCCTGTGAAAGATCCACTAACTTTCACAAATTATTTTGAAGTAAAAACACGCAGGGTTTTCAATAATTCAACTACTCCTTTTATTGAACAATTTACCAACTTAGTATCTTAAATAAGCAGCCTCAGATAGGAGTCGGCGTGGGTATTGGTGGGTTACGGTCTCAGTCTTTTGGTATTCGGTTGGTAATCGCTTCAGTAGCCAGCAAGTGCCTCGGCAATCGGTTGGTAAGCCCTTGGGTAATCAGTTATTACCTCGGTAATCGGTTGATCAACTCTCTGGCGCTGGCTAGTGTCTCAGTGAGTATTTGAGCACTCGGTAATCGAGTGGTAATCGCTTCAGTAGCCAGTGAGTGTCTTGGTTATCGGTTGGTACGCACTTTGGTAATGAGTAGTTGTTTCGGTAATCGGTTGGTAGCACTGCGGTAGTCGGTAGTCGCTTCAGAAACTGATAATCACTTGGTAATCGCTTCGGTAATGAGTAAAAGCCTCGGTAACCGATTGGTAAGCACTTCGGTAATCAGTAGCTACCTCGAGATTCGGTTGGTGAGCGCTCCGATAATCGGCAAGTAGTTGCTAAGGCTAAGAAAGGAACGCTCTCCTATAAAATCTAAGAAAGGAACGCTCATATAAAATCTTATAATTAAATTGAATCAACGTTGCCGCAGCAGAAAGCGTTGCAGCATTTGCCGGCGTCGCAGCTCCGAAGAGAACCTTATGGTCGGTCGAGGCAGTGACGCGGTAAATAAATAAAAAAAAAGAAGAAGAGACTAGTGACGCGGTAGCAAGTGCCTGCGTCGCTGCCCCGAGGAGGACTTAGGTCGGTCGAGGTAGTGACGCGGCATATAGGAAATATGCAAGTCAACGCAAGGGGACCACGAAATATAAATTAACAAAAAACCGTCTTCCACTGCCCTGCGGAGGACCTCGCGGTCTATCAGGGCAGCGGCGCGGTGAGCAGTTCACCGTTGCCTCGGTCAGAATTTTGAAGTCTGCCTAGGCAACGGCTACTACTCTGCTTCGGTTGATCGAAGCAGAGATGTTGAGCTTACCTAAGAAAGGAACACTGCCTTCACCAATCTCGTGGTCTCCATTTACGTGACTCGTAAAGAAAACCCTTTGCGAACTATATTCTTTTTCCCTATGTGTATGCAAATAGTGCTTGCTGGCCATGGGCACATTGATTTTGTTGTTGCTCTTATGCCGAGTCTATTTTGGTACTGTTGTTTGTTTGTCATTTATTTTATGTATGTCGTGTTGTTGGTGATCTCCTGGTTGGGCTAGTTGCTGTGGTTGTTGTTATTTTGTGTATGTCGTGTTGTTGGTAGCTTACTGGCTTGACTAGTTACAGTGTTTGTTGTTATTTCAGGTATGTTATGCTGTGTGTAGCCTATCTGTGGCTGACTGTATAGAGTATATTATTATTATCTTTAATTATTCTAAAATTCTATGATATACTTTGATATTATATGAAATATAATCTAATATATACTATGATATAGTAGATATAATATGAATTGTAAATATTGTTAAATATTGATTTGTAACGACATGTTACAGATTTAAAATGAAGTTTCCGTGTTGAAGCGAAGAGATTTAGATTTCTTTTACTGCAAATGCGAGTTTTTAATACACAATTTTTTCAAAAAGCTTAGGAATCACTAAAATTTTACTAATTGGACGATAGTTCCTGAAGCCTGACTTGTAAATTGGAATAATAAAAGAGCACTTAAACAGTTTAGATAGTGAGTTATTGAATACTACTGAAAGCGAAAAAGCTACTGCTGAAGTACACTGTTTTAGAAATGTAGGATGAATACCTATATTTAAATTGTTAGACAAATTTTCAGTACTTTGAGTATAAGGTTTAAGCCAAGTCTCACTAAAAGCAATAATATCAAAGTGTAGATTATGGCTTAATACGTATAAGTAAATTAATTTAGTATTCAAACATCAAACGTTCTGGTATAAGACTAGGAACTGAAGGCAACAATCTAGTTTTTAGGGTTCACGTTGTGAACAGGTAAAATAGACAGTGAAGTTAGAGGTGGTGCTTTTTGAATAAATTCGTGCACCAATGTATTTTCCGGCCAAAAACTCTGATCCATAACATTATTATAAACCGAAATAGTTTTATTGGGAAGGTTTAACTTAGAGTTCACGTAGTATAAAATATCACCTTCGGATGTATCAGCTGCAAAGCGAGAAATAAATATGCATTTTAGCGGCGGAATAACTACAAGTTCCTTATGAACATGCTGTTTATTGCTGCTATTCAATATTTAATTCGATGTAGCTCCAGTAGAAACCGAACTAGATAAAGAAGGTGAATGAACAATATTATAAGTAGTATTAGGAGAAATAATAGAAGCGCATGTCTGGGTGTAAGTAACTATCCCACCAGAAGGAGAATTATCACTTGCGTTAAAGGATGAAACAGCTACAGAAGGTGAAGTTAAATCAACTGATGCTGCAGCGCTAGCCGGCGTGTACTGATCTGTAATTAGATTTACAGTAACTGACTCTGTCGGCAGTCCTATAGGTGGTAAAATGAAGTAAAATACGAGAAGGTACAGAAATTACTTCATTGGAATCATTAGAGGACAGTGGCGAGGCTATAGTAGAAGATTTAGCTGAACATTAAAATATCGATGCTTTAATTATTTGTATTGAAACATATGGTTATATTTTAGTAAAATCTTTTGAATTAATTAAAATTGGGCTTCGTCAGGGCCTAATTCAAGAAACGAAGAACTGTTAGGTCAAAGAAATTTTAAAATCGGCCCACTTATAGCTGAGATCTGAACGTAGAAACATACTTCAAATACTCGTAAGTTCTAATGTGTGAGCGTCGCTAGCTTTGCTCTAAAAAAAATTTCAAAAACAAATAAAAAATGGTTATCAAAAATCTTAAAAAAAAACGTCAGAGAACACTGGCGCAATTCCCACCTGACACAGAAAGTTTTTTCAATTGAATTAATTTTTCTGTTTGGCCGTCAGCTCTCTGCAGATAATGGCAAAGCTCAGAGAATAAAAACTGCCATGAAAAGCTTTTTGAGAACATAAGCCGTTCGGAGTCGGCATAAAACTTGTAGGTCCAGTTCTCGATCATTTGTGTTCAAACATTTCGCAATACGCACAACACAATTGATCATAAGAAGCTCGGACAAAGTTCGTTCAAGGGCTGAAATGGCCCTGAACTGGAATTTCGTTTTTTTTTTTTTTGTTTTTTATCAAAAATCTTTCGCATTAACTGTAAAACTTTTGTTCTAAAACATGTTCTATGCTTTTCTTCTCGCAGTTGCCAAACAAAAGGAAGCCGAGATGGCCATGTGGAAACGACGTTCTAAATATGATCCCATGAAAGCTGCTGCCGAAGATCGACGAAAAAAAGAAGAAGCCAAACGAATGGCACAAACGACAAATGACGAATTTGTTAACGAAAGGTAAAAATGGCTTATTATAGACTTATTTTTTATGTGCAATTCTAATGAAAATTGAAAAGCTTTTAAAACAAAAACAAAAAAAAAACACAGGTGCGTTGTTGGACACACGAGAGAAGCGAAGCTTTTTCGCAGTTACATAGATTTGATAGCTGAATAATTTAACCTTTTTAATAAATTAACTTTAAAATTCAAAAATTTTAAATAACATAAAATAAATAATATATATATACAGAAAACATATTAACTGCTTATTTTTTTATTGTTGAATGTCAAATTACATATTCGGCCACGCCAACTACATATACGGGCATATAATGCCAGCGACTCTCCATTTTAACTCTCCACATATGGTTGTGAACTTGGTTGCACTGAACTAATTTTTTCCTTCAACTGCCTAGCGAAAAAATCTCTAAAATTTTTCAGATTTCACTCCAAGCAAATCACAGAACGAGGAGTAAAAAGTTTCGCTTCAAAAATATATTTTAAAGAACGCACAAAAAACAAAAGTTAACAAACATTTTAGATACCTTGCCGATGTCTTGCGTGCGTTTGTTAATTCCATATTTATTGACATCATCTACTTTTTTGGCACTTAAAAACGCGCTTGTGGGCATTGATAATTTTTTCGTATCAACAACACCACAAACGCATTCACAATACAAACACACCGATGCTGGAGACACCTTGTTGCAAATAGAAGCAAATTGTGTAGCATAGCAAATACACAATCCTCTATCTATTGATAAAAGGTGCCGATCTACTGCAGCATAGCTTCTGTTATAGTTAATATTGAATTAACAACTATTTCTAACAAGCCTTTGTGGCCTGGTGGATAGTGTATTTGACTCTCATTTTAGAGGACGCGGGTTCGATCCCCACGGGCGGGCCAAAAAATATTTTTAATATTTATATTAAAGTATTGAATTTTGTTGTTGTAATAAGCACTAGCAACAAAGAAGCCATCAAATTTCCAAGAAAAAATCTGTCGAAAATTTTTCTGATTTCACTCTAAGCAAATCACAGAACGAGGAGTAAAAAGCTTCGCTTCAAAAATCAACCGCCAAAGTGCAAGCTTATTCAGTCTACTGAAACTGCTACAAAATAATTTTGGTAAAGGAAACAATGTTTTATTATTTTCATTCAAACAAAATGGTGCAAGTTGCTCAATACATTCCTCATTGGATGGAGTGTAGTCATTGACTTAGTATATTATTTTAGCTTTTATTTTGCTTCTAATTTATTATAATTTTCTATTTAATTTCTAAGCTTTAATATGATTTGATAATTTCAAAGTTTATTATTATTATTTTTCTGTTGCTGTTATTCTATTTATTCAACCATACAATAGACCCTCAAGATCTCCCTATCGTAGGGGACATCATTTATGACCTGATGGGGTGCTAATAACCGATCTATAAGTTATATAAATGGTAATTGGGACGCTAATGATGGATATTAATGATTAGTATGAACTGCAAATTACTATCTATCTTATATAATGATGATGATGACGATGATGATGATAATGATGATGATGATGATATTGTTGATGATATTGAAAGTTTTGGTGTGCGAGAGGAACGCTCAAAAGTCGGTTAAAAAAAGCAAAAGTAATTATTAACTACAGCTTATTAACGGTTTTACTTATTATGTTGCTACTTCTTTTACTCTGTTGTTGCTGTTGTTGCTGCTGCGTTCTACTCTCACTTTAGGGTTGCGCCAGCAAATTTGCAAATTTGACTTTTGTATATTAAAAAAAAAAAAAAAACGCATTTCTACTTCATCAAACATACGCTTAGGTTAAGCTTAGCTACGATTGAGTTATTGTAAAGAAGTAAAAATAATGGATATTGCACGCAAAGCATTTGACGGTAGAGCACAAAAAAAAAAACAATTGGGTCATATCCATATATAAAAAAAAGCAAAATATTCATTGGCGACTATTTTTTAAATTTATTTAAAGTTTTGGGCATTGCTTGCTTGCTCCTAAACTCCAAAATGAATACATTTTTGTACATGCTGTCAACTGCTCTATAGTTTCCGCTTTGAACTGTGTGAAACGTTCAATTATTTACAATTAATTATAATGCTAAAAGTTGCTGCATTATTGCTGTAAAAATGTTTGCATTGTTATTAAATTTATTCAAACTACTATTAAGTGATCATTGCCTGGGTTGATTGACTACATCTCTTAAATCATTACTAATGCAATTAAACCACCACCAACATCATCAAATTAACCAACAATCAAGCTTTAATCATGAGACTTTAATTAAAGTTAAAAAAAAAAATGTTTTGTAACATTTTTGCATGTGATTTATTTTACTCCTCTCTCTCTGTACTTTTCTCTTATTTTAAAAATGATACAATAAATAAACATTCACTTTTCTTTTGTCAGTGCAAACCAGTCCAATACCTATCAACGCCAAACATCCTGTGACAACCAATGGACCCTGGGTCTACGCGAAGCTGGTGATGAAGAACTGAGCGATGATTAAGCATTTATTTATTTTGCTTAGCTTGTGTGTGTTAAGCGTCAAGCGTCAGAAGTTTAGAATTGAGCAGCTGAATTGAAATAAAAGTGATATGAGAATTTGTTTAAGATTGCTAAAAGTACTAAATAAGCTTTGTACTAAATACAAAAACAATTTATTAATTATTAACATTTAAGCTTTTACATATTAATGTTTGTGCAAATAATTACAAACTTATTATGCATGATGCTAAAGTTATCAATATTATTATTATTATTATTATTATTATTATTAAAAATATCATTATTATAATTGTATTATATTTTCATAGAATACCAAAATTCTGTATTATATCATTAATATTGTAAAAATAGTATTAGAGCAAAGCAATTAACTGATAGTTATCATTATTATAATTATAATACACAGGGCAGTTTGAAACGAAATACTAATCAGAGCCCGTTTTATGCTTCATGTTTAAATGTACTGTTTAAGGTCAGTCATGTCCATAGAAATCTCTAAATGAGTCAATGCTTTTGGTACATTATGACTTAAGATAAACCAGAATTTCGCTACAGAAAAACTTTACTCGAGTGAATTTGCGGCTTTAATTATATTTGAATTGTAGAAAATATGTTTTTTTTTTTTTTAAATTAAGCCAATTGAACCACTATTGCACTATAGTGCATTATTGCTTTTAGTGAACTGACAAGTTCTAACTTTGGGCTTGCTATCAAGACTAAATTCGAAAATTTTTTGATTACATTGTTTTTTTTTTACTTCAAACCAATTGAGCCACTAGTTGGGCTCGCGTGCCTTTAATTTAATTGCAGACTAAGATAGAATACATTTTGACTTAAACTTGTGCACGCTACAAGAAAAGGTTATTTTTTAAAAATTGAGCCAATTGAGTCATGTGACCGAATTGAACCACTAGCTGGACATCATTGCCTTTAGTGCATTGAATATTCAGTTGGAATATTTATTATTTCGGAACTTGTGCTTGCCACTAGAAATGATGTATTTTTAAAAATTGAGCCAATTGAGTCAACTAAGCGAACCAAGCCCTTGTCTTGAATAAATTGAAGACTAGGCTCAAAACTTTTGATTTGAACTTCATGCTGGCCACTTCAATGCCAATTGAGTCTAAAATTGAATAGAACACATTTCGATTTAAACTTGTGCACGCTACTAGAAAAAGAATTTTTTAAAAACTGAGCCAATTGAGTCATGTGACCGAATCGAGCCACTAGTTTATTATATCGCTACTTGGTCTCTCCACTAGAATTGGTGTTTTTTCAACATTGTGCGAATTGAGCAAACTGAACTTTTGTCTTTAACGAATTAAAGACTATGCTTAAAAATTTTTGATTTGAATTTCATGCTAGCCACTTCAATGCCAGTTGAGTCTAAAATGTAATAGAATACATTTTGATTTAAACTTCTGCACGCTACTAGAAGAGATATTTTTAAAAAATTGAGCCAATTGAGTCATGTGACCGAATCGAGTCACCAACTGGACCTCATTGCTTTTAGTTCGTTGAAGATTCAGTTGGAATATTTATTGATTTGGAACTCGCCACTAGAAGTGGTGTTTTTTCAAAACTGAGCGAATTGAATACACTAAGCAAACCGAGCTCATGTCTTTAATGAATTGAAGACTAGGCTCAAACATTTTTCATTTGAACCTTATGCTGGCCACTTCAATGCCAACTGAGTCTACTGATATTCTAATGAATTAAATACTAGGCTCAAAAATTTTTGATTCGAACTTTATGCTAGACACTTCAGTGCCAATTGCGTCTAAAATGTAATAACATACAATTTGATTTAAATTTGTGCACGCTACTAATAGAGGAAATTTTTATAAATTAAGCCAATTGAGTCATGCGACCGAATCGAGTCACTAACTGGGCATCATTACTTTAAGTGTAACTTGGAACTTGTGCTCGCCCCTAGAATTGGTATTTTTAAAAAATTGAGCCAATTGAGCAAACCGTCCTAAATTTAATAGAATACATTTTGATTTAAACTTTTGCACGTTGCTAGAAGAGGTATTTTTCAAAAATTAAGCCAATTGAATCATGTGACCGAATCGAGCCACTAGCTGGGCATCATTACTTTTAGTACATTGAAGACTTAGTTGGAATATTTATGAATTCGGAACTTGTGCTCGCCACTAAAAGTGGGATTTTTTTCAAAATTGACTCAAACTGAGCAAACCGAGCTCTTGTACTTTAATGACTAGGCTCAAAAATTTTTGATTTCATCTCCATGCTGGCCACTTTAATGCCAATTGAGTCTAAAATTTAATTGAATACATGTGGATTTAATTTAGTGCACGCTTCTTATAGAGGAATTTTTTAAAAATTAAGCCAATTAAGTCATGTGACCGAATCGAGCCACTAGCTGGGCTGGGCTCATTATTTTTAGTGCATTGAAGATTCAGTTGGAATATTTATTAATTCGGAATTTGTGCTCGCCACTTCAAGTAGTATTTTTTAAAATTGAGCTTATTGAGCAAACCAAGCTTTTGCCTTTAATAAATTGTAGAATATGCTCAAAAATTTTTGATTTCAACTTCATTCTTCTGATTACAAAAAGTGGTATTCTTTTAAATTTTACCTATTGAGTCTACTGAGCCACTAGTTGGACACAATTGCTTTGAAAAATTATTCATATACATCTTCTGCTCGTCATTACTCGTAGCAGAAGCGTTTTTTTAAAATTGAGCCAATTGACTGAAACGAGCCACTAGCTGAGCACCACTACTTTAACTAAATTAAAGACAAAATTGTAATATATTTAATATAATTTTTTTTTTTAAATTGTTCATTAAGTGAATTGAGCCAATAGCTGCACACCAATGCCTTAAGTGAATTGAGCTTAAGCAAATGAATGAGGTCGAACATTTTTGATTTGTGTTTATGGTGGCCACCAGAAAAGATGTTTTAAACCATTTAGTCAATTAAGCCAATTGAGCCAATAGCTGCACACCAATGCCTTAAGTGAATTGAGCTCAAGCAAATGAATGAAATCGAACATTTTTGATTTGTGCTTATGGTGGTGACCAGAAAAGATGTTTTAAAAAATTTAATCAAGCCAATTGAGCCAATAGCTGCACACCACTGCTATAAGTGAATTGGAATTCGAATATTTTTGATTCGATTTTGCAGTATGTACTGTAGACCAGAAAACATTTTGAAAAAATTTAAGCTAATTGACTCAATTGAGCCTATTGCTGTTCTTAAAGTTAATATTTTGAAAATATAGTTAATATTTTGAATATTTTTGATATTTTGAAGAAATAAGTTCTCAAATTTTTTGATTTCTAGCATGCGCTGGCTATCAGTAAAATTTAAAAAAAAAATTGAAGCAATATATTATATCCTGCTTATATAACCTTATCGGAAGAGAGCAAAATATTAAAAAAGCATACGTCTCGCAGACGTACGATATCTAAGCAGGATTAAGTCAACTAAGCCCTTTGAGCCTAATGAGTAAATTTTTTCTGTTTTTTTATGCGCTATATAACGAGCTCTGCTTAAAAATTTTCTTATATAACGAAAAATTAAGGCAAAAACACCAAAAAAAAAATGCCTCTTTGCCCTGTGTTTAATTTTAAAAGCATGCCTCTACTTTAGCTATGTTATTATAACTGGTGGTGGTGTAATTAAAACAACAACTACTGTCCCTCAAAAAGGCCAAAAACTATAACTTACACAAAATACATAATTTAACATAAAAAAAAAATAATTTAACTTATAACAAAAAGAAAACAAGAGAAAAAACAAAGTGAAAATAAAATGCATGCCACATTTAAACCAACTACTGCAAAAAAACGAGGACAAAAAAAGTAGCTATCACATTATTAATTAAACTATAAGTATTTTAAGCTGTAACAGTAAAGTGCATGCATTGTGAATCGTCTTAATATCTAGTTATTTAATATAATGCCTTAATTTATTTACTTTCTACTATCACTACTTTGTTGTAATTTTTTTTTTTTAATATAAGTTGCGATATTTATGTTATCAAGTTATTTTAACAACGATTGTTAATGCGTAATTTATTAAAGAAAAAAGAAAAATCAAATCCAAACCGAGAATATAACATTAAGTCCCATTATCTGCTATATATATATAAATATATAAATTTTACTATCATTTTACCTATCATTTAAATATTACTATTTAGTAACAGCAACGTGCTGCATTAATTAAATGTCCAACACGCTTTATAATTATTATAAAATTTACATATGTCGATAAAAGATTAAGAAATTTATTGTGAATGGTTTGCATTCCCTTTGGTTACAATTATAAATTGCGTTTTTGAAACATGTGTTAATCTCTTTTATATAATTTGTTGAATATTTTTAGACATTTATAAAGAAAAAAAAAAAAATCCAAACAAAATCATATAGAAAAAAAGAAACATCAATATGAAATTTTGAAATGAAATTAATTAAAATAGAAATATATGCAAATAATTTTTGAAACTTTTCGATGTTAGTGCATTAATAGTTTGCAAAAATTTTAAAAGATAATAGATATAACTTAAATTATAAACCAAATAATTATATTTCAAATGCGCTATACGGTAGCTACTGCATAAATTGTTTTACATTTAATTTATGCTTTTATATTGTGCAATACAACAACAACAACAAGAACAACAACGAGTTTTAATAAAACTTTCCAAAAATTATGAAAACTTTCATGTATTCTTTTATTTATAAATTGTGTCTATTAAAAAAAAAAATTATAAACCTAACTTATAAATTGTTATAAGATTTAAACATTTTTAGGTTTAGTTCATTTTTAGGTTTCGATCGTCACCAATTCAATCAAAATCATTTCAGACTCGTCTCATTTAATTCAGCTAAGAAAGAAGTTTGTCAAATAATCAGCATGGTACATATTCATGGTAGCTGGTGCTTAGAACCGTTAGACGATTTTGGCCTCACCTAAGGATTCGTCGTTTCAATGCAATGTATACAATGTATACAATGTATACAATGCAATCAATAGTAAACAACAGATATCTTTCGATAAGTCTTATCAGACTTTAAATATCTATTTTAGTTTAAAAGATATCAGTTGTTAGTTTATCGTATACGCAAAAAATTCTTCAATAATTTCTATGCTTATTTGTCGTAAACGAGAAAGTTCTAGTCTGCAGCAGCTAAATGATTAACAATGGATATTGCAGCTAATAAATAATGCATTTAATTAAAACAGAGTAAGTTATTTCAATCTATTTGTTAATATGAGTGGTTGTGAAACTTATTTCTTATTTAGATCGAAGTCGCCAGCGCCCTTTATACCAGAGAAAATTTTTGAGCAATTAGAAAACATTGCATGGAAAGATTCTGCTTCAATTCCAAATGTTGGCTGCTCTAAATCGTCAGCTGAATCTAGGTACCATATTTTTTGCTATTGTTTCTTTTATTAATAAAATTATTTACAGTGGACTTTCATTTGATATGAGCATTGACGACACCGATTTTTCATCTAACGATACGCATGCTGATCCCAACTTTGTATCAGCATTGGAATCTTATGTGTCCAGTTCACCGAAAAGATCAACACTGGTGTCAAATGATCATCAAAGGACGCCAGTATTGGAAACATTGCCGAATATTCAAACATCTTCGTGTCGGAAAAGATTATAAAGCACGTCAAAGGGGCGAACAATATTTCGATAATGACGGAAAAGTTAATCAGGAAAGAGGTGTTTAATGGGTACGCTGTCCGCCAAATTGCAGTTTTAATTATTCGAAACATTATAATTCTGATGATTGCCAAATAATTCACAAAAACTTTTGGAATCTTCACGAGACGTCAAAATATCATTTCTATCTATCTAGCTAAAAGAAAATCAAAAATTAAAGTGAAAAGGGCTAGAAAATTTTCATATAAATAGCATTTTGAAAACCATTGCTATAATGATATACGATATTCGAGTTTGCATTTTTTCCTAACTACTATTGATATAAGTGAAAGACGAATATACAGTGAATCAAAAAAGTTTAGGCACAGTCAATTTATCTGAAGAAGAATACTCTTTGCTTTAATATTTAAAAGCAACTAATTTGGCCAACTTTTTAAATGGCTGATATTAAGGAAATAGCCACATCAGTAATTTTAACGATATTTATTTATTTCATTAACATCTACCGGGTAAACAACCCTTACAGATTACAAATTTAAACTTAAACTAGCATTGCTTATGATATATATTGAAATACATTTTATGTACAGGATTTTTCTTTAAAAATATTTAATTCAATTGCCAGATTAAGATAATTAACAAAGCTTTTTCGCAGTTACATAGATTTGATAGCTTAATAATTTTTTCTTTTTAATAAACTAACTTTTAAACACAAAAATTTAAAATAACATTAGATAAATTACATATATACAGAAAACATATTTACTGCTTATTTTTATATTGTTGAATGTCAAATTTCCACGCCATCTATTTTTTTGATACTTAAAAACGCACTTGTCAACGCCTTGTGGGCATTGCTAGTTTTCTTCGTGCCAACAACACCACAAACGCATTCACAATACAAACACACCGATGCTGAGACACCTTGTTGCAAATTAAATCAAATTTTTGTTCATTCCCTATAGGAACAAACTAACTTGTTTTTAAAAGTAACAAATTAAAAAACTAGTTTAAAATAAACCAGTATATGAACTACTTTGAATTATATTAAGGCGGCAACTACTCTGATGTTGGCATGTTTTAATTGAAAATTTTTATTAGATTACAAGCTTATATATATATAAGCTTTTGAAATAACCATGTTATTTCATCAAATATTATTAACTTTTTGCCATCAGTAATAGTTTTCAATTGGTTATTTTAAAGCAATTAAAAAATAATTTAAATGTAACTAACTTAACAAGTAGTTGAAAATATATGCAGACGACAGTCAATTGACTTATTTAGCGGACATCACCATACAAAATAAGTTAGTTCGTTCTATGGAAAAAAGTCAGAATTTCAACTAGTTGTGGTTGACAAAAAACTACTTTATCAACTACTTTTAAATTAGTTGATTTTCCTACAGGGTTGTAGCATAGCAAATACACAATCATCTATCTATTGATAAATGGTGACGATCTACTGCAGCATAGCTTCTGTTATAATTAATATTGAATTAACAACTATTGCTATCAAGTCTTTGTGGCCTGGTGGATAGTGTGTTTGACTCTCATTTAAGCGAACGCGAGATCGATCCCCACGGGCGGGCCAAAAAATATTTTTATTATGTAATATTAAAGTATTGAGAATCTTCTTGTTGTAATAAGCGCTAGCAACAAAGAAACCATTAAATTTCCCAGAAAAAATCTGTCGAAAGTTTTTCAGATTTCACTCCAAGCAAATGACAGAACGAGGAGTAAAAAGCTTCGCTTCAAAAAAAAAAAAAACAGCGCTGGCAGCATTAATTAATTAAAGCGTATGCTACAAACAGAAATAAAAAATAAGGAAGTGCTGTTGTGCTCTCATACACTGTACGTGCACTGAGGCATTTTTTCAGATGTCAGTGCTCGAAATTTGTGACATTTGGTCTTGCCCATGATACAATGATAAGGTAGGGCCGCTGCGCTGAGTGCTCTCACGCGTCAACGAAGAGTGGATAATGAGAAGCAACATTAATGTCAAAACGACGAATTTCGTAGAAATTGCAAATGAAGAAAATATTTTATGTTTCCAAGTTGCAAACAGTGCGGTCGCGGGTGTTAAATTTGTGCTAACTTGAGTGAAGATATTATATAAAAAGTGTAATAAAAACTATAAAATGTGAAAGAAGTCTTAAAATTGCAAAAAAACCTGTAACAGTTTTAACCTAAAAACAACTACGAAACGTGAGCATAAAGAAATTCGCGATGTACAGCTGATTTTGACATCAATGTAGCTTTATTCTGCTTTCTACTCCATTCCTCTCCGTGATGACCTTACCTTATAATTCCTTAAAGTCGATCGCAGGCAATATTTCCCAGCGTTGTTCAAGCGTATACTGGAATTTGTTCTCATGGACTAATTTCAAGTTAGCCCAGCCTGTGATGTAAAATTCATATAAATAGGATAGTGTATTGTGCAAATTGTGTGCCTCTGTGTCATCAGAATTGTGCATTTTGAAAATTGTTGTTGTTTTTACTCATGTACTAATACCAAGTAAGCCTAAACTGGGAGTAGAAGAGATTTTATTTACAATACAAAGAGTTTAATTTCTTGTTTGTGAATGTAATGCGGGAAGTTTAGAAATACTTTAATTCTTGATAAATGCGATGGTTATATAAATATTTTGTATTGTTTTTGAATATAGAGTAGGTCATTGACGAATTTTATGAATGGATAAATAAAATAAAAATAAAAATTGATGTGAAATTTATAAATTTTACTAGGAATTCTAGGGCGAGCTTAACCCACAAACATTCTGATTCGATTCGACATACAGCCAAAACCGAGACACAACTATTTTTTGTTACATAAATCAACCTTTTGAGGAAGATTTTTCAAATTCTTTATAGTGCACATTTATTGATAACTCTCAACGCAAAGTTATGAAATTAGTTCGGTAAACCTTGCACTAATGTAATGAAAGGGTTAATTCTGCTTGGCATAAATGAATGCTTTTTAAAAATGGTGGCCCTACAAAATTTCGCTTTCACTCATCTCGTAGAGTATACAACTCTTCTATGTGACTTACTTAATATTCATTTTGTAGTAAGAGCTGTACTCTTGTATGGAGACATCAACTCTTAAAACTGCGTTTTAGAGCATTTATTGAGAGTATAATATAATTTGTTAATTAAATAAAACTTTTAATGTTGGTTTTTGCGAAAGGGGACAGCTTCTAACCGAGGTGCAATATGAGATTCTTACGATAAAGTTTCCACCGCAATGAAATTTATGCGTTTATATGATAAAATACTACACCACGCATATACAATATTATTGATATAATAATTTCCTACAAACATAATAAAAAAAGGTACATCAAATTTTGTTATATTAAAATAGTGTTGATAGTATTGTATATATACATAAATTCTTATAAAACTCTCTTATGAGTATATATATCTTAATTTTCATAAAAGTATATATCTGCAAGAGATCTGTAAGTCTTGTCTAAGACAATGTTTCTTAGAGTGTTGATCTTGTTTCAGAGCTCTAAGAGGCCGATATAAGGGCGTTCTGCAAATTGCAAACTCACACTTAGATAGTGCCAAAATGAGCTTAGAAGAGTTTTACATGTATCTTACAGATATCGTTTAGAGTTAATCGTAAGTGTATCAATCTTAATAATTTCTCTTCAAGAAGTCTTTAGGATAAAATAAAGATAATAATTGTTGGTTGGGTCATGAGCACGACTTGCGATGTGCTCTCTCGATTAACATACAGCCAGACATAAACAAGCTCGTTCAAAGAGTCCAACACCAGGAAAGCCATTACTTTTACTTCAAATTATAATAAAATCAAATTATTATTATTAAATAATAATAATATTAAGTCAATTTTTTATTATTATTATTCCAAATTAATGCCTTTTTTGCAAGGCAGAAGGTTTTTCTTTCATTTTAAGTGCACCTTTGTAGAGAATTTTTTAAATAAATGAATAGGTCAGTATGCACTAAAAGTAATATATGCTTTCAACTTCATCAACTTCCGAGCCCTTATAATAAACGAAATATTTAAAATCAAAGAATTTATGTTTGGGTCGCCAATAAATATTCGAATTATTTTTGGCTCGCACTATAAAAAGGTTGGGAAACACTGATCTAGATGAATGCCTAAACATTAAAAATCATCAACAAAACTTACTCTACTGTCATAGATAATATTTTTAATATTACTAAAAAAAAAATACAATAAAATATTAAAGATGCGACAAACGGCATTTCTAACTAAAAATAGGTTTTCTAAACAATACTCGTACAAATAGTTATATTGTTTACGACAAATAAGCTTTCAAGCAACGAATTGTCGCCGGCCTTTTTTCAAAAATTTTCAATATCTTCCTTCGCTCATGCCGTTGATGCAACTTCATGATCGTTGGAAGTTAGATCGCATTTCGATCGTCAAAGCGATGAATGCGCGATTTTTGAAAAATTTGAAAATTTTCTTTCGCTCATTCCGGCGATCGTTGGAAGATGGAATATGGTTAAAATATGAGGTAGGCTTTGGAAAACAAATAAAGTGATTAAAATCTTTTGAAACTTGTGAAAAAAATGTTGCTGGTTGAAAATTTTGCTTGGCGCATTTCTGAACGAAGCGTCCAAAGATGCTCTGCACTGTAGCGGGACTCAAATTTAACAAATTGAATTCCCCCTGCTTAATTTTCGTACGACGTGTCGTCCCATTTTTCAAAATATGCTTCTATATCGTTACATGTAGAATATCACACTAAAAATTGACTACAGATGATTACTAATACTTCAAAGAGAACATAGAAAACGAAAGTCCCGTTACACAACGCGGTACGCTGGTACCAAAGTGAAAACAAGCATTTTCATGAAATAAGCTGTGACCTAAAGCTTGTCAGAACTAATTTTTGCTTACTGTGTTTTATATTTATTATGATCAATAAGAATGCTTTTCTTAGCCTTTATATAAAACTTGGTGATTTTACAGTCTTCCAAAGTTAAAAAAATGGCACTGCATGAAATAAGCTGTAAGCCACTGTATGTAAAGAGCGCTATTGGGCTGAATCCAAGAAGAAGTTTAGAAAGACAAGCAGGGCATTCCTTATGTTGGGGCTTTATTTCATTGAGTTGGGACCTTATTTCGTAGGTTATTATTTCATAATGAAACACGATATTTGGGTTCCTATTTCGTTTTTGTTTCGGCGTCTTATTTACGTAGACTTATTCCCGTCTTTTTCCGTAGACTGACGATGGATATGGCTAAATCGACTCAGGTGATGATGATGTTTATCAAGATTATATATTAGTGGTATTCAATTAACGCCGTATTTGTGGTGTAAATAGCGTATGTGCCGTAAGTTCATACAACTTACCACACATACGCAGTTTACATCACGAATACGTCGTTCATTGAATACCACTAGTATACTTTTATACCTATCACGTCTCCATATAGATGTAACAAACGGAGTGATAAAGTTAATATACCCCTTACACAGTATGCATGGGGATAATTTACTCAAGGATTTGAAATCAAATCAAATCAAATTTAAACAATCTGACGATTTTATATCTGAATTAATTGCTATCACATATCACGGAAACGTCTCTTAAGGTACTTCCAGCTCTACACGCCAAAATATCAATAAAACCAATTCCTTTAGAAGATAATGCAGAGTATGTAGTAGATTGTTTGCCCATACTACTACGGCTACTTCAGAATTTTTCACTACTACCAACAATTCAACATTAAAATCGTCTGATCTACTGACAGTCTGAATGATGTTATCACTTAATCAAAAGTAGTCGTAAGTCTAACACAAACATGGCTCGCCGCGGTGTTAGTAGTGTTCTGCATTAAAGTGAATCCGTTCATAATTTGCGTGGAAATTCCAAAGCAGACAGCCGAATGACGCGTCCTTAGTTTCCCATCAATCTGAACGCCTAGGCTCTTAATTCGCTTAATTGCTGTAGTTAACTTTTTGGTCATTTGAGCTCTTCTTACTGGCACTTTAATTAGGCTCAATCCCAACATTTGGAAAAACAAAAATATTTTCCCGATCATATTATACACATAAAAGGTCCCTTCATCTACAGCTATTGTTCGCAGGTTGGCTCGTTCGAGTACAAATTAAATTATTTTCGGGAAACTTCTAGATTTGAGATGTTTAGGTAGCTGGCGCTCTTATTTTATAACTTAATTGCTTTAGTGTAGCCGGATGGGAAGGAGCTGAACGATTACTACCTGTTAAGCAAAAGGTTACTCAGATGTCTAGTATCGAAGGGTATTTCACAGTTAATATGCGAATAGTTAAAAAAAAAAAAAACCAAAAACACTTCATTAACATATGGTACACAATAACAAAATAAACGATTTTGGGCATATTTCATAATTATGCATGGCTGCTCAAACTATTTCATAATTAAAGAATATAATAGCGAGCGTATCGTAAAATTTCTAAACTGAAGTTACGCTAAGCAGTTTGCTGGTTTTTGGAAAAAAAGTTTTATTTTTTATTACCTTAAAAATTCGCCATTTAAATAATCTTTTATCTCTTGCGAGCTAATATGATGCAATCATTTCGTAGCTCCGTGTAAGCCGTGTGTAATTTTTTCACTTGTGAAAATGTCATCTCTCTTTCATCACTATTGTACACTTAATTGTTTTGTTTTTGTTCTGTATATCCTTCAGGTTTGACAACTTCGTGGATGTTGTTTAAATCTTTCTGTTTTTCTCACCAGCATGGTTTTGAGGACATGTAAACATGACGTAAATCTTGTTCAAACTTGTTGTTAGACTGCGAATTTTTTTTTTTATTTTTTCGTACACTATGTGGATGCTTTGTTTCTCTTTTTTTTTCTTTATTTTGGATTCCAAATAGAAAGATCCTTTTATATTTGTATGTACGATACATACAATTTATAGTCATTGCTTATTTTTATTTTTCTGTGTCTTAATATTTATTTACAAAATTGCCGTAGGTGTATTATGTACCGAATCTCACACTGGGTATGATATAGTCGGTTGCTCTTTTTGATTTCTCGGTTCCAAAGAGCTTTAGAATAGATGCATGTCCGAATGTGTTTTTCTTCCAGGCTTGTGATGCGTTAAGGCGAATCACGCTATTGGACGTCGAACACTTAAGAAACTCTTCTATGGAGAGAAGATTAAGCATCATTTCCAGACCCTCCTGTGGCGTAGATCTCATGACTCTTGTCACTCCTATGCACGCTAACCTTTGGAACACCCCTGTTAGAGACTATAAGAGAGAGCCGTAGATAAGAATGGGTTCCACGATCGCTGTCGTGCATCCACATCCAGTGGATTATGTGCAGTCCCCATTTTCTGCCAAAGGTTCTGTAGTATGCGTATGAGTTTTTTTTTCCTTCTTTCTTATGTGTTGCGTCCCATTTGTGATATGTTGCGTCTTCTTTTGAGCATTTTATAAATCCTTTGCGTTATTTTACTGTTAACTCCTTTGTCTACTAGGAGCATTTTTTATAGAATCTGTGTTCATATTGTTAAATGTAACTTCGACATCTAAAAACTTTGCTAAGGTATATTCCTTGTGATGAAGGGTTATTTCTATGACTGAAACTACCTCATGCAGTGCTGTTTCCACTGATTTACCCTTATAGTAGGCGTGTTGCACACTACACAGACTAGTACGTACCGTTCAAAGATTCTCTTATGTGAATATCTAATATTCTCTCTAGCGTACTCATCAAGAACGATGAGAGACTAATCGGCTTGTAATCCTTTGGTGCTGAGTGTATTTGCTTCCCAGCTTTAGGAATGAAAATAACTCGCACTTCTCTACAAATTTTTGGAACATATCCTGTCCTGAGGCTATAAGCCAGGGCATGATGCTGGGAGGGGCATGTTGCATCATGGCCTGTAGGATTTCACCTGGCCCTGCAAATTTGTAGGGCTTGAAAGAGACCCAATCGACCATTCTACAGTTGACCTTGTAATAATGTGGGAGAGTTGACCTGGAACCCCAACCTAGAAAATAAGTTTCCATTAGTAGCAAAAGCGTTTCTTGGCTGGATTCTGTTCAGGATCCATCGGACCTTTTAGGATATCGCGAAACCAATATGTCTTTGGATAGCGTTTTTCGAAGTCTGGCGGCTTCACTGGTATCCTCCCTCAATGGACTCACAGAATTTTGTCCAAGATGTATTCTTACTTTCATAGTTTAAGCATTTAACATGGATCTGTAGATTGTCCAGTCTTGCACTGGAATTTCTTTGCTTGAAATAGCCTTCCGGTGAAGTTTTTTACTCTATAATCGCCTCTTTTTGCTGGTCAATGAACTCGCTTTTGTAGGCTTGCGACATCAAGGCTTTGGGCAGAACTTCTTGAAAGCCCGCTTCATTTTTCCCGTTACAAACTCTATTGCATTGTCAATGGATGCATCGTTTGGGAGTTATTATGTGTCTAGGACTCCAATATTTCTGCCAATTCAGACTGAATACCTTTCCCAGTTAGTTTTTAATGTGTTCCTAAATTGTTTCCTCTAGTGGGGGTCGCAGTCAATAGTAAAGAGAGGCCTGAAGTGGTCGGAAAGCGACTCCTTTTGTGATACCTCCCAGTTATCAACTGTAACCTGTTCTGAGTTACTAGCTAAAGTAAGGTCAATTATCTTTTCCCTGAATCTATTCTGAAATGTTGGCCTATAATTAGGTCTGTGGTAAGTATAAATTCAAAAATAGACTCACCCCTTTTGTTGATATCTTTACTGCCCTATTGCGAGGTTAGAGTGTTTTGCCTACTCGCGGACTGTTTGCACTGGTGGGTTTGCCTCTTCATAGGGCATATATGCAGAACAGAGGATTAGTTTTGCTAACTTTGTTTCCACGCTGGTTGCCACTACGTCTCCGTTGCTCTAGGGGGAAAAAACATATAAATGCATTTTTTCACAAGCTTACAGCTCCTTGATTGGTTGGTTGGTTGGTTGGTTTGAGTGGTGATACTGCTACAGGCAGTATCCAATTAGCTCCATTGAGCTGTTTTGGCGCCATAACCTCTTATCCTGTGTGTTAACTATCCAGTTCTGTTTAGGAATACAAGGAGGTCGTTGATTTTTAGAGTTGAAAGTTTTGTATGGGTTGGCGAAGAAGCGTTTCCTTGCTATATCAGTCCACAATATTGTAAGCAGTTCTTGAGTTGTCAAACTACTCCATCTGCGATTAGCGATGTCAAGATAGTGCGAGAGCATCCCTTCCTTTACTGAGTTTAGTGGAACTAAAACTGGTTCCGCTCTTGAAGCATTGAGGGTAATGAGATTATAGTAATGTCAAGCAGTCGACTTAGTTTCTCCTTACACCGTTTTACAAACTTGGATTTGTATCTTACTGCAGCTAATGCTCTAATAGCAGCTTGGCTATCCAACAGGATAGCTGCGGACAGGACTAGCACATCTTATTGCCCAACAAGCTTCTTTTATGGCTAAAAGCTCCGCCTGGAAGATGCTGGCTGAGCCCGGAAGGCGGAAGGATTTGGATACACTCAGTTGTTCTGAATTTATACCCGCTCCAACTCCACAACTCATCTTGGATCCATCGGGGTAGAAGCTGACGTCATAAACAGCATTAGGACCTCCATAGCGCCATTCCGCTCGGGTGTCGGGTACTTGCTGGTAAATGTTTTAGTGAAGTCATGGTTGGGAATTTCATAGTTCGTGTTATTGTTTGCCAGATCTGAAGGTGGTAAGCTAAGAATTTTCCCGTGTCCATAAAGTTTATATCTTCAGCTGTTAGACTCCATTAGTCTGATTGCACTACAAAATGAAGTTAGTTTAATGTGAAGGTCTATTGGTAGTAGGTGGGTGAAAACGTTCAGTGCTTCCGTTGGGCATGACCGGACTCCTCCTGTTACGCCTATACATGCAGAACCCAGTGACTGAGTTTGTCCAAAGCTCTTTCCTTGATTTCGCTGATAATAGAGGCAAAAAGATCCGTTACCATTACAACTACATCATCCGCGTATGCTACTACTTTGACCTGACCCCACTGTTAAGCAGATTCAGCACTCCGTTCCGTTCATAGCTATGAACCAAACAAAGGGAGATATCACCCCTCCTTGAGGATTCCTACCTACGAATCAAGTAAGTTGGCTATTTCCTAGGTACGCTTGGATAATTCCTGAGCTAAGCATCAATACAATCCAGTTCCTTACAGATAACTCTTTACCTACTTCTGTGAGAGAGTCGTAAATAGCCCTAGTATGAGTGTTGTTAAAAGCTCCTTCAATATCAAGAGAGCCAGAAAGAGTGTATTGTTTTTGAAATAGAGATATCTTTCAATGCCTGTAATAACCTCATGCAGAGCCGTTTCCGTCGATCTCCCCTTAAGGTAGGCATGTTGTGCTGTGGATATGGAGGTTCTGCTGAGAGTAACCCTTAGATGTAAATCAAGAAATTGGTCTGAAGTCCTTAGCGGATTCATGACTCGTCCTCCCAACTTTCGGTATAAAGATTACCTTGATTTTTCTCCAGCACCTTGGAGTACAGTTAAGTCGTATACAATTTGTGAATATTTTGATGAGCAAGGGCGAAACTAGCTCCTGCATTTTTTGCATTATTGCCGGTATTATGCCATGCGGACCTGGGGATTTGTAGGGTGAGGAGCTGAGGAGCTGTTTATAGACCAAAAGATGTTTTCCTTTTGTGATATTGTGGTATGTGAGGGTTCTCGGGACACTCACCAATGACTCCCTACGTGAGGATTCATCACGGCCATCAGTAAGTCCTGGAAGTGTGTTTTAATCAGGTGTTCCAACAACTCTTCCGTGGATTCCGTTCACGTGCCATCCTCTTTTCTTACATAAAGGAAGGGCTGGAGTGTGCCTTAGATAGGCTCCTGCTCAGTCCTACCGATTCCTTAAGGTTGTCTGTTGATTGGGCGTAGTTTTTCCAAGATCGCTTTTTCGAGTCACGGATAGCTTTCTTGTAAGTATCTAGGACTTCTTTGTACGGTTGCCAGTTGTTCAAATACAGCTCCTTAACATACCTTCGTTTGCAGAGTGAAATAGATTGTATTGTTTCGACCCTAAGCCTTGAATTTTCTTGTTGGTGATTTAAGGTGCTTGGATGAGGGCCACATCTACATTCTGTGTCGCTGCCTTACAGTGGTGCAAGTGGATTTGCACCACTTGCAGCTTCCTCCTCCTCTCAGTTATTGTTAGTTCAGCCTCTTCAGCGTAATGGATCAGAGGCCGAATACGAGCATGTCCGAATCCTCCTTAAGCCAGCCCGTGGAAGCAGCGTCTACAAAAAAGAAAAGAATCTCAGTTCGCTGCCGTGACTTTTCTGTGACCTGACCAACTTCCACTCCTGAATTTTGGGGTCTTTATACTGCGCCGCCAAAAGTCTCTGAATAGACACATCCTCGTGCAAAACAGTCACATCATACGTCATGGCATATGTCACGTCATTTGTAATATGCCATATTATATGTCATGCCATATGTCATTCTTGTCATGATGCCATTCGGTATTGTTTTCGTGCACGAAAATTGTCAACGCTAATGTATTACGTTCGTGCATGAATTTGGAACATTTATATAAGATTGTGTTGAATAAAATACATGGTCGATTCAGCAAATTTCGTCCATGATTCATTTATTTATGCTTTAAGACTTACACTACTGGGCATGTAAGATATACACAGCAGTGAAAATAGGCAACAGCGCATTATTGACAGGTCCAAAACCATTCGCATATAGTGGGTGGGGGTAGGGACGAGCGGGTGTCGCTACAGCCGTTTATTTGTTTATGCTATTAATATACATATATTCATGGTAGAATAAATGAAGGTAGTCGCATGGCTGAGAGCTGACAACCATAACTGTAAAAAAAAAAAAGCAAAAACGACACTACGCGGAGACTCAGTTGAACTCAGTTTGCCAAGTGACAGAGAAAATTATTTTTATTGATTTTGACAATAATGGTAGCTGAGAAAGAGAATACAATCAGCCGCGTTGCTGCCTTCTTTTCATTGTACCCAAGGTTGATTTATAAGGTTGTCGCAAGGTAGAGAGCGAGTACCCATAATTGTCAAATCGAAGTTGACAGCTCATAGAAAATCTGCAAGTGCTCTCTATTATCATCAGCTTTTCTTTCGTAGTCATTCGCAAAATTGGCTGGTTTTGACAATTATGGGTACTGAAAAGAGAGTGCGATCAGCCTTGCGACAACCTTATAAATCAACCTTGATTGTACCATGCATATATTTGTACGTGTTTTATTGAAGAGCGCAAAAAAAAGCAGAGTAAAAGAAAAGTGCAAAGAGCGGTATATATCCATTAAGTTACATATGTAGCTAAACAGCAAGTGTGAGAAGAAACCTGCTAGCAGCTGTAACTGTTAGTTACAGCTAAACAAGTTGTGCTCTTTGAGATTTTTTTCTCTATTCTCCTTATTGGCAATTTTCTTTAGACTCTGACGGCTTCACCCAACCTCCACCAAACTGGCTAAACAGCTGTGGGAAATCTGGATTTCCGCCCGCTCAGCGTCGCACCCCCGCAAATAACCTGGGTAGGCTAAGCAAAATAAAACAAATTCAGAAACAGCAGTAGAAGACGAAGAAGCAGCAATAAAGTGTTGTTAGATATATTTTATTTTGACTGAAACATACCGACAAACATGTGTTTCTCATGACCACATATGTAACCCAAAGCCGGCTGTTTATGTGCTTAGCTGGAAGATACTAAGTATCTGTAGAATACCGACTTGCATTTACAACGCATACACACGAGAACACGGCTCGTTTGTGCAACATTTATTGTATACAGACCGATATAGAAACAAACTGATTTATATGTGAGTTTATTTATACATATATTAAAGCACTTGATTTCTTTCCCCGACAGAAAAGTAGGTATTCGTCGTTCTGAATATGTTTATCCCAGTTTTTTGCAACCCTTCCTCATTGTTACACTTTGGCCGGTTGCAGTTTTGGGAGAGCAGTCAGCTGAGTTTATATGAGGTCGAAATAATAGAAGTAACAGCTGTAGGTGGTATTTTGGGGCATACAGGTCTTGTGTAATGTTGGAAGAGCATTTAAAACAGCTGAAAATTTTGTATTTATTTGTCGAAATATGGTTTTTTTTTTTGAGTTTTGTTGAGTTGAAAACAAGCGGGTTTTCTTGTTTTTGTTGTTGTTGTTGTTGGTGTGCATAATGTATGCATGCAGCTAGCAAATGCATTTCGTCGAAAAACTCGTTCAGTTCACATACACCGAATAATAAATCTGAGCCGTATAAAGTCACGTACACCATTAAATTGTTGCTCAGTGCAGCAAACCCAAGAACCGTTCACTGTCCCTCAACGCTCTGCTATAATCAAAACTCGCACTCTCCCTGTCCTTGATTAACTTGTGCTCACTGAAATTCACTGACTCGTTTGCTTTTCTTCTTTTTCTCTCTCTCTCTGTTTCTCTGTAACTTGCCTTACCTCGACCCCTAAATTTCTCAACCAACCGAACACTTTGGTTTTTAAGTGTGTTCCGCTACGACAGCTTTGCTGCAGCTAATATCACTTTTACTTGTCGTTCCATATACTTCCCATCTACTTTGTGACTATTGTTGAAAATTTGCTCTTAAAATATAAAATAGTAAAACTCTTATGTGCCTAGCTCTGTAAGTGTCTGTCAATAGAGAGAGACATAGAAGGACAGAGAAAAAATGGTGAGAAGTCTTGAGCAACTAATTTTTACCCCCGATGGCCATTGAAGCCAAAACAAAAACAAAATATTCTTGCTTTAGCCCTAGTCTCCTCTCAATGCGTTTTAAATAAGCACACTTAAAATAGAGAGCATTTAATATTCCCAAACATACAAACTGCTCTACTAAAGCGGCTTTTCATAATTAGCGATTTTTCACTTAATTACATGAATATATTTATTTTTAATCTGCTCATTTCCTTATCTACGCGAAAAAGGGGGAAAAAACAAATTATTTATTTATATTAAGCTCAATTTCACTCTTGTCATTTATCTCCTTAATTTAAGCAAATTTTTATTTATTTCTATATCTTCAAATCTTCTCATCTCGTGTTCTCCGAGAAAAGTTGGCTTTTTCATTTATTTATCATGCATCTCGTGTGCTCCGAGAAAAGTAAGCTTTTTCATTTATTTCAGGGTTCATTAATATAGGTTAAGTCACTTGAGAGAAAAGCACTCTTTTTCGCCTTTGCTCGTACTGTCAAAGTACGATAAAAACGTCACTTGGAATAAAAGCTCTCTTTTTAGCTTTTGCTCGAACTGTCAAAGTAGCTATTAGCTAAAAATTGTACAGATTCAGTTTTTTTTTCTTGATTTCCTTTCATCCATTCTGACAGTTCGACCGAGCTTCTCTCAAGTGACTTAACCTATATTAATCAACCTTGATTTATTTATTTTACACTTTAATCACTCTTCTCTCGCGCACTCTTCTCTTCCTCAAGGTTGATTAATATAAGTTAAGTCACTTGAGCGAAGCTCGGTCGAACTGTCAGAAAAAATGGATGAAAAAAAAAACTGAATCTGTACAATTTTTAGCTAACAGCTACTTTGACAGTTCGAGCAAAGGCGAAAAAGAGAGCTTTTATCCCAAGTGACGTAACGTATATTAATCAACCTTGCTCTTCCTTATATATGTTCATATTAGAATAAAACCAGGTAGATTCTAGAAAGAGAGCGTAGACTCAAAACTGTCAAAGCTCATAGAAAATAAGAAAACAGAAAGAAAGCAAAATTAAAAAAATTCGAACGATTTTGTCAAATTTAGTTTGACCCATTTTCTTGTAATTTGTAATAATTGTGCCTACCCCTACACTAAATTGCAGTACCCTAGTGTCAATATTATTCGAGATACAGTAGTATCTAGTATTGCGAGATCTATTATTGCCACGCCCAGTTCTCGAATACCGCCCACTACGGGGCGGGCACCTCCATGCTTATGATATCTATCTGTTCCCCAAAAATTATGGCAATCAGGCATATGGTTTAGGAGTTATCGATGTACATACATTTAAAAAAAAAAACAGAGAAACCGACGAACTTGAGAACCTCCTCCTTTTTGAAGTCGGTTAAAAAATAAAACAAAAGACAACAATTTTCACCAATTTTTTTCATATAAAAATTTATCTAAAAAAAACAATTTTTTCACATAAAATTTACAAAAAAAAAAAAAAATGTTCGCTAAAAGGACAACAGAAAATTAATAAAAAATTATTTTCTTAAAAAAAATCATATTATAAAGCCGGAAAAAATTCTTTTTTTTTCAATGGAGCCTAAAACATCTTAAATGGAATTTAACAAAGTCATCATTTCAATCGGTGATTTCTTTAAGGCCCTAAGTAGGTTTATGAAAAAAATTTTTTATATTTTTTTATTTGAAGCGTTTTATTTTTTATTATTTAGCGCGCTCTTTTTTTTTTTAGCTGACTAGCTTGTAACTATAAAAATTTCATATATTTCGTCCGTTCAAAATTTAAACGCAATTATCTCAAAACTACTTTTTCAAAAAGCGCGTACAATCTCATTTAAAAACTACTTAACCAATTGGTCTAAAATTTTCAGTATTTATTAGAACACCAGTTATCTACAATATAAGTATAATAATTTTCCAAAATACTTTTTCCAAAAAAAAAAAAGGAAATGCTAAAAAAATTAGTTTTTATTTTTTCTCATTCAAAAAATATTTTTTTTCAATTCTGCTTCACTCACATCATTGAAAAATAATTAAAAACTAATTTTTTTATTTTTGGTATGTTTCAGATGGATGTAGCAGGCACAATCTTGTACGCGGTCAAAAGTAAGGCCTAAATTGAGGATGTCAGAAAAAAAGCTATTATGAAAAAAATATTTTTAAATTGTATAAGTAATGGTCAAATAAATGCTAAAATTTCAATACTCTAAGTATTCTTTTTCTACCTTAAATTTACTCAAGAAATCAAGTATTTTTTTTTTCGTTGAACCGACTTAGATCCTTAAGAATCAAGCCAACCTCTGATGAAGTCGAAACGAAACTATTCGAAAATAATAAAAAAAAAACATTCATAATCGATTCGTTAACGAAACATCTCTTGCCACAATGTTTATTGGGATGTATATGTTAGTTTTGACATATTTGTATTTGTGTACTTTTATTCTGCTCCTGTGTTTTTCTCTCTGCAATTTCTGTAATTTTTTTATTTATTTATGTTTTCCCTCATTCTTCTCATATTTTTTTTTTCAGCATAGCTAACAGGTAGCATGATACAATGATAAGGTAGGTCCATGATACTAAATGCTGTCACGCGTCAACGAAGAGCGGATAATGAGAAGGAAGATGCTTGTCAAAACGACGAAGTACGTAGAAACGTCAAATGAAATAAAAATATTATGTTTTCAAATCGTAAACAAACTTTGGCACATCTTGCAAGTAAGGCGAGAAGAAAACCTTGCACACCAAAACCAAGGTGTCATAGGTTACCTTCAAGGCATCAGCATAACCCTCTTGTACCTTCGCCAGCTGCATGGTGGCCAGCAGCAGTTGATGGCTTGGCCATGCGATGTAGCACCAATTTAATTTCCTCCCATAAAGTTGCAAACATAAACATCCATAAAGTGCGGTCGCGTGTGTTAAATTTGTGATAATTTGAGTGAAAATATTATAACAGTGTAATAAAAACTATAAAATGTGAAACTCTTAAAATTGCAAACAAATCTGTAACAAATTCTAACCTACAAACTGCGAACGTGAGTATAAAGAAATTTGCGATGAACAGCTGATTTTGACATCAATCTAGCTTTATTCTGCTTTCTACTCCATTCCTCTCCGTGATGAGCTGACCTTATAATTCACAGCTACCATTATTGTCAAAATCAATACAAATAATTTTCTGTCACTTGCCAAACTGAGTTCAACTGAGTCTCTGCGTAGTGTTGTTTTCAGCCGTGCGACTTTCTTCATTTATTCTACCATATAATTAACATTTGATCCAAGGTTTATTAATAGAGGTTAAGTCACTTGAGAGAATAGCAGTCTTTTTTCGTCTTTGCTCGAACTGTCAAAGTAGCTGTTAGCTAAAAATTGTACAGATTCAGATTTTTTTTTCTTGATTTCCTTTCATCCATTCTGACAGTTCGACCGAGCTTCTCTCAAGTGACTTGACCTATATTAATCAACCTTGATTTGATCTGTGGTTATTGCTTTTTACATTTCTCTCAATCATTCGCTTTTATATTTCCCTACCTTATTTGTTTTAGTTTTACTTTTTCATATATTTTTTTATTACTCTCTCATCTCTGTCTTTGTTATTTTTACTTATTCACATTTCCTCAATTCTTTCCTATATTTCTTTCTCTCTTTCTAATATGTGCAGCTTTTTTCTTATATATTTACATTTTTTACACATGACTCTCGTATTTTTCCCTTTCTTATTTATAAATGTTATTTTTATTAATTTATATTTTCTTTCATTCTTCTTCAATATTACTGTTATTAATACATATCTGCAAGTTTTAACTTATTTTATTGCATTTCTTTTAATCATTCTAAAATCTCTTTCCCTTTATAACTGCGTTTTTTCAATCTTTTTTGCTTTTTATCCTCTTTTCCCCTTAGATGATACTATGTACGATCCATACTAAAGTGAGACCCCTTTTACATTGGTCGATTTGAAAGGAATGAAAGTGAGAACAAAAGGGAACACGAAAAAATTGACAGTATAGAGACATTGGTACCGACAATTTTTGTCCCTTTCGTCGCTTCCGACTTGCGGCGAAATGTCTACAAACTTGAAGTCTTGAAAGTAAGTCTTGCCCAATGTAAAAAGGGTCTAAGTGTCACAAGAGTGCATGCATAAAATTTATGCTCTCTCTCACTCTTTACTCTGCTATGGTACAATGAAATTAAGGTAGCATCGCGGCTGATTGTACTCTCTTCCTCAGCTACCATTATTGTCAAAATCAATACAAATAATTGTCTGTCACTTGGCAAACTGAGTCTCCTCGTAGTGTTGTTTCGTAGTGTTGTACCTTCGTTTATTCTTCCATGCACTGCGCCTAATGTATTATTTCCCTAAAACCGTGCCTCCTTATTTCTAAGGCAATTCATTACTTTTATGTTTTGTTTCAAAGAACCAACACAAAAGTAGAATCCAAACTATATAGCCTCGAAGTCTTCACCACTTAAAAGCATCTCTTCACTTCTACACGCTCTCTTCTCCAGACTCTCCTCTTAACCAATGTTCATTAATATAGGTTAAGTCACTTGAGAGAAAAGCACTCTTTTTCTGCCTTTGCTCGAACTGTCAAAGTAGCTGTTAGCTAAAAATTGTACATATTCAGGTTTTTTTTTTTCCTTGATTTCCTTTTATCCATTCTGACAGTTCGACCAAGCTTCTCTAAAGTGACTTAACCTGTATTACTAAGCCTTGCTCTTAACGAGCTGTGTAATTAAGTAAGGTTTATTAATACAGGTTAAGTCACTTGAGAGAAGCTCGGTCGAACTGTCAGAATGGATAAAAGGAAATCAAGAAAAAAAAAACCTGAATCTGTACAATTTTTATCTAACAGCTACTTTGAAAGTTCGAGCAAAGGCAGGAAAAGAGTGCTTTTCTCTCAAGTGACTTAACCTATATTAATGAACATTGTAATTAAGCAAATCTTAAAAAGAGTTAAAAAAACGACTCATTTCTTCTTCACTAGATTCATGCAATAGAACTAAGAAAAAACCTATAAGACCTCTCATGAGACACCTAACTATAAAGAAACACTTAAAAAGTGCACAAAAACAGACATAAAACTTCAAACGGATATATCTCAATCTTTTAAATATATTAATATATATCAGCGACTACTTAAAGAGAGTCTTCGGGCACCGGTACTAGGCCGTTGTTAAACAGCTGATAACAAGCAGTATTTTCTGCTCCATACCATACAATACACAGCATAACACTATATATAATCGCATACATGATTTACACAAACTGAACCGAAACTACCGGCTGTGCCTGTGTGCCTCTTCAAAGAGTTACATTTAAGAGATTCTCTTGTCGCTTGAGAAGAGAAGGTGCTAATTTTATCTCACGGTTAGGTAGCGACTCTATTGCACTGTTCGGAGCTGTTTAAATCTCACAAATAGCGACCAGTTTAAATAGTAGCTTCGAAATACTGCTAAAGTTCGCGTCGAAACACATAAAGAAAACGAGCAGCGGAAGTATAGCAGGAATTCGTATTAAAAATTTAATTTCTATCAAAGGCAAACGTCAAAATGACAGACTTTTTGGTACAAAAAACTTTTCTGGAAGATTTCCATAGCCAGCAGCATAACGCGTACATACAGCTGGATGCAAGTCTAGCATTATAAAACAGCAAATTCAATTAATTGACATCAACTTGTAACTTTTGTTGGACCAATAACAACCACGTCATTCAAAAGTGATATAAAAACAACCACAAAATAATATTTTTTTTTTAAAAATATAAAAAACTGAATACTATATTTAGATATACATTTGAAAGTTACAACAACAGCAGCAAGTTTTTTTTCTCATCAAGAACGGTTTGTAAGATAGCCTGATTTGTGATATTAGAATACAAAATATATTGTAATATATTTATTTTTCTAGTTTTAAAAATGGAGAGCTTTGATGACCATACACGCCATATTTTGCTCTTTTACTTCAAAAAAGGCAAAAAAGCAACTGAAGCCAGACAAAAACTAGTTCAAGTTTATGGCGAAAATGTGCTAAAAGAAAGACAATGTCAGAAGTGGTTTTCTCGTTTCCGTGAAGGAAATTTTTCATTAATGGATGCTCCTCGATCTGGTAGGCCCTCGGTGGTTGACGACGACAAAATGAAGGCAATAGTGGAGACAAACAAGCATTCCACAGTCAGAGAAATTGCGAGTGCTCTAAGTTTGTCCGTTGGAAGCGTACACGGCCATTTAAAGTCCGCTGGATTCACCAAAAAATTGGATGTCTGGGTGCCGCACGAATTGAAAGAAATTGACAAAGTCAAACGAATTGACATTTGCGATCAACTCTTGAAACGTGAAAAAAGCGATCCATTTCTCAAGCGTATGATTACGGGTGACCAAAACTGGATTGTCTATAGAAATGGTAACATAAAGAGAAGCTGGTCCAAGAGCTATGAAGCACTGGAGGGGCAGCAAGCAAAAGCAGCCGACATTCAGCAGAAGAAGGTTATGCTCTCAATTTGGTGGGATTGGAAGGGGCCTATCTACTACGAGCTACTACCACAGCATAAAACTATAAATTGTGAAGTCTACTGTGAGCAGCTACAGAAATTGCATGATGCCATGCAAGAGAAACGTTGTGAGCTGGTCTATCGGCAGAAGGTGGTCTTTCACCACGATAACGGTTGGCTTCGTACGAGTTTGGCGACTCGCCAAAAATTGATTGAGTTCGAATGGGATGTTTTGCCCCATCCATCGTATAGTCCAGACATTGCGCCCTCGGATTACCATATGTTTCGCTCCCTGCAAAATTCATTGTATGGTAAAACTTTTGATAATGAGGACCTTGTCAAAGAGCACATTGAAAGTTTCTTTGCAGAGAAAAGTAGAGACTTCTACGTACGCGGAATATTTACGCTACCAAAGAGATGGCAGAAGGTGATCGAACAAAATGGCGATTATTTAATTGATGAATATTGATGTGATTTCTAAAATAAATGAGTAAACTGTATATACGAAAAAGGCTACCAATAACAACTACAATAAGCAGCCAATATAGTTGAGCTTTTGAGTTGAAGCATAATAAGAAAATTAGAAGTTTGCCTTCTTAGCGCTGACTATACACATGAAAATGGAAGTGATTGCTGTGCAGAATCAATATCAGTCGCAGTACATAGTGCTCGATTCCAGCAAAGCTAAATGTAAGCTTTAACTTTTTTAAATATAAGCTTTATGTTTCAAGCTAATTTTGAAAAATTTTAGGCGTCAAAAAAATTAAGCTCAGAATTTCTGTGAAAACAATTTTATAGCTCACTTTAAAAATATTATATTAAGTCTCTTGAAAGTAGAGAGTTTGAAGTTACGTTTTATTTTTTTTTGTGTAATGTAAAATTTGAATATGGGCATTTCCATATGTCGAACGTGACCGTCGCTCCTTTTTTGTGGATGTTAGTGCCAAAGTTTATAGTGGGCAAAATCCTGGTTCAAAAAAAAAAAAAAAAAAAAAAACAATTCGAACGTGACAATAATGAAAGTAGTTGGTCTCCATATATATTGTAGAAAGTCACAATTCAGCAATATCTGTCACAATTTTTTAGTGCAACTAATTTTATAAAGTTATGAAATAATGTAACTTTATAGCAAAAAAAAAAAAACTTACTTTATACACTCAGAAAAAAATCAATTTTAAAATCAAAAGTTTTTGTTTTGAAAATTGAAAATTTCCTTAGTTATAATTGAATTAATATTTAAAACAAAAATATTTACCTTTGTCTTGAGAAACTAAGAAGTTTTATTTAAAAATCACATTGTCTATAAAAATTATGTTTTTCGATAAAGAGAGAAAATCTAATTTTAATAAAAAAAAAATAAACACCAAACCCCTTACTCATCGATTCTGTGCGCGGTCGCAAAATAATAATTTTTCCTGGGTATGAGCATGTTATTGAATGTTAGAGCAAACGCTTTGTTAATGTAGTTTTTTTTTTAAGTAAATTATGCCACAGTTTAAAAATAGCTGAGCTGGTGCGTAGAAGAATCGACAGACTAGCACACGAGCAGCTCAGGTTCAATTCCTGCGGTGGTAACTTTCACATTGAATATAAATAATAATAAAAATAATTATATTAAATTCTTTGTTACTAAATACGCATACATATGTCAAATTTACAGGAACACTAACACTAGCTTAAATGAAATTTTTTGATGTATTCAAAATAGTAAGAAAATTGTTTTTAATTCTCAAATACTCCGCTTTGTTTTAAAAATAAGTTTGTTTTTCTTTCAAAGAATAATTTAATTTTGATATAAAAAAATTTCCTTGGCGTTAAAACGAGTAAAATTTTCTTTAAAATTGAGTAAATTTTTTTTTGAATATATGTTTATTTTTTCTGAGTGTAATGTATTTTGCTTGATTCAAATATCTTCTGTACTTTGTTTTTTTAATCATAATCTGAGTCGATACGTGACATTGTTTTTTTATTATTGAATTGAGTAATAAGGTAATTAAGTAATTAAAAAATAATTAAATATATATTGTTTTCTTCTTGCCTCAATCATTACACTAATATCTTTAGCCAATACCTTCCATTTTGACTAAAACAAAAACGTTTACAAAGCATTTACTAAACATTTACTTAAAAAAAACTACATTTGTAAAACAATGCAGACGATGCACTGCTTAAATTAATAAAATTTAAATGTTTTTCTAAGATGATTACTTAAAATAATACGTTCTTTAAATTTTTTGTTTAGGGTGGACCTTTCGGCGGAAATGCCCATATGCAAAAATGATTCAAACAAGGAAAGAAAAGGTGGAAAGGTTGCTTTGGAAAAATCTTTTGGCCTTTTCATTCATTTTATTTCATTTCATCTTCATTTATTAATTAACTAGTATAAAAGCCCGTCGTACGACGGGTTGGAAGCATTAACTGTAATTAGTTTTGGCCATTATTACAGTGCTTTTACAACATACACTGTCCTGAAATATTTTCAGCCTGAAAGTATGCACATTCATAAAAGGCAAGTGGGTCACTGATAAGTATCAAATGAATTTTCTGTGCATACTTTCAGGCTGAACATTTTTCAGTACAGTATATGTTGGCAAAGCACTGTCTCCATTTAATGGCAAGGAATAATAGTTTGAGCGACATTAGGTGCGGAGCATTATGCTTGCCTTTTATATACACAGTATTACAAAAGTTTACATACGGGTAACAAATTTCTATTTTCTTCAAAACTGTATATTTTTTTTTTACTTTTTATTTATTATTTATAAATTAAATATAAAATATATAATTTTACGAACGATGTAGAATAATTTTGTTGTTGTTATTTGAGAATAACAACATAAAACGCATAACGCGTTAATTTTCATATTTACATAAGTATACATACCCCTCTTAAGAATTGATGTACCGTTATTAGAACCGGTGCAAATTTCATGATAATTTGCTTCATCTCATTAGTGGAGCTTTTAATCTCATAGAGTGTGGATACATTTGTAAAAGGAAAATTATAAACTCTCGTTAGTGCAGTAAAATGGGCAAGGGCAAAGAAATTTGTGAACCAATTCGAAAAACAGTCATTAAATTAAGAAATGACGGTAAATCTCTCAACGGAATTGGACAAATATTAAATTTAAAAAAGCCTACGGTCCAAACAATAATAAAAAATTTCAAAGAAAGTGGAAATTACGAAAGTAAAGCTCGTTCCAGCCGCCCTCGAATGCTTGATATTCGAACAGAACGAACTGTTATTCGCTCCGTCAAAGAAAATCCTAAGCAAAGCGCAGTCGAATTAAATCGAAAATTAAAGACTGATCTGGGAGTAACTGTTTCCGACCAGACCGTTCACAGGTCCATCAAAAGGAATGGCTATAATAGCAGAGTTGCAAGAAAAAAACCACTACTAAGAGCTGTGAACATACAAAAACGCTTGCAATACGCACAAAAGTATGAAAACGTTCATATAAATGACCCCACTTTTTGGGAAAGAGTAATATTCACCGATGAGTGTAAATTTATGGTATTTGGAGGTGATGGCCGTTCCAAAGTGTGGCGCAAGGCGAATACGAAGTTATTACCCCAAAATGTTAACTCCACAGTGAAACATGGAGGCGGGTCAGTCATGGTCTGGGGATGTATGGCAGCAAATGGTGTTGGCAAACTGCGATTCATCGATGGTATTATGGATAAGACCATGTATGTGGATATTTTAAAGGACAGCTACCTCCCTAGCACTGAAATGTTGGATCTGGAAGGAAATTCTATATTTATGCAGGATAACGATCCAAAGCATTCTTCGAAGATAGTGAAGGAATGGCTTCTCTATAACGTCAAACACAAGCTGGAACATCCCCCACAATCTCCTGACCTAAATGTTATTGAGCATTTATGGGATATTTTGAAACGAGGTCTGAAAAAATGTCACATCACATCCATTTCATCGTTGAAGGAAGCCTTGAAGGACGAGTGGAGCAAAATTAATCCTGAAATAACCAAAAAATTGGCTTTATCCATGCCATATCGATTATCAGCTGTAATAAAAGCCAAAGGAGGACACACAAACTACTAATTAAAGATTTTTTCAGTATATTTACCATCCGTAAGTAAACTTATGTAAATTTGAAGAAAACCAAAAAATGAATAATTTTATGTTATTTACTACATACCCATGAAGTTATAATATTTTTAAGTTTAGTTTTTCCAATAAAATGCGATACAAAATAATAAATATTATTATAGCATTTTTTTATTAACATTTATTTAAAAAACTAAAATATGTGGGGGGTATGTAAACTTTTGTAATACTGTGTATATATATTAAGATTTCTTAATCTATGGCTTACAAATTCTTACATATTAAGAGAAAAGAAAAAAAATAAAAATTCAATAAACAAAATTACATATGTTAAAGATTAAATTAGTTGCAGAATACGCATTAATAAATACCTCATAGCACCTTCATAGATAGAAAAATATACACAATATTCAATATTAATATTATTGAAATGAAGTAAGGCTCTATTAATGGCAGCATTTTTCACAAAATTTGTCCGGCAAGTAGAAACATAAAATAGATTAGTATTTCAAAGTATTCCAGTGGGGACATTAAACTTAATATCATAAACAAAAAGTAATGATATTAAACTCCTTCTACTAGCAAAGGATTTGAGATTAAATAAAAGGCACCGCTTAATATTCGAGGGAAAAGGGGCATCAGGAAATAAAGTTCGTAGAGCAAATCTAGCAGTGTTAATAGCATAATTGAAAAATGTATCTTTAAAAACGTTTGTGAGGCGACGGGTTGGTGAGGAGTACCATGCAAGTTGCGTGGTACTCACTGTTAAGCATGGAGAAGGTTCTGGATGATCTGGGGCTGCATGGCTGCTGATGAGGTTGTCGAAATGTTCATTTGCGAAAGCCGCTTGGACAGCCAAAAATACATTAATGTGCTAGAAACAGCAATTTTGCCATCTTTAACCCATATTTTTGGCGACACTAACTTAGATGGAGCCAAATTTCAACAGGATAATGCTCCTGGCCACAAATCAACTACTACGATGCACTGGTTTAGAGACAACAATATTCCCTTGTTAGACTGGCCAGCGCAATCATCAGATTTAAACCCTATCGAGAACTTGTGGGCTCTACTAAGACGTAAAGTAAAAAGACACAATATTACATCAAAAGCAACCTTGAAAAACGCTGTGGTCCACGAATGGAGCACCATAACTACAGTCGAATGTAGAAAGCGTGTACACAGTATGCCGCAAAGTATTGCTGCTGTCATTAAGTCTAAGGGTGGATCAACTAAATATTAATGTTTTTCTACCTTTTTTAATGTATTTTTACTAATTAATAAATAGAAAACCACTACTTTACTTTTTAAGACGGAGTATTCAGTAAATTAGGGGATGCCTCATGCTTTTGTAAAAGGCTGTATGTTTATGTGTTTGGTATCATTGATTTGCATTCAAAGTTGACATTAAGTAGTTTTAACCGATTGATTTCATCTACACACGAGCACAGCTCGGTAGCGGTTAAGTCGTTGGAGTTGATTGATATACCGTTAGAAAGGTGATTTCATTGCCAATGAGCTATCAAATTAAGTTTTCAGTAAGCTAGTTTTTCTGCTAGAAACAATAATGTGAATTCAGTTGGTGAAATATTAATTAACCCTGTAGCTCCTTAGAGTGTGAAAATAAACCCTCCTACCATACGTAGTTATAATAGTTGCACTCAGTTGCGGGACACCCTGTTTAGATGTTCCCTATAGTTTGGCTAATTCTTAATCGGAACATGTCTACTTTACTCATTCCAGACTGGTCCAGAATGTTCAATGTGCCTCCGACTGTTATCAGTATCGCAACAGCAGCTACAACAGTGACCAATCATTATCCATACCTGCAAAATCACAGCAGCATCAACAGTAAACAAATCAAGCATAATAATATTAATAGTAACCTTTTTTCTGTGATGACCCCGTCGATAAGCTACGTGCTGCCAAGAGTTGACATCCGATTGCACCGAAGTTTTGCTGCCCTGTGATCTCATGCTCCGCATAGTGGCAAAAATAATACGCGTCTCCAATAAGGAACCCTGCGGCCTGCGCGACTACACTATCTACATTAGGCCGGGTCGATTTGTGGGGAGGCAAAAAATCGCCGATTTCTCTGTGAAAATCGTATTCTAGGGATCAAAATAAGAAACTTTGCCGAAGGAACCATACCTCTAAAACGAATTCTGATGTCCCCCAATTTGGGTCGAACTTTTGGGTAGGGGCAAATTTTGCAAAATCCCACTTTGACCCATTTAGAGTGCTCCAATCAAGTCCAAATGTATGACCGACCCCCACTAACTTTGGAGGCTTGACCCACCCATGTCAGTGGCACACCCCCTGGAACCCCCTGGGTGTTCCCCATACAAACATTTCAAAAAATCGCCAGTTTTGGAACTTTACATGAAAACCGCTGAATACAAAACAACCCAATTAAATGATTTTTTCAACGATAAAAATATATCACTGGATGCATTAATTGGAATATGCACTGACGGTGAGCCAACAAACACTGGCCCACACGATGGAATTATACGATGATTCGAATTGCTGTTAAAAAGACCATTGCATTGGTTCGTTTGCCTTCTACACTTCAACGAACTTCCGTTTCGGCATTTGTTTGAAGCTTTGGATAAATCAACCAGCACTGGACCAAGATCGGCAACCGGGAAACTGAGCCGTCAAATCGAAACTTGTGAAACTCTTCCGGTAAGTTATTGCTATCACTCATTTATTATAATTGTCAACCATTTTTAATTATTTTATTATTATATATTTTCAGGTGGTGGACGGCTTCCAGAAAATTGAGTTGCAAAATATGCCCCCGCTCCAGAAAAAAATTGAATTTTCCACCGATTCGAAGTACTTATACGACATGGCCCATGCAATTTCTAGCGGCGTGGTTTCGGTGGATCTGGCTAACATCAAACCAGGGAAAATTGTACATTCTCGGTGGCTCACCAAGGCCGCTAGATTATTACGATTATATGTGACAACGGAAAATCCAGATGCAAATTTAAGAATTCTGGTTAAATTTATAATTAAATGTTATGTGCCAATGTACTTCAATATCAAGTATTACAGCTCTGTCGTGTACGGCAGTGCATTATTTTTCAACTTCATTAGTTGGTCACGATTTCTAGAACCTCGTTTACGCAAAATTGTCAATCAAGTAATTACAGATAATTCATATTATGCGCATTCGGAAAATATCTTGTTATCAATGTTGTTTGATGATAGCAAAAAAAAAGCGCGACTGTGCTATCAACATAATTCTACGCTATCGAACAGATGTTGACGACCCAACGCAACTTAGAGCTTATAAAAATCCAGATATAAAGTTTAATTGCACAAGTTACACGGAAATGATCAATATGAATGACATAAATAACGTCTTTGAACCACCATTCACGCGAAGCATTCCGTACGATACATTGAAAGAATATTTAAATCAAGATGATCCACCGTTTAATGATCCAAAAATTGCATCACACATACAAGGAACGGAACGACATGTTCAATTGCTAGCGTTTCCAAACGGGTTATACCGGAAAATGTAGAGGCTGTTATGGCGACGACATTAGAGAGCCGTGCGAAATTGCCCAGACTTGAAAGTAAAGAAGACTTCAAACAATAATTTTTTTAGTTTCTTTTCTATAACTAACTTAAATTAATTTTTTCATTTACATATGTTCTGACTTAATAAATTTTAAAAGAGGAAAAATAGATATTATAAATAAATAATAATAATAAAAATAAAGCAAAAACATAGTCATTTCGCTGATTTTTTCATGTAAAGTGCCACAACTGGTGATTTTTTGAAATGTTTGTATGGGGAACCCCACAGGGGGGTTCCAGGGGGTGTGCCACTGACATGGGTGGGTCAAGCCTTCAAAGTTAGTGGGGGTCGGTCATACATTTGGACTCGATTGGAGCACTCTAAATGGGTCAAAGTGGGATTTTTCAAAATTGGCCCCTACCCTAAAGTTCGACCCAAATTGGGGGACATCAGAATTCGTTTTAGAGGTATGGTTCCTTCGGCAAAGTTTCTTATTTTGATCTCTAGAATACGATTTTCACAGAGCATTGAGCGATTTTTAAATCGACCCGCCCTAATCTACATTGAACTCGAGCCCAAACCCAACAGTTCACTAGGCTTGTGCTTAATCATTCCGGAGCCGGAATGAACATGGAATGACTCTTTCGTACAGCGGAACTAGTTCCCGGAAACATGTCCGCGGAGCCATTTAGTTCCTTTGATCTGTAGAAGGGAAAAATGTGTTTGTGTACTAAATTTATAATATAATCTGCTAAGGATATGATAACATAATGAAACTCATATACACTCATATGTGTAATATAATGAACCCTATTCTACATTCTTTATATAACACTTTATCCAATATAATTGTTTAAACATGTTCATACATGGCAGCTCTCTCGGAGCCAAAACATGCCCCGAAGCTATCTAGTTCCGCCAGTTCGTATGTTCAAACAAATGAATGAAAAAATGCACATGTAAAGAACACTAGCATATCTCTCGGAGCCAAACATGTCCGGAGCTATCTAGTTCTGCCAATTCGCATGTTAAACCAAGTGAACGAAACAATGCAAATGACAAGAACGGTGATATATCTTGTAATAGTTTTATTTGTCATTGCTTTCAATTACTTTTGCCAAAGAGGGTGAGATATATATTTTATTTCTACAATATGGTTTTACAACCAACTCGGCCAAGCAGTGACAAGTACGAAAGAGATGTCGGTTCATATTGCTTAAGTAAAGAAAAAAATCATTGCAACCGGAACTGTTTGGACATGTTAAGAATGATTCGAAGGAATGATTGAAACCATGTCCGAATTGTGAATATGGCTCCGTGAACTATACATGTTCGCAGCGACTCATCTCTACAATTCACGTCGACGTTCGAGGTTTATTTGAAGCTGCGCGAGGATCATCGCAGCTGGACGATGCACAGTGGTTGAGCTCCATACAAAAGTTTTCAATAAATAGAAGGACTCATGTAGACTTGTAAAATTTAGTATATAAGTTCAAATTGTCTATATTAGAACACAGACAAAAGTTTTTTGAAATCCGTTTACAACTATGCCTTACTCCCATATAACACAAACATTTTAAATGCCATATTTTGTTTTGTATTGAACCTATATAAAAATCATTATTTTTTGCCTCGCACATCTTAAATACGAAATTTTCCACATTAATTGGTTTTTACAATGGAAACTACCATGAAGCTTAGCATGGGCGTAGCGAGGTTAGGACAGGGGGAGAGAGGTTGTCCCTCCCTGAACATTAGAAAAATAAAAATTTTAGTATTAAATTAATTTTCAAACTTAACATTTAAAATTCAAAACATTTTTTCTTTCAATCACATGAAAAAAATAATTTTTATCTCCCCGAGCAAAATCCTGGTTACGCTCATGAAATGGTAAAAATTAGTGTTTTATAGTATTCAAAGATGTTATTTGTTTGGTTTTTATAAAAAAAAAAACAAAAAAAAATCCTCAAAAAAAGCAAAAAAAATGTGTATTTTGCAATAAATTGGTACTGGTTGTGAGTGTGATACTAGCAACATGTGAAAATTTTAAGAGCATACTTTTAGGCATTGTAATAAAGTGACTTGCATACGTATTCTAATTGTGTTGTTAAAAATAAAAGAAAATGTATTCCACTTTCAGTTGTTTGAAGATGTACGGAGGAAAACATTTCATGACAAGAGAAGTTGAATATCTGTGGATTTTATATTGAATTTATGTATTTTTTATGGATTTTATTACTTACCTTGTTTATTGTTTAAAATGCAATTAAAATAGATTTAATAATATTTAATAAAAATATTTGAATAGATTAGTTTTGAACGTGAATACCTGAAATACAGCCGTTTTGATAATTGAATTAAATAATTCACTAAATAATAATAATCAAATTTTTTTCTAATTTTTGGGAATAACCAGAAATCACAAGGCACACATCGGTAGAATATAGTGCTGGGCGAATTTCTTTGATCCCGTAGACCGCAATAAAGTTACTTGTGAGCGATGCAGTTCGTTTTTTTTTTTTGGTTTTCCAACAAACTTCTTAAAACTTTTGGTAAGCGGTCTTCAGTATACCATTTCGCAGCTACTGTATGTTTAGTATTTAGAGGAAAAAAAGCTACAATTTTTGATCTGTTGAAGCAAATAGACATCATCACTTTTGTTGCTGACTTTTGTTGCCTTGTCATTCCTAATGGGAGAGTTAGCTCCTTCCGTACTCCATATCATTTGTTTGGTCTACGGGTCGTACTTATAAAACCAAGCGCTTCATTGCAGGTTACTATTTTGTTGAAGTTGCTAGATTGTCCTGTCCGTTTTCGAATTTGTTCAGGAAATATTGAGCAAAATCAACTCGAGTTTTTTTTTGGAAACTCATTTAAAATTCGTGGAATCCATCGAGCAGATTTCTTTGTGTAAAGCAGGTCATTGTGCAATATTGATGACACAGCCATGGCATTTAAGCCCAAATCATCAGCAATTATTTCTTGTGTCAAACGTTTGACCAGGGCAACAATTCTCTCATCGATCAAAGATTTTGGCCGACCTTCTCGCAGCTCGTCCTAAACAGAAAAATACCCAATTTGGAGTCTTTGAAACCACTTTCTTGCTGTGTTGGTGCCGGAATTTCTATCGACCTTTCATGATAATTCTGTGAAATGTGAAGCAAGGAATGATTTTTTTCTCATTTCCTCTCTCAGGAAACGTTTTATTTCTCAATATAGACTCCTTTTAGCTCGATACCCCTCATCCAACGTTCCTCAAATTTTTTTGATCCCATCCGAAAAATATGTTTTCGGAAGGCCCTCAAAATAGGCCTCTGTTTCGGTGATGAGCTCCTCTTTGGTGATGAACCTGAATCTGGGCCAAATCTGAAGAATATGCTGGATGCGGAAGCAATTCGTACTTCAATTCATGGAATTTTGTCTTGATGGAAAAGCACTTTTTTCCTCGCCTCGTCCAGTTCGTCTGCATAGCTTTCGCCATTGATCGTTCTTTTCTGCGGAAGGTAATCTATGCAAATTATACCGCGTTCATCCCAAAATATTGTCGCCATAATCTTTCCGACCGATAGCTCCATCTTCGCCTTCTTCGGAGCACCTTTGCCTAGTGATGGATGTCCACGGTTACTTATGGACAGAAAAAAATCCTTCTTATCTTTGTTTAACATCGCCAATTACGCCTTTGAATCAGTAACACGATCGCGTTTATGGTCGAGAGTGAGCAAACATTGCATCCATCTTGCGGATAATTTTTTTCATATCCAAATGATTTCGCAAAATGTTCCACACCCAACAATCTCGTGCATTTTAACTCTGCGATCAGCCAACACGATATCGTGAATTTTAGTGACCATTTCTGGTGTGGTGACCTCATTTGGGAGTCCAAAACGTTTGGCGTCACTTGTGCTTGTACGACCGCATCGGAATTTAGTAAACTGCTTCTTAAGCATTGAAATTGATGGTGCAGAGTCCCCAAAGTATTTATCAAGCCTTTCCTTCGTTTGACTGATGGTTTCTTTTTGCGCAAAACATAATTTTTGACAGTAGTCTTTTAACAGATGCTAGTTGACAGGATCAGTGTTGCATTTAAAGTTATTACGTGGGAAATTTAATTTTTCACTGAATTATCAAACGGCCCTTGTAGTTCATGAACGTTTGGATTGTTCAATATTGTTTAAAAACTACCGTAGCTTAAAAAAAAACCTCAGAAATTAACGGCACATACGGCTGAGAAATACACTTTGGAGCCTATCGATAACTTTTAAAAAATTATTGCAAAATTGAAATCGTTTTAAATAATTTATCGTTATATACGTACTTTTCAAGTAATAAATATATTTTAAGGGCCGATGTTGAATGTGAACAACACCTAAACGTCAAGTTTTTTTTCTGCATTCATTTGACATTTCTTAATTTCAGATTTACTCAATTTGAACTATGGAAAGATACACAATCGAGCAACGCGTTAAAGTTATTCAGGCATATTATGAAAATGGGCGTTCAAATCAAAATGCATATCGTGCACTTCGTGATTTTTTCGGTCAATTTAATCGTCCAACTGTGCTTACAATAGGAAGAATCGTGCAAAAATTTGAGCAAACCGGGTCTGTAGGAGATGTGAAAACACCAGTGCATGCTCGTACAGCTCTATGGTGTTCGCTATCGTGAGATGATAACGAACTTTTTATGGCCCGAATTGGAAGATATGGATGTGGACGATATGTGGATTCAACAGGACGTTGCCACTTGCCACACAGCTAACGAAACAATGGCTCTTTTGCGCGACAAATTCAATGGCCGTGTTATCTCACGTGGTGGCGATGTCAATTGGCAGCCAAGATCATGTGATTTGACACCGTTGGACTTCTTTCTTTGGGGTTATTTGAAAGAAAAGGTGTACGCCGATAAGCCAGTAACAATTCAAGAGCTAAAGGATGAGATAATTCGGCACATTAACGGCATAGAACCTCACTTATACCTCAGCGTCATCGAAAATTTGGACCATCGGATGGAGGTGTACCGCCGAGGTCGCGACGGCCATTTGGCCGATATTTTGTTCCATACAACCATACCAATATTATCATAATAAAAAGAAATGACAATAATTTCCTAAATAATTTGAGTTTTATTCAAAATCAACATCGGCCCATAAAATTTAACCACCCCTTATATATATATATATGCATAAATGAAGACATGAATGCATGAAGGTGATATGTCGCAATTATCTAGTTTCGAGAAAATCGAGTTCAAAGTTTCACATTTGTACTGAAATCTGTATGAAATCAATCTTTATTTATTTTTAAAATAGCCACTAACCTGGTTGTGTAAGGGGGTCTTCACGATTAAACGAAGGACCCTCGAACCTTCGTCAAATGAATAGACTTGAAGATGGTTTAAATTCAGTTACAAGGTGTTTCAGTTGTAGACAAATTATATATCTCTCAATGTATAATTTTATTTAGAAATATAAGTCTTTTCCTTATAATACACAACAAATAATATGGTGATGGTAACAGCTTCGGTACTCTGTAAAGCTCGTCGTTTCTGCCTCGGTGTCCTCTCTCGGATTTTCTAAAGTTCGGGCTTAGCATGATACAATGATAAGGTAGGGCCGCTTCGCTGAGTGCTCTCACGCGTCAACGAAAAGTGGATAATGAGAAGGAACATATATGTCAAAACGACGAATTTCGTAGAAATTGCAAATGAAGAAAATATTTTATGTTTCCAAGTTGCAAACAGTGCGGTCGCGGGTGTTAAATTTGTGCTAATTTGAGTGAAAATATTATAAAAAAAGTGTAATAAAAACTATAAAAAATGTGAAAGAAGTCTTAAAATTGCAAAAAAAACCTGTAACAGTTTTAACCTTGTAAACAACTGCGAAACGTGAGCATAAAGAAATTCGCGATGAACAGCTGATTTTGACACCAATCTCACTTTATTCTGCTGTCTACTCCATTCCTCTCCGAGTCGACCCTACCTAATAATTCTGCCATGGGGCTTAGTAACTTTGGGTGCGCTCGGTACCATTCGGGTATATTCGGTACTTAGTAACTTCGGGTGCGCTCGGTAGTATTCGGGTGTATTCGGTGCTTAGAACCTTGGGGTGCGCTAGATAGCTTTCGGGTAAATTCGGTGTTTAGTTACTTCGGGTGCAATCGGGAGTATTTGGGTATATTCGGTGTTTAGTTGCTTCGGGTGAAATTGGTAGTGTTCGGGTATATTCGGTATTCAGAAAAACGAAGAGGGGTACGGTCGAGAAGACAATGTTTCATTTTATTGTTTTATTTAAATCAATATGTTACTGGTCCCAACACGAATATGTTCTTAAGCCTACAATAATAATACGATGAGGTTGGGACGTTCGAGCGACCGAAGCCGACGCTTGGAATCAGACTACAACCAGCATTGCCATATGTTTTTTTGAAAATACTGTAATTTTCAAAAAAAAATCCTGTATTTTTAGAGAAAATACTGCTCTTATAAAAGGACTAAAAACATATATTTTAAAAAAATTTTATTATAACATTTTTAATATTCCTTATCTTACCAGGTTTTGTTAAGTATTTGTCCATTTGTAATTTGCAAAAGACTAGCGAAAAGAAATTAACAAAAACGATGACAGGAAAAACGCTGCCACATGATCAAATTTTTGAAAGGATGTAAAAAGTAGTAGCAACTTTATTTGCTACTTTTATATAAGTACTTACATATAATTTATAAACATAAAATTTCCATTTTTTTTATTCAACGAAAATTAAAATACTGGATTAAAAAAAACCTGCCCAAATCCTGGGAGAAATATAATTCTGTATACCTGCTTAAAATACTGCCCAAAACAGGATTAACTGCCCATATGGTAACGCTGACTACAACTAATATAATACGAATAGTTCAACCAACCGAAACCGACGTTGGGAATCCGACTACAATAAAATAATATAAGGTAAGGTTCGAATGTTCGACCAATCGAAGCCGACGTTTGGAATCCGACTACAACTAATAAAATACGATTAGGTTCAGATGTTCGACCGATCGAAGCCGACGTTACGAATTCGACTACATCTAATAACAAAAACTAAAACTACGACTTACTACGATGTATCGTTCGATATTGTTGTATCCACATTTCGGTAGCTCGTTGCCAAAAATAGACTCGCTGCCGAGTTAGTTGGTCTGACACTTTGCCGTCTATGACCAAAGTGGACGATCAAGACACCTAGCCTTCCAAACGATCAACCACATTCGTGTGCCAAACCTGTTGTTCTTAAGTAAACTTCAACAATAACCTATTGTGAAGTTTAAGCGCTCCGCGTAGGCGAATGTAATTTGCTTGTGTCGCTGGCTGTGGTGGCTGCTGCTGTATCACACTTAGGTGTAGGTAATGTATATGATGGGTAGTAGTTGTTGCTTCCTGGTAGTAGTGGCTGTTGTTCTTGATATTGTTTGTTGAAAAATTGATATTGTCTTGAAATTGTTGTTTGCAAATCGCCATTACAGTTGTTTTAAGTTTTAAAATTGTTTGTATGCACATAAGACCTTCTTCCATGCATAGAACACCAAAAAATCCGAAAATGCGACACATCACCATCATCCATTCATGTCTTCATATGTACGTCGTTGGGCGTGCAATATCGCGTATCAGCCACTTGCCACTTGCAAAAACGTCAAAATTGAAATTTAGATTTTAAATTAATTTTATTGAATTAATAAAGGGTGCATTTCCATTAAATGCTGATTTCAGAACAAAGCAAGCATCTAATTTCAATAAATGTTTTTAGTTTAATTGAAAATCCATTCAATAGTTTATAAGAAAGCAGTTTTTTTTTGCAAAATAATATTGATCCTATTTTATGAAGTAATATAAAACAAAAACATTCTGTGAAAATAAATAATAAACCTTGGCTGGTTTGATTGATTTGGTGATGGTATGATTTGAAATTTAAAAACAAAAACACGTGTTTCGAACAGATGTCGAATTTTACTTAGCCCGGGACGGTGGGAGATCGTTAACATACCGTTCATTAACGCCCAAGACGTTGCAATGAACTGGTTGAACCCACATATGGTGTATTATTACCGCGCTCAGCATTTTGACGTCAGTGAAACTACTTCTCGACGCATTTTGAAGAATGATTTGCATCTGTTTTGGTATAAAGATCAATTTAGTCAAAATATATTGACGACAGACCATCCACGTGGCTTGGAATACAACGAAACAGTCGTTCGAATAGTTGACACTGAACCTGATTTTTTAAAGCAAATTTTGATGACCGACAAGACACACTTCACACTCTCTGGCGCCGCACAGTGGCTCAGAATAGGTTTTCATTGGCCTAAAAATTCTATAACTTTTGAACCGATTGAGATATTTGAGTAATTTTAACTGACAGCTAATTCCTTGAATTGTTTGTGTTTAAAATTTTGTTAAAATCGAATGATTACTTATTGAGAAAATCAAGGTCAAAGTTGAACTTTTGAACTCTTAGTACGAAATTATGCTTTTTTTAATCTTCTCTATTTATTTAAAATATTCATATGTTGATAAATAAAACATTTTATTATTAATTATTAATATGATTTTTTACATTGGGACATTTTTTGTTTTTTCATTTTTTTTTTTTCTAATATTGGGATCTTGGAGGGTATAAAAGTGTATATGGGGTGAAAGAGGTGACTATCACCTTTAACTGGATGCTTTCATTTTTTTGATCCGTTTTGATCCTTAGAAGTTCTATCCCACTAAACTTAAAATTAATACAAAAAACAGTCATTTTGAAAACATTTCGTAACACCCTAAATATATATAGTACAGCTACAATCTCGTAAAATAATTTAACGACAACAGTCCAATCAACCTATCAAAAAAAAAGTCAACCCTGTATTGATTATAGTTTGCGAGCAATGGCCATTCATTTTCGATGAAAAAATTAAAAAACTTACCTTTTTCTGAAATTAGCAAAAACAGTTGTATTTAACCGCATGCCACGCCCACAATTTTGGATATCGGCCGTCACCTCTCTGCAGGCAATGGCACGGCCTCAGAGAGTAAAAACTGCCATTCAAAGCTTTTTGAGAACATGAGCTATTTGATCATTTGCGTTCAAATATTTAATAACACGCACAACACAATTGATGAAAAGAAGCTCGGCCAAAGTTCTTGCAAGGGCTGAAATGGCCAATTCGATTTTTGAAGTGATAACTTCTTTAAATGCGTTGAGCACTTTTTGGTAGAGAGCAAAACTATAGATTCGTGATATCATCACGCTGTTAGCGATATCATCACGCTTTTAGCTGTTCATTTCTGTTGCATTGTACATTATTACTTATGCCGTGGTTATGCAAAGCACACATGTTTGGTGAGCTTTTTTTTATCACCGAGCCGAATATCAACCGATTACCGAACCAATTACCAATTACCGATTACCGAAGTGATTACGAACTGATTACCGAAGCGATAACCGTTTACCTGCTACCGAAGCGATTACCAACGAGATAACCGAACTAATTACCGATTACCGCAGCGATCACCAACCGATTACCGAATCAAATACCGAAGCGATTACCAACCGATTATCGAACCAATTACCGAGCGATTACCAACTGATAACCGAACCATTTACCGATTACCGAAGCGATTACCAACCCATTACCTATTACCAAAGCGATTACCAACCCATTACCAATTACCAAATACCGAAGTGATTACTAACCGATTACCAACCCATTACCGATTGCAAAAGTGATTACCAACCGACTACTAATTACCAAAGCGATTACCAAAGCGATAACCAACCGATTACCGAAGCGATTACCGATTACCGATTACCAATTACCGAAGTGATTACAAACCGATTGCCAAACCGATTACTAACCAATGACCGATCACCAAAGCGATTACCGATTACCAACTACGGAAGCGATTACCAACCGATTACCGAGCCAATACCTATTACCCAACCAAAGTAATTGTGTTACAAATATATTATATATAACCGTTAAAAAATAGCAGTTTATTCAATCAATAGCGCATAAATTGATAAATAAAAAGAGTTAAAGAAGTAGAACACGTCTGATTTGCCAACTCTACACTCTAAATTATTTATTGAAATTTCCTATCAAAATGACTGCAATTTTTTGTTGAATTTTCTGTTGTTGCCTAAAACTATGATCTTTTGTAACAGTAATTGTTTATTTTTAAGCAAAAAGGTATGCTAAAAGGTAACTTCAAATATACCCCAACAAATGTTTGAATTACTACACAAAAATGTGTAATGTTGAGCTCTGAATGTGTAAAAATGTAAAATATGACAAAGATGTTTATTTTTAAAAAAGATGTGCACACAAAAATGTGAAATGGCAAATGCTTTTGAAATTTGAATTCTTTGTAATGATATAATGACTAAAAAATAGACAAGATGAGTATTATATGGCGATGTGTACCATTTTGATCTAAGTAAAAAAGGTTTTGGGCTTACCTCAGCTACAGTCGATCTAGTGATGTTGTGAATTTTAATTTAATCAAAATACTTTTAGATTTTCAGCTTGCTTCAAATATAATGTTCACATGGAAACTTTAAACTCGTTCTTAACAGCAGAAATAGAATTTTCTAGAAGAATTGTGTAAAAAAGAAGGAATTTAAAAAATATACAAACCAGGGCCGTAGCTAGCGATATGTTGGTCTAGTCCTGCGACTAATTTTTTTGAACTAAATTTTTTTTTTTTAATTATTTTTGTGATCATTCAATGAAAATTATGTCTATAAACTCATCGTAAAATCATAAAAAAAATTTGTCAACGTTCGGTATAGCATATTTATCAATAATTTGTCTATTTGAAGCAAATGTATCGTCGAAATTATTTATAAAAAAAAATTTTTTTTTTTATATATTTAAAATTACCCATATTCAACTCTTAAACTAATTTTAGCAAAAATTTAAATCGAAAACCCCCCCCTACCAGTTTTTATTTATATTATAATTTTACCGTTTTCTAATTCTGAAAAAAATTTGTTTGTTGTGAGAAAGCAAAATTTCTCTAGCTACGGCCCTGATATAAATACTTCTTAACTACCAATCGTCGACAACGTTTCTCCAAATGAGGCAATCTAAATTTACACATGCATCATATATTTACACACTTTTTGTTGAAAAATAAACATAAGTGTGTTTAAATTTTTACACATCAGTGTGTAAATCGTTAAAAATTTTTTGTGTATTATTCAACGAAAAATGTTTAGGAATGTGCATGTGTAAATTTAGACACTTTCAGTCGTAAAAGCGTTGTCGACGATTATCGTTGTCGAAAATTCAACAGAAATCGTTTAGAGTGTAGCTACTTCGGATATTCATAACAGCTTCAGTGGGTCAAAAAAGCCTGCGTACAAACGCAAATGTTTTATAAACACCACTAACAAACCTAAAGTAAAAATCAAAATTAAATGTTTAGATTTATTTTATATAACATCAGGCGTGTTCTTTTAAAAACGTAAAATTTACACAAACATATATAAAACTTCAAAATAAGCCTCAAAACAGTCTGTGTAAATTTGAATATGTTTTTGAATTGCACTGAAATAAAGTACCGCTATTCGTGAAAACTTGTTTACAATGAATCATGTTCAAGTTCAGTTACAAACCAAATACTCAGCTATACACAACAATTGTTGTTTTTTTTTTTAATTAGAACAAAATGGAAATAATTCGTAAAAATTGTGAAATACCGTCAGCAACGCGATTATTAATAGTTAAATTACGAAATGAAGGCAAAACATTACACGAAATTGGTGAATTAGTTGGAAGGAGTCATTCATCAGTTCAAAAAGTTTTAAAAAAATTATGAATCTTCTGGAACTATTGAACCAAAACAAAGACCAGGTTCAAGATTAATGCTTCATTAGATCGCCATATACTACGTCAGGTAAAAGCAGATTCAAAAATAAGTGCCCCCAAGATTGCTGCAGGAATATCACCTTACCACAATATCGATGTAAATCCTGAGTCAGTACGAGTTGTGTTACGGAGATATAATTTTAATGGGAGAGTTGCCAGGCGAAAGCCACATATCTCAAAAGCAAATCAGAAAAAACGCCTCATGTTTGCTAAGGAGTATATAAAGAAGCCCCGTGTATTCTGGAATACAGTTCTATTCTGCGATGAAAGTATATTCAACATTTTCAAGTCAGATGGTCGCACTATAGTATGGAGAAAACCTAACTAGAAATTTGCAAAACAAAACATAAGCCCTACAGTAAAATATGTTGGTAAGAGGTATTGCTATATGGCTGTATGGGGGGAGCAGGGGGCGTTGGAAATATCGAATTTATAGAGACTACTATGAATAAATATAAATACTTGGAAATTCTAAAAAAAAAATTTACAACAGAGCGCCCAAAAAATCAGACTTTCCAGTAACTATGTTTTTGCTCAAGAAGACAACGATCCAAAACATAAGTCATATCTGGTTCAAGAATGGTTGCTATACAACGTCAGCTACATCCCCCTCCGCAATCACCTGATCTCAAACCCATAGAGAATCTATGGTAATTGCTAGACAGTCGTATTCGGTCTCACAACATCACATCTCTTCGTTCTGTACGTGCCGCTTTAAGAGAGGAATGGAATAAAATAACACCTGATGATAAAAAAAACAAACTATGTAAACAACATGGAAAAGCGACTGAATGCAGTTTTAAGTGCAAAAGGCTTCAAAACGCGTTATTAAATATGTTTTAAATATATTAATCATTGTTGTACGCACACTTTTTTGAGGCTAATTTGAAGTTTTTATATTGATTTTGTTGTCAATTTAAATGAAGTTAATATTTTTGTGTAAATGTTAACGGTTTTAAGAGAACACACTTTATGTTGTATAAAATAAATATTAACAGTTACTTTTTATTATTACTTTAGCTTTGTTATTGGTATTTATAAACCATTTGTGTTTGTACGCAGACTTTTTTGACCCACTGTGTGTTATTTCATCGCTTTAAGTTTTCACTTCGGTCGGCATATAAGATGTCGCGTACTGTATTTGATATATTAATAGATTTGATTTATAATTTTTTAACTTAAATCTCTAAAATGGCATAACTTTAAAACTTTCCCATTTAGCATTCCTTTCCCCTTTTTGGGAAATCGAGTTTAAAGATTCGAATGGATCAGAAAAATCCAACTTTTTCAAAATTTCTTTTCGCCTTTATAATACACATTTAAAATTTTGTTACCATTGTTCCACAAAAACATTAAAAAAACACAAAAAATGAGTTTTTATGCAACCATTTAAGGATTTATTTATTTTCACTTGGACTTTTTCATTTCACTTCATTTCATTTCATTTTATTTCATTTCATTTCATTTATTGAGTCTAATGGAATATAATATCCTTACAGACTATAATATAACACACAATAATAACAACTTAAAATTATGTAGTGCAAGCATACATTAACTAAGTAAAGTTAAACTAAGAATAAATTGTTGATTGCATTTTTAAAAGTAATTTTTTGTACAGAGAGATCTATGAGATCTATGTCAATGCTCTAGTCAAAGGCTCATGTAATTTACTTTACATTGTTTTATAAAAAATAATTTATAAAATCTGAGTTGTCTGGATGGAATATTAAACAGAATGCACTCTAAGAGCGATTGGCAATCAATATTTCCAGAAACCAAATCATACACAAATATAAGAGAGGCAATCTTACACCTTGACTCAAGGGATTTAAGCCCTAAAAGCAATAACCGTGAATTATACGGCGGAAGTTGTTCATTAAAATTTAAAGAACGCAAAGCGAACTTTAAAAAAGTTTTTTGAATTTTTTCCAGTCTATTTGTGGCATTAACAAAATACGGGCTCCAGATAAATGAAGCATATTCTAACTTTGACCTAACAAAAGAATTGTATAGCATTTTTAAAGTGTGAGGATCAGAAAACTCTAAGCTATTTCTGCGAATGAAAGCGAGCATAGAATATGCCTTAGGACTAAGAAAGTTTGAATTATCATTAAACGTAAATTTAGAATCAAACACAACTCCAAGATCTTTAAAAGTTTTGGTTGATTGAAGTGGGATATTAGTAAGATAATATGAATTGATAATGGTATGTAAAGTCAGCTTAGAGAAGGTCATATGGTAACACTTAGAAATGTTCAGAGCTAGACCATTAACTTCACTCCACATCACAAGCCTGTTCAAATCAGACTGCAAATGAAGAGCATCCACCTCACAAGAAATTTTCTTAAAAATTTTAAGGTCATCCGCATAAAGTAGAAAACGCGAGTGTTTAAAGCATTTGAAAACGTCATTTATAAAAAGCATAAAGAACATTGGTCCTAAAATACTCCCTTGAGGAACACCCGAGGATGCAGCAAATTCATAAGAATTTACATTGTTAATCCTAACAAAACACATTCTATCCGATACGTAAGAATGCATCCAATTTAACAAAGAAGAGTGAAAGCCCATTTTCGACAATTTCAAAAGCAGCAACTTGTGTGAAACTCTGTCGAAGGCTTTTGAAAAATCGGTATATACAACATCCACTTGATTACCGACCTCAAAGGATGATATGCAAAACTCAGAGAACACGGAAAGGTTAGTTACCGTGTAGCGACCCACAAATAAACCATGCTGCTCAGGGCAAATATGGCGTTTTATTAAAAAATACAGTTTGGATTTAATTATACTTTCAAACAGCTTAGAGACATTGGATAATTTCGAGATTGGACGGTAATTAGCAATAAGACTCTTTTTAGAGCACCTACTTTCAAAAGACATGGAAGTTTTGATATAGGATTCAAAATTTAATATGTATTGCTTGTTAAAACTTATTAAGAAAATTAAATTCGCGCATATAGTGCACATAATTTTCATGATAATGAGGCTCATTTGTCGCCCTAAACAATTTAAGAAATTTGTTACGCAGGTTTTTAAGCTTTTTGAGTCCCTTTGTATACCACGGCAACTTAAAATTCTTTTTATTATGACACGGTATATTTTCTTTACAGATAAGAGCTAAATTTGATTTGAATAAATCATAGCAGAGTTCAGTATTTTTACCTTCGAACAAGGCACTCCAATTTTGAGTGAAAATAAGATTATTTACACTTTCAAAATTGCACAAATTATAGTTGTATGATTTGTTTTCTAAAAAACTACGAGTATTGAAGAATTCATAAAATTCAAAATTTATTATAAGCGGCTTGTGATGCATATCCGATTTTAAGATCGGACAGAAACATTCAGACAACTCATATATAAATACATTATTAATTTGATACAAATCAAGACTTGCAAGACTGTCGATAAAATAAATTTCATGAGTTGTATGTATATTAGTCGGAGTAAGCTCATCACTAATATATGTCCAGATGATTCTCGATAAATTAAAATCACCAAAGATCGCTAAGTGACTGTTCCAATAAAGAATGAATGTGTAAGATATTATCAACATGAGCTACATAGAGAGCCTCATTGCTATTAGGAGGAATGTAAGAAGCGCAGACCAGAATAGAATCAGTTGCACCCGTTATTTTTGCGCATATTTGGTCCAGCAAAGAGTATGAATTACTCAATGACATGATACTCGAGCACAGCACACGCTTAACTGCTATGAGAACGCCACCACCACGCAATTGACCTGTCGCAATAGGGTCTCTATCCTTGCGATAAACGTTGAAATACTCCATTTTAAAATATTCGCCGTCAAAAAACTGCGCATTAAGCCAGGTTTCAATGAAAATAAACACATCATAATCTTCATGTGATGAGTAATTATAAATAAGGTCTGCTTTGGTTCTTATACCAGACATGTTCTGGAAGTAGCATTTCAATTTCTTAGTTGGTTTAGAAGCGTAACGCTCACAGGATTCTATTTCGCATGGATTCTTTTGGCATTAAGGAGACGATACGAGCATGACCGATGGAAGTGAACTAAAAAAAAGAACAAGTTTATTAAAGCTTAAAACCCGTTAACCTGGTGAGTCTCCTAATCGTTTACTTTATACGTTTTATTTTCTTTATATTCGTTCATTTTGGGGGGTGGGGGCTTAACCCAAAAAAAAAAATCACCCCTGTGTGCCAGGGCCGTAGCTAGAAAAATTTTGCTTCTAGAACTAAGAAATTTTTTTCAAATTTAGAAAACGGTAAAATAATAATAAAAATGAAAACTTCTAGGGGGGGGGGGGGGAGAGGGGTTGGATTTTGAGTTAAATTTTTTTCTTAAATTATTTTAAGGGGTGATTTTTGGTAATTTAAAAAATATCAAAAAATTTTTTTTTTTATAAATAATTTCAAATTGGCAAATTATTGATAAATATGCTTTCCCGAATGTCGAACATTTTTTTTTATGATTATGATAGGTAGACATAATTAATAATTTTTGTTGAATGATCACAAAAATAATTTTAAATAAAAAATTTAGTTCAAAAGCTCCCCCTTGAAGTTTCCATTTTTATTATTATTTTAGTGTTTTCTAATTTTGAAAAAAATTTGTAAGTCTTCGACCGATATTTCGCTAGCTACGGCCCTGCTGTGCGCTTGCCTAATATATTTTAATTAATTATTATTAATAATAGTTCTATTAATGTTAAGTTTAATTACACAAATACAAAAAAAAAACAAGAAAAAAATGAAAGAAGAAAAATAAAATAAAAAAAAAAAAAATAAAAAAACTTGCTAAAACAATAACAATTACAATTGTAACAATAAGCATAAAAAAAACTAAAATGCTACTCAGTGTGAGCTCTGTGAAAATGATTAAAAAAATCAACAACTTATTACAAATACAAAAAAAAAAACAAACAGAAAACCAATAAAGAAATCATTTTATGAAAATATAAAAAATAAAATAAAGTTTTTTCTTGCGCAACTACAACAACAACAACTAAAAGAAGCAGCAGCATATTTGTACAAGTCGTTTGGTCGTTCGCTTGGTTCAACAGGTAGAACACAACAACAATAATAACAACAACAACACCTCATTCAATAAGCAAAGCATGAGTCAGTTAGCGCTGTCCATTGCTAGCCAAGAACAGTTAAGGCAGTACTCTAGTGTAGAATTTAAAAAAAAAACGATTTTTTTTTTGAACTTATTTTAGAAAATTAAACCTTTAACCCCTCTGTTTCCTTAAGAAAAACTCACACATGTGACTCTTAGGTCACTAGATGACCTGATACAAATTTTATTGAAATTTATATGAAAATTCAGATCTTATTTTAATTTTTTAAGGTATATAAGTTATAAGGCACTTTATTTATTTATTTTCTGAAACAGTTATCAATATTTTTATAGAATTTATTTGGTATGTTCATGACAATAAGTTGTTGAGTTTGTAATTGTAGTACGATGTTGCGGGCATACCGGCTTCTTACAAAAGGTGCAGTGTTCGTATGTTTTGCGACAAATTGATGATGGACAGACGGCACATATGGCTCGTTGACTGGCTTTCTTTTTTTTTTTTGCAGCACCTGTAGAGGTAATAGGTTGTTCAGCTTCTGTCCGCACTGATTGAACAATAGCTACAGATGCCTGAGTTCTTGGCAATCGTTCTCTATTTCCAATTAATTCGTGAACAAGATCACTTCCAAGCTGTTCAAGGTAAATTCTGCGTTTGAATGTCTTTGAAGCATTCCAATTTGGTGCTGTTTCCGTCCATAGTACGTAGCCGTTGAGTGCAGAAATGTCAATAATATTTGAAAATAGCGCTACTGGCCAACGATTGGTCTGCCTCTTGCATGTGTACGTTTCCACTAGCTGGCTGATCAATTGTGTCGACTCCCACTTTTGTAGAATTATAATAGTCTATAATCTCTGGCAACTTTTTTGGATGATTTTCAAGTACATTTTTATTGTGATGCAGCGAGCTAAAAACTGTAACCATCTTGTATTTTTTTGGAACATACTGAACAATGGTAATATTTTCGTTGAAAAAAAATCTGCTCGTTAGCACAGGCAAACGTCGTAATTCTTGCTTAGTTCCACAAACCGGAAGGAATCGCTTATTACTTCTCACGGTTCCAACCAAATTCATATTTTTCCTCAGTATAATTAGAAAACAAAAGGATTAGAATTCTAATGCAAGATCTCTTGTAGTAAACAAAATCATCCGTTGTGATATTCCGTCCACTATACTAGCCTACAAGATCCAGCACGACTCTTTGGCCTTGATTACGCTCCGGCGGAGCAGATGCGCATTCTTTCCCCAAATAAATTTGAAAATTGAGACAAAATTTTGTTCGCATATCTGCAGCTACCCATGCCTTCATTCCGTATTTGCTTGGCTTGCTTGGCATGTACACTTAAAAACGACATCTAAATGGAATGAGCCTTTCATCAACTGTAATACTTTCATAAGGATTAAATAACAGATTAAATAACAAATCGCGAATTGGGGCAAGTTTATCGTTGCTTCTACTAATTCTGCGATTTTCTCTGTTATCAAATCTCAAAACACGACTTATTTCCAAACATATTCGCAGCGACATTACAGCACGAAATATTGGTCGACCATAAGCTTCATCCCAAAGAATGCGGGCACTTTCTCCATGGGAACGATATACTCCTGCAATCGATGTAATTTAAACATATGGATATTATTACAAAATACGTATTGTTATGAATGCAAAAATGAAATTACCTGCTAAAATCAAAATTCCGAGATATCCATCCAATTCAATTTCGTCTAAGTGTTTGAAGCTTTCACCGATTTTTTTTACTACCTCTATGTTAGTGAACTGCATGATTGTTTTTTTTAATTTGAGTTGTAAAACATATATTGAATGAGTCCTTGATATTGGAAATACGAGGAACAGGATAAGTTGTTATTCCACACCGGTTGCGAATTCAATTTTCTGTCTCTTGCTCTTGAATTAGAGGTGCTTGTTGGTTCCGTTGACCACACAACATCTCTATCTTTATCCCAATAAGTTGACAGTGGGACTTACTTACTTACAATACTGCTCTCGATATCAGCATCGCTATCAATATACCCTTCAGAGCTTTTGTAGTCCCAAAACTCCTCTGCCACGTAGTCATCATCCCCATCGTCAGATAAATCATTATATTCTTCATCTTCCTCAATGATTTCTTGAATTTGGCTTTCGTTGAGCCGCTGCGACCGCTTCCAAAAAGTTGATTTCTTAGCGAAATTCAACATAAATATCAAATACTTACCGAATGACGTTCGTTTTGCATTTTGCAATTGTTTTTAATGAATGTGTTTACACAAAATAAGGCGGGAAATATACTATGGTCATCAGCTGACCTTATGGTGTATACACGTAAGTGTTGGGATTGCCACCTAGTTGAAAATGTTAAACAATTTTTTTTGCTGTTTTTAGATGTGCACTAATATCTTGAAGGATATCATGAAAGGAAATTAGAAAGAAAAAATTTTTTAGAAGATATCAGTGATTTAATGAAAAAAAGGTGACGAAATGACCTTAAGGTAACAGAAGGGTTAAAATAAATACTTATTTGCAGAGTTATAACTATTTTAGTGACGCCCGTTCAAACTTGTTCAAATCTTTAATTGGGAACCAGAATGGTGTAGCTTGTAGTACGTAGTATGACCTGTCAAAAGTTAAAATATGCTAAATGCACGGAATGCACGGTCTGTGGCTCGAAGCTGTAGTTGTAGCGCAAGTTAAGCTACCCTATAGGAACAAACTAACTTGTTTTTAAAAACAACTAATTAAAAAACTAGTTTAAAATAAACTAGTATATGAAGTACTTTGAATTATATTAAGGCTTCATCCACTTCAATTCAAAATAGTTTTTATTGCATTTTATATGAAGTAATTGAAATACTACTTAAAAACAAATGGTTGATAAACTACTTTGAATTATATTAAGGCGGCAACTACTCTGATTTTGACATATTTTAATTGCAAATTTTTATTAGATTACAAGTTCATATATATTTAACCATGTTATTTCATTAAATATTATTAACTTTAGGCTTCACTAAAATTTTGTTTCAAAAAGACATATTTTTTTTATTCACGACATTGAGCTGCTTTACGACAGACGTGGTAAACACACTTTAAAACTGATAAACTGCCTCAAAACTCTGTGAAACGATTAAAAATTCTTTATTATTTAAGATATTCAAATTAGAAAATCGTAGTGTTTAGCAAACATTGCACAATTTGGACTCTGTACGGAAATTGATGCATTGCTTAACCATTCAGCAAAGTTTAAATTAAATTAAATCCAAATTAAAAAAATTTTATAATAAGGTCCCCCTTAAAAACCTTCTGCTGTTCTTGCCAAAGTGCTGATAGAGTGCTTTGCAGCGCTTGCCAAACCAAAGCATGCGTGCCAACAACACGCTACAACAGGGTTGATTTGCAGCAATTTTATTGCTTAAAGTGATAATTCCTATAAATCTACTCAAAGCTTATTTTATCATTTGCTTGAATAAGTTGTGGGGCGTTTGAAGAAAATAAAAACAAACATGTCCTTGAAAAGTTTTTGCTGCCCACCCATAATTAAAAGTAGTCAATTTACCTTCAAAGTATAAAACAATTAATAACAATTAGTTAAGCGGAAAAACTTTGTTAAAGTCAAAGAAGTCGATGCATTGGAGTCAATCGACCATTGCTTATCTTCTTTTTTTTCTTATTGCTTAAGCTACTATATTAAAAATAAAGTAAGAATATTTTCATGGTTGTACAAACATTTTGAAGCGCCATGGAAGCGTGCCCTTAACCCATTAGTGTTGAGAGTTCAAACTATTTCTTTGTGCAAAATTGCATGAAACCGAAAAAGTTGATTTAATTATGCAGGGTGTATCGTATAAAGAGGTCAATGCGAAAGCTGGTGATTCCTTGGGTAGAGACAAGAAAAAAGTCGTTTGGGAGAAGGGAGGAGAGAGGGAGGGGGGGGGGGGGGGAGGGCTATTCACTCCTAGTTAAAAGCAAAAGTATTTAAAAAAGTAAAATTTTATGAAATTATCATTTTTGAAGCAACAACTTTAAAAGTACGATAGCTGCGTAAGATCTAAGAACAGTTTTGAAAACACTATTAATCAGTTTCAATAAAAAATTAAAAACTAACTGAAATTTTTTGGAACGCAAAAAGCTGATCAAACTCAAAAAATATTTTTTTTTCTTACAAAAACTTTTTGAATTTGAACGATTTTGTTCAATTTTTATTTAAAAAAAATTTTGTTTTTATAACGCCGTTTTGTATTAAAATTCTTTCTCTATACTTGTTTCATACAAAATTGTTACCTCTGATCAATCATATGTTCAGACATATGATTAGTCATATGTTTTGGAAGCCTTAAATTATGCTTAAAACACAAAAACTCACATTACACCAAAGGTCTCAACGACCACTTTTTCTGGTCAAAATTCTAAAAAGCACTCAAAAGGGGGTTTTTTGGGTTCGTAGAATTTTAAATATCTAATGTTAAAATTTTTAAATTCAAATTGTCGGATTCAATATGGAGGCTAAATTTTCAAAATCTTATCGTAACAGTATGAAATTTAATTTAGCTTCGACCCTATCCAATATCCTTTCTTACTAATCTTAACATTTAACATATAAATGTCAGCTCTTCTTTTTTATTCTCTTAATTTTATGTCAATTATTTTATACTCGATGTCGTTCTTTTCTTTATACGTTCAATAAAACAAAATTTTCAAAATAAAAGAAAAGCTAAGAAACTTAACGAAACTACCAATAAAATAACCTGAACGACTGATTTCGGCCTAAAAAAAGTATAGTTTTGATAAGCATATAACTATGAAAAATAAAAAATTTTTTTTAAAAAATTATAATATACTAGCGGGACAGAAAGGTTCGCGGCTTCACCACGGACGTTTTCTCATTAGCAATAAAAAGCTCTAACACGTTTTTGCTACTCAAAAACTTCATATAAAAAATCCTTAACACATTGAAAGTGGTCGGTGATTCGCCTTAAGACAATGCATACCAAACGATATAAAATACATTTGTTTTGTTTTGCAGCGCAGCACTGCGTGAATATGTGTCTCACTTTTTGCCTTGCTCAATGCTCATCTGTTTTTTTTTTCTTCGTTTGTTGTACTGTGCGCGAAAAGCAACACGGAATTATTGAAACCCTTACATCGCAAACACGTGAAAGAAAACGATCATGAAATGTGAAGCATAGGGAGTGATTTCTTAAAAAACTTTACACTTTAATTAAATTTACTTATTATGAAAATTTTTAAAGGAAAATATCCGTATACTGTGCTGTAGTTCAAATATGACATTTTAAAACTTATTTGATAAAAATTGGTTCAGTACTTTTGTAGTTTAAGTGGAAAAAAAATTTGTACTTTAATTTGATATAATAGTATAGATAGCAGAGCTGTAAAAGAATGCAATCATTTGTGATTTTAAATCATGTGATTTATATTCAAAATGAATGCATTCATTTATTCAAATCATTGATTGGGACTTGAAATTTCAAATCATAATTAATGATTTGAAAAAAATATTGCATTTGTTGCCACTTTGTTTTTGAAATTTCAAAAATATTGATTGCATTCATTGTTTCAAATCATTGATTGGGATTTGAATGATTTTAAATCACAAATGATTGCATTATTTTACAGCTCTGATAGATAGCTAGTATAGATATAGATTTTACGACAATAGATTTTTAATCTATTTTGTTGCATGATTAACTGCTTCAACAGTTTAATCTATATCGCTCAAAATATCATTTCATGGGTTTGAAGTTGAATAACTCGATGCGTTCCCTTTAGCAGATATCATAAATTATTTGACTGATATCATAAAATAATGAGCACAAAATAGATTTTAGGTGTGATAATGATAACACACATTATCTTAATTGAATTTTTATCATACTTAATGTTAGATTAAGGTTTTTTGGCCTCACTGAACACATAACATAATTACGAAACTTTATCTATACGTAAACGTGCCAACGTAAACGTTTTGAATATACAATCGTTCTTCAATTTTGAGGTCAAAGAGCTGATGTGGGATCATTAGTTAGGGTTTTTTTTATTTTATTTTATCGTTAAGTGTGGACATATGGTGGAAAAGTGTTTAAGCTATGAAAGATTTTTTATAACAACAACCTAAGAAAATGTTAAATATCAATTGAAATAAAAATAAAACTAGTGCGGCCGTGTTTAAGTATATTCGAAGTCGTTAAATCTATAAATCTGCAAAAATATTTGTGTCATACGTTTAGTTTAACATAAGGCTTAACTGCTACATGGATATAACTGATGTGAGGTCTGACAGCCAAGGGTTAATCGCAGCTTATGTATATAGTATTAACCCTATCGGAAAACACTTTATTAAAAAGCAAGTAAAAGGGCTTTATTCTACCTTGGCATAGTGCATTTGAGAAGCACTTTGCTCTCGCTACGAACTGAGCTGCAAAAAAGCGCTTTGTTTTCGCTTTTCTTAGTGCTTCTAAAGAGGGCTTTGGCTGTGTATCTTGTCAATCTTGTCAAATTCGACAAAAAGTTCGAATAGTGAAATGGAAAAAATAAACTGAAGCTGCTAATATTTTAAGTAATAATTATCGAAAGTTATAAAAAAGTAATAAAATTAATGGCAAGTGGTTAGGGTATTCGAAACGTCATTTTAAAAGATTGGTAGCAGCAAAAATAGAAGCAATAAATAATGAAGCTGCGCATGCAGGCGCAAACGATTAAGGCGCAACAGACGCACATATTAAAATTTCACCCATTGTGGTGCAAACTATGAAAAGCATTAGTGAAGAAGCAGTCATTGTCAATGGTAGAACGGTGTCTATAAAATTGCTCGCATATTTTTTTTGTGATGCTCCTGCGAGAGCATTTGTTTCCGGAACTGTTGGCCATAGTTGGACAAAAAAAAATAGAACAATCGGCTGGCATATAGAACGACTGTTACAGAGCCAAGAACTGATGCCGACTTTCAAAAAAGAAAAGACACTAAATATCATTGCGAAAGCCTTGTAAGCTTCGAATATATGTCTCTGTACCGTCAATTTTTTCGTGTTCCCTTTTGTTCTTTTTGCATTGCTTTCAATTGCTTGACCAATGTCAAACTGGTCATTGGTCCCGTCAAATTTTCTCCCTTTCGTTGCTTTCAATTTGCGGCGAAATGCCCACAAAACCTTAAAAATTAAATTTAATTCTTGACCAATGTGAAAGGGGTCAAGCAAGAACAAAGCGCTTTTTTTTAACACTTTTTAAAGGAAGAAAAACCCCTTTTTTGAATTACTTTCCGAAGCGATAGGAAGGATTTTTTTTTTAACAATTTTTGAAGCGTCAACAAAACCCTTTTTTAAATAACTTTCCGAAGCGAGAGCAAAGCGCTTTTTTGAATCATCATCAGTAGCGAGAGCAAAGGTCTTTTTCCCAATGACATGCAATGTTAAAAAAGGCGCTATTTAAAGCGAGAACAAGGCGCTTATGTGATTTTATAAAGTGCTTTTAAAGTGGTTTCAAAGCGCTTTGTTTCCTAAAGGGAAGTCAATACATAAGTTTTTGTGATATTTAACAGTACGTTCAAAAAGTCCATAGGATGACACATAGATGGCGTTACTTGATTTTTTCCATATGACTTTTATTTAGTACCAACCTTCAAACGATACGTATAAAAAATTTGACAACAATCGGCCAATTGATTTGTGAGTTATAGCATTTCGGGTGCAACTATGCAACTATTGTTATTGAAAAAAAAAAATGGAAAAAAGTGAATTTCGTGTTTTGATAAAGCATTGCTTTTTGATACAAAAAAATGCAGTGGAAACCAAACAATGGCTTGATAAACATTATCCGAATTCTGCTCCATTGAAACAAATGGTAGAAAAGTGGATTGCTAAATTTAAACGTGGTCGTACCAACACAAATGATGCAGAGCGCAGTGGACGCCCAAATAAGACTGTTATTCCACAAAACATCAAAAAAAACCACAAATTGGTTATGGTTAGTAAAGTGAAGGTGTACGAGCTAGCTGACATTGTAAAGATATCAGATGGTAGTGTTTTTACCATTTTATACGAACATTTGGTTATGCAAAAGCTCTGTGCAAAGTGGGTGTCGCGTGAGCTCACAGTCGACCAAAAACAATAACGAATTGATGCTTCAGAGGAGTGTTTGGCGCTGTTAAACCGCAATTAAATCGAATCCTATCGTCGATATGTGACAATGGATCAAACATGGCTTCACTATTTCACACCAGAATCCAAAAGATAGTTAGCTGAGTGGACTGCAGTCGACGAACCGAATCCAAAGCGAGCAAAGACCCAATAGTCGGCTTGTAAGGTGATGGCGTCTTTATTTTGGGATGCAAAAGGAATAATATTCATCGACTATATCCAAAAAGGAACTAACATCAACAGCGACTATTACTGTGAACTTTTGGATCGGTTTCGATTGAAGGCTGAAATCGCTAAGAAACGGCCACATTTGCAAAATAAAAAAGTGTTATTTCACCAAGACAATGCACCGTGTCTCAAATCGATGAAAACGATGGCGAAATTTAATGAATTGGGCTTCGAAATGCTTACCCACCCAACGTATGCTCTTGATTTAGCCCCCAGCGACTTTTTTGTGTTTTCAGATCTCAAGAGAATGCTTGCTGGAAAGATATTCAAGTCCAATGATGAAGTAATCGCTGAAACTGGGACCTATTTTGAAGACAAAGAGAAATCGTACTATAAAAGTGGTATCGAAAAATTGGAAAATCGCTATACTCATTGTATCGCTCTCGAAGGCAACTATGTTGAATAATATATTCGAGTTTTATCAAAATTTTGTTTTTTTCTTAATTATCCTACGGACTTATTGAATGACCTGTTATGAAGTCTTTTCTATTTAGATGAAGTCTGTTTGTATGGAAGGTAGGGGGAGTTTTCATTCGATTTTGCCAATTAAAAACTCAGAGTCCATATTAAAAATTAAAGTACGCAATTACCTACAGTGCAAGATAATAAAATAAGAATCACCCTGAGTAGAAATGGTTATATGCATTTTCAAACTATAGACTCATCACGCTGTTAGCGATATCATTACGCTGTAGCGATAACATCGCGCTTTTAGTTTTTCATTTTTGTTGCATTGTACAGCATTGCTTAAGCCGTGGTTATTCTAGGCAAACATGCTAAGTGAGCATCTTTTTTTTTTTACCGAGGCGAATATCAACCGATAACCGAACCCATTACCGATTACCTAAGCGATTACCAATCAATTACCGAACCAATTACCGAAGCGATTACCAACCGATTACCGAACCACTTACCGATTGCCGAAACGATTACCAACCGATTACGGAAGTGATTACCAATCGATTACCGAAACTATAACCGACCGATTACCGAAGCGATTACCGAAGCGATTACCAACCGGCTACCGGAGTGATTACCAACCAATTACCGTAACGATTAGCAAGGGTAACCGAAGCGATTACCAACCGATTACCAATTACCTAAGCGATTACCAACCGAATACCGATTACCGAAACGATTACCGAAGTAATTAGCAACAGATTACGGTTAACCAATTACCGAAGCGGTTACCAGCCGATTACCGAACCAATTACCGATTACCGAAACGATTACCAACCGATTACCAATTACCTAAGCGATTACCAACCGATTACGGATAATCAATTGCGGAAGCGATTACCAACAGATTACCGAAGCGATAACCGACCGATTACCAACCGACTAACGAAGCGATTACCAACCGAATACCGAAGCGATTACCAATTACCGAAGCGGTTACCAACTGATTACCGCAGCTATTACCAACCCACAACCGATTACCGAAGCGATTACCAAAACGGAACTAAATTTTTTTCTAAAATATTTTAAGACGTGAAATTGGAGAATTTTAAAAATATAAAAAAATATTTTTTTGCTTAAAATTTCGAGGATACTCGTACGTTTTGCTTCAAATAGACAAATAATTGATTTATAAGTTTTTCCGAACGTCAACACAATTTTTTTTTTATGTTAGGTCCCATAAAGCTGTAGTTTTTTATTTTTTATTTTAATATTTTTTAATTGTAGAAAAATTTGTTATATCTAAGAGCAATATTTTGCTAGCTAAGGCCCTGATACCACAGTTCCCTTTTTTTTTTTTTTGCTTAATGCTAGAGATTAAACTTACGCGCTAAATAAAGGTGACATTGCACTCTTGAAAAAAAGGACTCAATTTAAAACATTTGTTGTGAAAAGACAATACAGAGATACTTTAATTTTTTTATTGCTATTTTTATTATTTATGCAAAAAAAAAAAACAATATAAAAATTCAAATCTGTATGCATTATAGTGTTTTCACAACAAATGTTTTAAATTGAGTTCTTTTTTTCAAACGTGCAATGCCACCTTAAATATTTGGTTTTCGTATAAAAATCATGCTGATCTCAACCAAAATAGGTATCAAAATATAGGCAGTAGTGGGGTGATGTGTAATACGTTTTTATTTGCTCCAATAAAAGTGTTCAGAAATTGACTTTTTGACTGGTTTTAAGGCCTATCCCTTGCAGAAAAACCAATTCGAAGTAAGTGTTTTTGAGTATTTTAAGAAATGGATTAAGTGGAACAAAAATTTCAAATATTGTTTTTTTTTTGTGCTTTTTCAAATCGGTGGGTGGGTGATGTGTAACACCAACGAAATGTTGGTTTAAAGACGAGGAACTTTAATTTTTTATGTTTAGTTTAAGGTTTAGTAAAAGTATTATAATAAGAACTTAATGAAATAATAGCAATATCTCATAAATCTATCTGATTCTCAATGAAATTAAAAAACTGATCATTAACTTATATGAATGGCTTTAAAAATATGAATCGCTTTATTAATTGCAAAAAAACAAATACATTTCAAATGTCAAATGATTATTCGTTAGAAATATCCATATCGGAGTGACAGTTCTCACAAATAAAATGACTCACAAAATATCAAAAACGTGCTTGCATTTGTTGCATTCAAGTGAGTTTTTGTGATTTAAATGTGATTTAAATCGAACTTCTTCGGATTTTACATAATTTCTTTTTTTTGCCACCTCCTGCAAGTGTAAACGTTTCTATGGCGTTTTCATTGACTTCCTACCACGATTGAATTTTGGTCTGGGCTGAATAATATGAACTGGGCCGATCTCTATTAATGCCGTTGATGTGATTGCATTTCAGAGTTTGACGCTATTGCCTCTATAATGACAATTATAATGTTAAAGATGTGTTACACATCATCCTACCATGAGTGTTACACGTCACCACAACTTAAGTCACTTTTTTCTCATTGATAGAATGTTACCACAAAGTGAAAAAATATAAAATTTTTTGTTATATTTTACATCTACTCACTTTTAAAATCTGAAGAAAATTATATTCAGAACGCTACTACAAAAGTAAATTAAAAAACAAAACTTTTTAACAAAAATTTTTCTACTTCTAAAACTTATGAAAAACGAGATGCTGTCAAAAGAAACACATCACAGTTATTCATTCACTCATATGTTAACATTTTGTATGAAAAATCCCGTATTAAGTATAATGATGGTATACATTACCCCCCCCCCTCACCTGAATTTTGATATCAGTTATGTACGTTTTTTTAAAAAAGGACTGACAATAAAAACGCAATGTTTCTTTTAAAATATAGCTTCATTGGAATTTCTTTTTGTACTGAAACCGGAAAAATTTTATTTAAAAAAAATTGTTTCAACAAAGTAAATATATATAAATATTGAAAAATAACTAAACTGCAATTTTTAAAATCCCGAATACCGGAATTTTTCAAAATGCTTTGGGATTGTAAGCTTTAGTTCGCAACCTAAGGCTCTGCTTCATACATTGTCAATGATGTCATCAATATTTAACCTAACCTAACAATAAGTACCATGTAGGAAAATCAACTAATTTAAAAGTAGTTGATAAAGTAGTTTTTTGTCAACCACAACTAGTTGAAATTCTGACTTTTTTCCATAGAACGAACTAACATATTTTGTATGGTGATGTCCGCTAAATAAGTCAATTGACTTTCGCCTGCATATATTTTCAACTTCTTGTTAAATTAGTTATATTTAAAGTATTTTTTTAATTACTTTAAAATAACCAATTGAAAACTATTACTGATGGCCTAAAGTTAATATTATTTGATGAAATAACATGGTTAAATATATATAAACTTGTAATCAAATAAAAATTTGCAATTAAAATATGTCAAAATCAGAGTAGTTGCCACCTTAATATAATTCAAAGTAGTTTATCAATCACTTGTTTTTAAGTAGTATTTCAATAACTTATATATAATACAATAAAAACTATTTAGAATTGAAGTGGATGACGGCTTAATATAATTCAAAGTAGTTCATTTACTGATTTATTTTAAACTAGTTTTTTAATTAGTTGTTTTTAAAAACAAGTTAGTTTGTTCCTATAGGGTAGTCGTCGTTAGTCTAACACATACATGGCTGGCCGGTGTCAGTATTGTTCTGCATTTAAGTGCATTCGTTCATAATTTATGTGGAAATTCCAAAGTAGACAGCCGAATGTTGCGTCCTTAGTATCTCGCCAACCTGAACGCCTATTTCTTTATTCGCTTAATTGTTGTAGTTAACTTTTTGACCAGTTGAGCTCTTCTTAGTGGCACTTTAATTAGGCTCAATCCCAACATTGGAAAAAAAAGAAATATTTTCCCGTTCATAGGTACTATACACGTATAGGATTTATTTGTCTGCAGCTATTGTTCGCTGGCTGGCACGTTCGAGTACAGAGCTGTGTAGAGCAAATTTTATGTTCGGGAAACTTCCGTATTTGGTAGATGTTTAGGTAGCTGGCGCTCTTATGTTATGGCTTAATTGTTTTTTTGGTGTAGTTGGATGGGAACGAGCTGACGACTGCTACCTGTTAGGCAAAAGGTTACTCAGATGGCTAGCATTGAAGGGTATTTAAGTTAATAAGCGAATGGATAAAAAAAAAAGCCAAAATTCTTCATTAACATATGGTACACAATTTTAACAAAATAAACAATTTTGGATATATTTCAAAATAGTACGTGGAGGCTCAAACTATTTCATGATTAAAGAATATGATAGCTATTGCCAGCATATTTTAAAATTTCTAAAATAATATTCTGCTAAGCAGTTTGGTGCTTTTTTTTTCCTATGTCAAAATCCGCTGACGGCGTAATACGTATAGCAGCATTTTATTCATATTACAATTTAATATTCTTATATTTCTTGCGAGTTAATCTGATGCAATAGTTTTGAAGCTTCGTGTAAGTCGTGTTCCTTTTTTCACTGGTGAAAAAAGCATCTCTCTTTCATCACTTTTGTACACTTGTTTTTTTTTTTTTGTTTTGTTTTGTTTTTGTTCTGTGTAACCTTCAGATTTGACAACTTCGTGGATTGTTTTAATCTTTCTGTTTTTCTTACCAGCCTGGTTTTTAGGACATGTAAACATGACGCAATCTTGTTCAAACTTGTTGTTAGATGCTGAACCTTTTTTTTTTTTTTATTCTTTCCGTACACCATGTGGATGTTTTGTTGTTTTTATTTTTACTTTGGATTCTCTATGAAAAGATTCTTTAAATTTTTGTATTTGTTTATTTTTAATATTCTATATTTTTTTATATTTATTTACGAAAAGCAAATTTTTGTAAAAGATTTTATTGTTTCTTTTATGTAGCTGAACCTTTGATTATCCTAAACGACACCAATTCGAAAAATCACATTGTCATCATAGGCCAGTTTTTAGAGCTCTTTGAGGCCCACCATCGCACCCTGGGGCCCGTCCATACAAGGTTGTGCTCAAAACTCTGAATAATAAATTAATGATTTGAAATGCGTGAAATAGAGATAATAAGTGGAAATTACATAGTTTTTATACGATTGCCCAAAAAGGGTAATGTGCTTCGAGTGTAAATGGGTATAAGACTGGTCCTTTGTTGTATGAAGCAAATATTTTTTTTCTGTTCTTTAATAACGCACCGACTTTTTTCCTCTTAACATGTGAAAAGACAAGCTGTGAAATTTCTTTAGCCGTCTTTAAAATATTTATGTATGGTCTGCAAAAATATTTGTGTTATACGCTTAATTTTATTTAACCCTTAGCTGCCACATAGAGTAATTTGCAGACTGTTCATTATCGCATACTAAATACGAAACAGACACAACTCAAAATTTTTAAATTTCTAGGTAAAGCACAAAACAAAATTTTTATTTTTGAAGGAACTCCATACAAAGCAATGAGACAAAACTGTTTTTTTAACTATAGAGAAAGAATGTGCGTACAAAATGTATTTGATGTGTAACAGTCAATGTATATGATCACTACGAATAGTTTTACAATAAAAAGTTGTTAATTTTGAGTTGTGACTGTTTTGCATTTAGTGTGCGATATGTGCAAAATTTTATTGGTAGTATGTGCAAATTCATACCAACGGTGTAAAATAATTTCACTTAATATTAAAGTGCCACGCCCCCCGTCCAACTCCGTCCAAATTCCTAGACTACTGCCTGCTCATTTTTCCAAAGAATATGGAAAATTTGGAAGATATCGGACTAATAGTATAGAAAGAGTTCGATTTAAATTAAACTGACATGCTCCTGTCTAATTTTGCCCAATTTTTAACACTAATCACTGCTCATTATTCCAAAGAATATATTTACGCAAAGTTTGACACGCCCCGGTCTAGAACCGTCCACTTTTATAAACTACAGACTGATCCTTATGCCAAATAATATGTGTGCAAAATTTGGTTTAAGTCGGGCAAACGGTGTAGTGGGAGTTCGATAAGAATTAAGTTGACACGCCCCTTATCCAATCACACCCACTTTTGTAGGCTTAAAACTGCTCACTACACTAGAGAATATATGTAGGAAATTTGGTTTAAATCGGACAAACGGTGTAGATGGAGCTAGTTTAAAAATTAAGTGCCACGCCCCGTGTCCATTACCCCAAAATTTTATAATCTTAAGATTGCTCGCTCAAATTAACAAGGAATATGTGTGAACAATTTGGTTGAAGTCAGAACACGGTGTAAGAGCAGTTTGATCCTAAGTAAAATGCCACAGCCACTTTTCTAATGCAAAGACTCTATATTATACCGAAGAATATATGTATGGGTTGTATAAACGATGTGGGCGCAATTTGGGTACATACAAACCCGATTTCATTTAGTTTCATACATTTACGAAAGTTTTTCTAATTTGATGACATCATTTTGTATGGGAGGTAGGCGTGGTTTTCATCCGATTTTGCCAAATATCATAGAGATATTTCATGTTATATTATATCAAAGCTTTTGTGCAAAATTTCAAGATATTTCTAAAAATTTGTGTGCATTTTAAGAGATTTTACGTTTAGAATAAAGCCAATTTGTATGGGAAGTAGGCGTGGTTTTCATCCGATTTTTCAAACTCGGAAACTGCAGACACAGCGTGGTTCAGGAAGCTACTCTCAAAGCAGCCCCCAATTCAGAGTCAGCTAAGCAAAGACAACGGTGAGTGGACGGAAAGCAGTCAGGAATCATTTGATGTGCTTTCGAAGGCACACTTTCTGGGTGCACAGAAACTGAAACCTCAAACATTTATTATATATATGTATTATTTATGAAACCGAATGAAATACTGTGGGCTATAGATTCTATCTCAAGATATAAATCTCCAGGCCAAACTACGAGTCACTCCTTGGCTTGTGGCCATATACAAAGAATGCTTCTGGCTGAATTATGTGCCTGCAGCCTGGAGAGTAGCAAGGGTTGTATTCTTGCTGAAATCAGGCAAGAGCAGCCACCTGTATCCGAAGGACTACTGGCCCATTAGTTTAAACTCGTTTGTGCTCAAAACTCTAGAGAAACTGATAAACTTGCACCTAAGGAACGGTGCTAACCAGTTCCTGACAACTAACTAAAACTCGTACACGAAAGGGAAATGGGTTCAGACGTCACGACACACCCTAGGAGCACCCATATAAAAGCCCTCCACTCTGTGGAATTATCATGTGGTGGCTGGCAGTGGAAAAGCCAACATATCTCAGAAACCGGGAGAAAACACAGCGGTATGCAGCGATCTGCATACGAGGGGCGCTGAAGTCAATTACAATGAAAGCGCTAGAAACAATCCTATGTATGGACCCCCAAGACATACACGCAAAACTTATATATAGCCGGGAAAACGGCACAGCGCCTTTCGGCGGCAAGCAAGGATTTATTTAGTAGCACTTCAGACTACATCATAACTCGCACAATAATAGACTCAAGAATATCAATACGCCTAGGACCGAACGACTGGTGCTACGGCATAGAACAAGCACAGCGCGTGTTCAACATTTTCACTTATGGCTTTAAGCTGCGTACGGGCGCGGCAGCAGCTACATACTGTGCAGAACCAGAGATAAGACAGCCTTATAACCTACCGGACCACTGCAGCATCTTCCAGGTGGAAGTGTTCGCCATAAGAAAGGCCGCGGAGACTTCCCTAAACAAGAACACACATCACTCCAGTGTAAACATCTTTGTAGACAGCCAAGCGGAGATCAAATCCATGTGCTTCGCTACCATCAGGTCCACAAATGCCCTGGCAAGCAGGGATGCACTAGATGCACGATGTACTTCAAAGAGAGTGCGCGTCTACTGGGTCCTAAGCCACCGGGGCATTGATGGAAATGAGAAGGCAGATAGACTAGCAAAGGACAGCGTCGGGCTGGAATCAGAGTCCACACCAGAGATCTGCAACGAGTGATTCATACTTTGAGTATACTTATCGTATACCCATAATTTCTCTGAACTTATGTGTATGCATACTTTTGAAAATATTCGTCATATCCACAAATACTCAACTCATTTTCGTAAAATTGAATATAAATCATACGCATACTCTTGCAAAAGAGAGTGTGAGGAGTATGAGCATCATAAATACTTTGGATGCAAATGATCTTTGAGTGACTCTTTGCTGCTGTGTCACAATACTGGCATGACGCACAACGTTGTTTGTGGGACCACCCAGCCGGTAATTAAATATAATATCAATGTCGCCAATAGTTCCATAATATGTTTATATTAGGGCTCTCGATTTTCTTCGAGCTTTATTCAAGCGAACACTAGGAAAAAATGGGTCGCTGAATCCGAATCCGAACACAAATAGAGTGGTCTATCTGCCCCATATTTTTAAGGAGGACCGAAACACGTGTTTGACTTACAATTTCACTTACAGTGAAGAGTTAAATACGTGCTTCGATGTTCTCCCCCTAAAAATGTGGAAAATGGGGGATGATAAACTTCTCTATTTGTGCAACTCAGAAATGTTTCCCCTTTACAAGCCCCCAAAAAATGGTTAATTTTTACCTATTTTGCTTCCCCTTCGAGCTATGGCTCTTTTCTATTTTTACGAAGATTTTTCGAGGGTTTTTCGATGTCTTTCAATATTATGTTGTTCCATATCTCGAACTGGAAGCATAATGGGTAAAAGCTAACCATATTTTGGGGGTAAGCATTTTTTAAGCCCCTATTTGTGTCTCTATCTGTCCCCCATTCGCCAGATTTTTGAGAGGAGCCGAAACACGTGTTTGGCTTACAATTTCACTTACAGTGGACAGTTAAACACGTGTTTCGATGTTCTCCCCCTAAAAATGTGGAAAATGGGGGATGATAGACCTCTCCATTTGTGCATCTCAGAAATGTTTCCCCCTTAGAATCGCCCAAAAATGGTTAATTTTTACCTATTTGGCTTCCCCTTCGAGATATGGCACTTTTTCTATTTTTTCGAAGATTTTTCGAGGATTTTGCGATATCTTTCGATATTATGTTGTTCCATATGCCAACATGTCGCGCTAGCAGTTACGTAGGTGATGTGCATATTTTCCATGACTCTAAGTACTTTAAGAGTATCAGAGAGTCATTGAGCAAATTGAGCTCAACTATTTTAAGTATTTATTATTTAAACGATTTAGATTCTCTTGTACGCAGACTCTTACGTACTTCATGTGCTTTGCACGCATGCTTGGGTAGCGAGAGTGGATGGGATATGAGAAGCATGTGTTCAGGGTTGAATATTGCTTTATACTTATTTTTTATGAGTATACTTTGAGTGCTAAAAAAGCGACTCGTTGCAGTTCTCTGGTCCACACAACAAGTACCAATCCCACTACAAGAGAAGATTTGGCCGCACAAGCAGTGAATCGTAGATGGAGAGATATGAAAACATGCAAAATCTCAAAAACCATGTGTGATACATGATGCGACAAACGAAATCTGTTCATCCTGGCGCAACCGCGCAGAGAATGTAGGACATTAGTGGGTATCCTCAAGGGCCCACTGCATGACGGCAGTTCACGCGAAAAAGATGGGCATCACAACGGATGACAACTGTAGGAAGTGCAAGAAACTAGGCACGGCTGAGACCCTGGAACACCTACTATGCACCTTCCCCGCTCTACTTAAATCGAGACTGAAATACTTCGGCTCAGCGAAGTTTCCGTCACTGCAACATGTGACCAATATCTCTCCAGAAATCCTCCCAATATTAGCGGATTCAACGCAAATCTTCACCGACTTTAACTAACTCCTTAAGGACCAGAACGGTCTATGTGAGCCTCCGTCAGAAGCCGACCGGATTAACCTAACCTCACCTATACCGTTCGGCAAAAAAAATCTTAAAATACTGCTTGTAATGCAGTAAATACTGAACATAAACGGCATACTCTAAACTCTTAGTGTAGGTTACGCTCTGTGGGCAGCTCAAGGTAATAGGCAAGGTCATCGATAATGATAACTCCTCGATAGTTAAAACGATAAATTAACGAGAAATTAACGACCGTTAACAAAAATTTCTCGATAATTAAAGAGTTAAAATAATTGAGAAATTATCGTTGATGATATCTATAAATCTGTTACGATAAAAACGATAAGATTCGAACTATAATTTCACATTAATTAAAACGATAAAAATTTAAGTTCTTTGCTTCTCAAAAATCAGAAATGATAATGTTTGTGCTCATTTTAAGACAATCATATTGTATTGTTTGTGTTTACGTCTAAGTACACAAACTTTAACGCTACAGAATATTGAGTGAAGTCACCTACAGTGCAATACAGTGTTCTCTCAAATCTACGCTACAGTGCCTTAACATACGCTATGTTAGCATTCAATTTTGTCTACTTTTAGTAGTGTAAGCAATGCCGAATTAACACTGTAATTCATATAAAACAAAAAAACAACTTCAACCATCTGTACATGCATGAATATATTAAGTAAATATATATGTTTGCATGAATGTATGTTTGTATGTTAGTTTGTATGCGTTACAACGGCATGTAAGATATACACAGCAGTGAAAATAGGCAACAGCTCAGTATTTACAGATCCAAAACTATACACTGTGTGGTGGTTGGCAGGGGCAAGCGGTAGTCGCTACAGCCGTTCATTTGCTATATATACATATATTTGTGCGTGCTTTATTGAAGAGCAAAACAAAAAAAAAAAAAAAAAAAAATCGAGAAAAAGAAGAGTACAAAGAGCGGTATATATCCATATATCTGAAGAGCAAGTGTGAGAAGAAACCTGCTAGCAGCTGTAATCAGTATTGCCAAATAGTCCGATGCATCGGATTTGTTACGATTTTTAAAACTTAAATCCGATAAACTGACATTTTGTTAAAATACTTCAAAATGTTACGATTTATTAAAAAAAATATAAGTTCGATGTCAGATTTTACCTAACACTTGCTAAAAATATCGTAAAAAACGATATTTTAATTACACTAACTACGGCTCCTTATTCTGAGACATATGAAACCCTTACAAGAGAAATATTTGCATATACAGGGTGTCCCGCAATTGAGGGCAACTATTTATGGAGCTGAAAGGTTATGTCGAGTTGAGCAAAAAATCGTATGGAAGGGGGGGAGGGTCTATTTTCACATTCTTAGAAGATACAGTGTTTATTAATAGTTCACGACTTTGGTTTACGTTATTGTTTCAAGCAGAAAAACTAACTTACATAAAACTTATTTTGATAGCTCATTATAAAGGCGATAAAATCACCCTTCTAACGGCATGTCAAAAAACCCCACCAACTTAACCGTTACCGAGCTGTGTTCGTGTGAAGATGAAATTAATCCATTGAAACTACCAAATTTCAATTTTGAGTGCAAATTTCTCAGAATTTCGCGTAATAAATGAAATTTTTTTTATGATCAATTTTGTAATTTATTCAATTTTCTTTTCAATGACACCAAAAACATAAACATATCTTAAAAAATAAAAAAGTTAGCTGTACTAAAAAAATTATACTTATTACAAAACAATGATATTATCTACTGCATAACTAATTGTAATGTCATTATTTATCATTATTTTCTAATAAGTATAATTAAAACGATAAAACGATTAAACGTATAAAACGATATTTTGCTCAGCTCGACATAACCTTTCAGCTCCGTAAATAGTGCGGGACTCATTTGCGGGACATCCTGTATATGTGCTAATCTATTCTGAGCAAAAAACGAATTTAAGCATCCTTTCAAAGATTAGCAATAAAGAAAATGCAATATCGTTTATTACGATATTTCGAGTTAAGTCATTATTGCTTGTGACCACAGAAATAACTGCCAAAAAAATCTAGGTGTTCACCTACTTCCTTGTATAAGAAAAAAAAAAATCAGCAGAATCACCGTGTTTTTTGAGCTCTGGATGAGAACCTGCCCTTAAATAATGTTTTGATATGTTACTAGAGCGCCACCCAGGTGATATTTAATCCTTCAGGATTTGCTGTTACAAATAACATTGGCATCACATACATTGCCGTTTATATTGAAAAAAATATAAACTTTAAATGGTTTAAAAGCCATAAAAAGCAATTGCATAATTTTTATCATTGCAGTCCAGCACGTATACGACCTTGAGGAGTTCTGGAATAATCCTACAGGCGTAGCGTCACACCACTGTTCGCTCGAACAAGTATTGTGTCATAGGTCTGTACCTGCGGTTGCTCTCGTACAACGCAGGAGGGTAAATCTAACCTGTCTCACGACGGTTTTAGTCCAGCTCACGTTCCCTTGTATGGGTGAGCAATCCAACTCTTGGTGTATTTTTATTTACAATGATAGGAAGAGCCGACATAAAAGCATTAAAAAGCGACGTCGCTATGAGCACTTGACTGCCATAAGTCAGTTATGCCTGTGGTGACTTTTCTGACACCTCTTGTTAAAAACTCCTTAAGCCAAAAGGATCGATAAGGCCGAGTTTTTGCTGCCTCTGTGTGTACTGAACACTGAGATCAAGTCAGCATGTGTCATTTTACTCTATGTGTGGTTTTCGCCCGCACTGAGCTGGCCGTTATTATCTGAGCAATGTACCGCCCCAGTCAAACTCCCAACCTGATAATGTCCTTGAATTGGATCATATCCATATCCATTTCATAGCCTTGTCCCGGTCGAGGTTGTTTAATATAGGTTAAGTCGCTTGAGAGAAAACCACTTTTTCGCTTTTGTTTGAACTGCCAAAGTAAGCTAACAGCTTCAGGTTTTTCTTCTTAATTTCCTTTCATCCTTTCTTACAGTTCGACCGAGCTGCTCTCAAGTGACTCAACTTATTGGGTGTATGTATTGAAAACCGAACTGTTACAACAGATGGTATATGATTCCAGATAGTATATGTATTTGAAAGCTTCATCGGTCAGCTGTCGAAGCCACAAAGACAGTTTGTTAACATTGTGGGCGCCTAGGTTTTTTACCCTCATGGAAAATTTCGAAAATTGGCGAAAAAAACAGCATTTGCGGGAAGTATTGTTGGTATACTTTTTTGCCAAGAAAACTTTTGCCGAAAGTTTACTGGTAGATGTTTATGGCGATGATGCTCTATCTAGAACACAGTGTTTTGAGTGGTTAAAGCGCTTCGAAAGTACCGAATTCGACATCAAGGACTCAAAAAAATTTGAAAGCGAATAATTAACGTTGCTCCTCAGTGAAGACTCGTGCCAAATACAAGATGAGCTCGCAAAAGCACTAGGCGAGACACAAAGGTAACCATTTCCAGTTGTCTGAAAGCGTTTGAGTTTATCCAGAAGGTAGGAAATTGGGTGCTACACGAACTGAAGCCAAGAGATGTCGAAATGCGATTCTGCATGTCTGAAATGCACTTCGCAGGCTTCAAAAGAAACTCGTTTTTGCATCGAATTATTACTGGTGACGAAAAATTGATATATTACGATAACCCGAAGCGCAAGAAATCGTATGTAAAGCTCGTCCAACCAGGAAAATCGATGTCAAAGCTGAATATATACGGCTCTAGGGAAATGCTCAGTATTTGGTGGGATCAGAAGGGACCGATCCACTACGAGTTACTTAAATCATGTCAAGCCATTACGGGACAACTTTATCGACAACAATTAATTTGTTTGAAGAAAACCAGCAAACAAATTGAGAGAAAACCAGCTGAAATATTCGACCAGGCAAGAGTCTGCAATTTTCCATTATGACAATGTTCGACCACACGTTGCTATATCGGCCAAAAATTACCTGGACAATAGTGGCTGCGAAGTTTTACCTCACTCGCCATATTCACCAGACTTGGCGCCACCCGACTACATTTTATTTCGTTCGATGCAAAACGCCCTCACTGCAACACGCTCTACTTCTGAGCAAGGCATCAAAAAAGCCTTTTTCCGACGCGTAATTAATTTGCTAGCAGAAAGGTAGGAAAAAGTGATCACAAGCGATGGACAATATTTTGAATAACATATAATTTCATTAATTAATTAAAATAAAGTATTATTTTCATTCAAATAAGTTCGGTACTCAATGTATACAATATATTGATCCCGGTTTCGATTGCTTAAGAATTGAAGATCAAGTCTTGTATTTGAGAGACGCGTAAACTAACTTGAGAGAGGTTAAATTTAAAAAGGAATAGCAAAAAATTTACATCAATTTTTGATTTGTGTAAATCAGGTCGAACATAAATTAAAATTATTTTGGAATCACAGTTTACAGTCGAACTTTCCTGTAACGAATTCTATACAGCGAAATTCCTCTTATTACGAATTAATTTCAAGAACGTAGTAAATTTATTACTTTTATTTCGTTTCTGTATTGCGAATTTTTATATAACGAACTAATTTTTTGGTCCCTCCCAGATTCGCTATAGGGAAGTTCTATTGATAGATTATATTTTGTGTAAAATATGATCATAAAAATTTATTGCTGTTTCGAGTTATGCAAACTTGACGGGAATTCAACGAGCTGAGAACAAAAGTTAAGATTCCAAAAATTGTTTCATGGCAACACTGACTATAACTGCTAGACACAGCTAAACAAGATGGGCTCTTTGATTTATTACTTTATTCTCCTTATGGGAAATTTTCTTTAGCATCTGAAGCAGAGTTGTCAGGTAGCGTAATTTTTGCCGTTTTTCGGGATTTTTCGTATAAAACGGGATGGCGGGGAAAATAGTGATAAAAATGGGGGAAATGAAGAGCTAATATTAAGCAATTTTTTCTATTTTTGTTAACATCTTGACGAATTAAAATAATTTAATAATAATTTAAATAAATAAAAAGAAACACTATAATCTCTTATATTATATTTTTCATTCATTTCATTTAATTTAAATTCATTCATTACACTGCTTTACAAATAATATTTTTAGATAAATACCACGAACGGCACACATATAAGTGAGTTAACTTTGACCTTCAGAACACAAAAATCATAAATTTTTTTTTTTAATTTGTAGGGTTTTTAAGATAATGGTACTTCTGTACTTCTTGAGAGATGATTTCATTCAAATTTACTTACAGCTGAAATTACTTATCCGATAGAAATAAGTAGTGTATAGCTAAAAAGGCAATTAAATTGCCTTTCCATTGACATACTGATCGTATCGATCGGATTAAAAATGTTCAAGTGATAGTCGTCAAATTTAAAATTTCTAGCAATTTTCATGTTTTTTTTTTAAAATTCTATTTTTAAGTAACTTGTTTTTTTAGAAAAAGTTAAAATCAGGAACATTTTATATTTTTGAAGTAAAGTGTATTTAATTACAAACATTTTAAGACTAATTTGGCCAAAACCGGATGAAAAATAAATTTTTGAAAAATAATTTTGTAGAAAAAGTTTCATTTCAATTTCAGTGCTTGCACTATATTTATACCCCTACGTTAAAAAAACCTAAACGGGGTATATTCATTTTGTAACTCCGTTTGTAACGCCCATAAAGAGGCGGGGTTGTCAGGTAGCGTTTGACGTTATTCATTTAATTAGATTTGACTTTTGACAGATAATAGGGAAGTTCTTAAATTTTCAATTTCATACATGTAAATGGAACCAACAAAAAAAAAGTCTAATGCTTCTCCAACGTAATTTCTCATTCCAAATAGAACTATCTTAAAATGGAATAAAGAACTCTAAGAAATAGTTTAGATTTTACGAATCAACTATGAGAAAAAGTCCAGGAATTTCGCAAAAGTGTTCAATATATCGAGAGCTTATATAACCGTTTAAAACTTTACAAGCTTCCATAAACAAGAAAAATATAATAAAATCTCATACTTCTTAAGTGTTCAAGTTTTTTTTTTCTCTGTTGTAATCAGTAGATAACTCTTTTTATCCAAGAGGAAAAGAAGGTTCTTCGTGAATTCATTGACGATTTTATTCAGTTAAGAAAAAGTTAAGAAAAATTTGTTGGTAACAATATTGACAAAAACAAGAAAAAAATTTCAAAATAGCAGTGATAAATGCCATTGGTCTATTAACTTAATCGCTTACATTTTTTCAATATTATCGTAAAAATAGTGATATTCTGATGGAATTACGGACCTCAATTCTTGTAAATGGTTTAAATTTTTTTGCTTGATTGGTAGCGGAGCAGTATGCAAAGATTTTGGCTCTGTAAATTTTTCAACTTGAACGTAACTTCGCCGTTAGGTAGATACTTAAGTGCTCTAAGCTGGGAAACACTTGGATTATTTTTGGTTAGACCAGGTCTGATACTCGAAAAGCGCAAAAGCTTAGCATCGTTAAAGTTTCGGAAGCACTCATAGTTCAAATATAAAACATGAAATGGCTTTTTTATTATTTTGTTATTAATTTTCACTGTTTTTCGTGCTTCTTTAGTAATGCTGATGTAATCGAATGGCATATATCTGTGGTGACAAGGAATAACGACTAAACTCAAAATATCGTAAAAAACGATATTTTAATAGCACTAACTACGACCTTTTTTCGGAAATAGATGAACTGTTAAGCCAACGAAATAGGTGCAGACATAAGTGGTTATCTATTCTGTGCAAAAAATGGATTTCTGAATCCTTCCAAAGATTGGCGAAACAGGAAATGCCATATCGCTTTTTTACGATATTCTGAGTTTAGTCGTTATTCCTTGTCGCCACAGATATATTGACTGATTTTTTAATTTAACTTAAATTTTTGCATGTGCACCATCACACTCCATTTGTGTATGTCCATTCTCTAAAAATTTCTGCTCAATTATTTTATTATTTTCGATTGCAAAAATGGACAGCGCATTTGACAACACATGGTTACGATTCTGATATCCACATCCATTGGAAAAAATTATGATAGGCATTGTATCTGATAAGCAGTATGTTTTTATATGGTGTATTATACAGGATATGAATGTCCAAGCGGGTAGATCTTCATTAGTTTCATTCCACCAGTAATTTGCATATTGATGTGTGGTTAGAATATATACTGTGAAGTTATGCACTTGTAGTCGTTGTTTGTAATAAATAGCTGAAGCATTTATGTCGGGGCAAAGTTTAACTGCATGTGCATTAGGCCGGGTCGATTTGTGGGGAGGCAAAAAAATCGCCCATTGCTCTGTGAAAATCGTATTCTAGGGATCAAAATAAGAAACTTTGCCGAAGGAACCATACCTCTAAAACGAATTCTGATGTCCCACAATTTGGGTCGAACTTTTGGGTAGGGGCAAATTTTGAAAAATCCCACTTTGACCCATTTAGAGTGCTCCAATCGAGCCCAAATGTATGACCAACCCCCACTAACTTTGGAGGCTTGACCCACCCCTGCCAGTGGCACACCCCCTGGAACCCCCCTGTGGGTTTCCCCATACAAACATTTCAAAAAATCACCAGTCTTGGCACTTTACATGAAAAAATCAGCGAAATGGCTATGTTTTTTCTTTATTTTTATTTATGTATTTATAATAATATTTATTATTTATTTATAATAATATCTATTTTTTCTCTTTTGAAATTTATTTAGTCAGAACATATGTAAATGAAAAAATTAATTTAAGTTAGCTATAGAAAAGAAACTAAAAAAATTATTGTTTGAAGTCTTTTTTACTTTCAAGTCTGGGCAATTTCGCACGGCTTTCTAATGTCGTCGCCATAACAGCCTCTACATTTTCCGGTATAACCCGTTTGGAAACGCTAGCTAGCAATTGAACGTGTCGTTCCGTTCCTTGTATGTGTGATGCAATTTTTGGATCATTAAACGGTGGATCATCTTGATTTAAATATTCTTTCAATGTATCGTACGGAATGCTTCGCGTGAATGGTGGTTCAAATGCGTTATTTATGTCATTCATATTGATCATTTCCGTGTAACTTGTGCAATTAAACTTTATATCTGGTTTTTTATAAGCTCTAAGTTGCGTTGGGTCGTCAACATCTGTTCGATAGCGTAGAATTATGTTGATAGCACAGTCGCGCTTTTCTTTGCTATCATCAAACAACATTGATAACAAGATATTTTCCGAATGCGCATAATATGAATTATCTGTAATTACTTGATTGACAATTTTGCGTAAACGAGGTTCTAAAAATCGTGACCAACTAATGAAGTTGAAAAATAATGCACTGCCGTACACGACAGAGCTGTAATACTTGATATTGAAGTACATTGGCACATAACATTTAATTATAAATTCAACCAGAATTCTTTTGGATTGCATCTGGATTTTCCGTTGTCACATATAATCGTAATAATCTAGCGGCCTTGGTGAGCCACCGAGAATGTACAATTTTCCCTGGTTTGGTGTTAGCCAGATCCACAAATTGCATGGGCCATGTCGTATAAGTACTTCGAATCGGTGGAAAATTCAATTTTTTTCTGGAGCGGGGGCATATTTTGCAATTCAATTTTCTGGAAGCCGTAAACCACCTCAAAATATATAATAATAAAATAATTAAAAATGGTTGACAATTATAATAAATGAGTGATAGCAATAACTTACCGGAAGAGTTTCACAACTTTCGATTTGACGGCTCAGTTTTCCGGTTGCCGATCTTGGTCCAGTGCTGGTTGATTTATCCAAAGCTTCAAACAAATGCCGAAACGGAAGTTCGTTGAAGTGAAGAAGGCAAACGAACCAATGCAATGCCCATAAAATACCCACAAAAAGGGTTGTAAAAACAACCTTCATTTCTTAAGTAGGTGCTATAAAAAAACTACACAAGTAAGTTTACGACATGCAGCTGTGTCTTGTGGTGCCTTAAAAAACGCACACAAGCAATTTTCCGATTTGCAATTGTGTCACAGTGGTACTTTCATTTTTTAAAAGGGTTGAATAAATTTCTAAAGAGAAAAAAACTCAAAAAAGAAAAAACATAGGCATTTCGCTGATTTTTTCATGTAAAGTGCCAAAACTGGCGATTTTTTGAAATGTTTGTATGGGGAACTTCCAGGGGGGTTCCAGGGGGTGTGCCACTGGCATGGGTGGGTCGGTCATACATTTGGACTCGATTGGAGCACTCTAAATGGGTCAAAGTGGGATTTTTCAAAATTTGCCCCTACCCAAAAGTTCGACCCAAATTGGGGGACATCAGAATTCGTTTTAGAGGTATGATTCCTTCGGCAAAGTTTCTTAGTTTGATCCCTAGAATACGATTTTCACAGAGCAATGGGCGATTTTTAAATCGACCCGCCCTAATCGTCCCTCTTTACATCGTCCCTCTTTACCTGCAATTCTATCTTGGTGCTTCTCAAATTGAGCGCGCTTTTTTTGCAAAACATGTAAATTAAATTCTTCATTTGTTATTTGTTTGGCTTCAAAGCCCACACACACATCACATTGATCTTACCGCGGCATAAAGAGAGAACATTTTTTTTTTTTTAAAATCTGCGAGAATGTAAAAATTGAGACTGGTTGAACTTGTTTCTCTGAACATTTCGTAACATAATTCTTATAAATATCGTTTTAGTTTTAAACGTTGCTGCAATATATTTCTTATTAGTACATAAGTCATTATTATTGCTACAATAATGACTTTCCATTTTGTCCAAGTTATCCAAATATTCATTTAATAAAATTTTTCAAGCAGTTTTTTTAGATTTCTTAGTGGGCGAAAACTTCTTAAATTTTTTTTTTTTAACCAGTGCTTCAGCATATTACCTCCAATTGATAAAGTTGAAAGAAACATGGATTTACATACTTGTAATTCTTCATACCCGTGAGGTAGCTTATACACACAGCTTTGTGATTTTTTTGAGTTTTCTACTGTGATACGCTTTCTGGGCAACATTGTAGCGTGGTCTTTAACAAAAACTTTCTTAGCCTCCCAGCTAATGTTCCAAAACATCGTGAAAATATTGTTCCTGGTTTCTTCATTAAACTGTTGACAGTGCCTTACTTTGCTTTTCGTACCAAAATCTGACAAGCACGCTGGGCCAATTTTTCTTTGTGGTTTTTGAGTTTTTTGCTCGAACTTACCGCCAACAGTGGAAAACCCAAAGTAATGCTCACCCCTCATGCGTTTCGTTGCGTTTTCTCTCCTTTTATTAGACTTGGAGTCATGCTATTTCTTCATTCTGCGGCCTATTGCCAAGTTATCGTCCGAATCTGCATTAAAATGCAATCATGTTCTAAGAGATTTCCATTCGATTATAAAATTACCTGTTATTTGTCCAATATCTTCCTCCGCCGATGATTTCAATGCATTTCCTTCTCTATTTTGACCTGCCATTGTAGTCTAAAGCCAATTTTTTAAATTTTATTGAATATTACCGAAAAACTGTGTAGATGAGCCTTTTTGTATTCACGAACAAAAAAAAATGTATTGTAGATAAGTCAAACATTTAAAAGCGAAAACTATGCTAAACTGTTTTTTTTTTCATTGGAATAAACCTCATAGGTGGCAGATGAGTAAACGATTTCTTTGCCATTAAAAACGAGTTTTCGTGGAAAATGTAGATAGCTCATATTGAATATAAGCTCTCGATATATTGATTCCGAAGCTACCCTGTAGGAAAATCAACTAATTTAAAAGTAGTTGATAAAGTAGTTTTTTGTCAACCACAACTAGTTGAAATTCTGACTTTTTCCCATAGAACGAACTAACATATTTTGTATGGTGATGTCCGCTAAATAAGTCAATTGACTTTCGTCTGCATATATTTTTCACTACTTGTTAAATTAGTTAAATTTAAATTAGTTTTTAACTACTTTAAAATAACCAATTAAAAACTATTACTGATAGCCTAAAGTTAATATTTGATGAAATAAGATGGTTAAATATTTATATATAAACTTGTAATCTAATAAAAATTTGCAATTAAAACATGTCAAAATCAGAGTAGTTGCCGCCTTAATAAAATTCAAAGTAGTTTATCAATCATTTGTTTTTAAGTAGTATTTAAATTATTTTATATATAATGCAAATAAAATTTTAGTGGATGTTATAAGTGGATGCCGCCTTAATATAATTCAAAGTAGTTCATATACTGGTTTATTTTAAATTAGTTTTTTCACTAGTTGTTTTTAAAAACAAGTTAGTTTGTTCCTATAGGGTATGTATAAAAAATAGTTCCGACTTTTTCTATGTCTTTCACTATAGTTACAAAAATCCCAAATTTTGTTACTAATCGAAGAGGTAGATTAAAGTCAGACAATTGTTTTTTTCGGTATAGAAATGATTGTTCATTCAAACTTTTATAAAACTTTAAACTACAAAGTAAAGTTCTCTTAGATATTTTGTTCACATATTGTTGTTATTATACCCTGCAGACATTTGGAAGACGATTGGAAGAGAAGCTGATTTTGCGATGCTTTTGCGATTCACCCAAGTGTTCTTTAGATGATGGATCGCTTTTCGAACGTTCAAGTGATGAATGCTTGATTAAACATATCGCTGAGGACCCGTTTTGCGGAATCGTTTGACCCCTTTAAGGACTTCTCTTGGCGAATTCATTTGCGACCCTTCCCAGCGAATTGCTTGAGCTCTCTTTCGGCGATTCGTTCGCGACTCTTCTAGTTGCGAATCGCTAAATGCCCTTCTTGGCGATTCATTTGTGACTCTACCCAGTGAATTGCTTACAAATCCTTCAGGTGATTCATTTACGAATCTTTTCGGCGAATCGCTTTTATGGCCTCAGCTGCTTACAGTCGGCGATACCCGGATGACTCAAATAAGCTCGCCGGCTATGCTCTGACGATTCTGAGGCGTTAGAAAATGTTTGCTGAGAATAATAAAATGTTTTTTTTTTTTAAATATAATAAAATTAAGTCTGTGAAATTGTTTTATTAGAAAAACTATTTTCATTAAAAACTATTATGTAAAAATTCGAAAACTGGGAGAGAAACGGGAAACCTAAAAGTTAAAAACGGGGAAAATCATTATTTTGTATGCAAAAAAGGGGAATTTTTCTTATCGACATCTGGCAATACTACTCTGAAGGCTCCCCCATCAAACTGGCTAAACAGCTGAGAGAAATCTGTATTTCCGCCAGCTCAGCGTCGCACCCCCGCAAACAACCAGTGTATGGTGTAGAAGAAGAAGCAGCAGCAGCAATAAAGTGTTGTTAGATACATTTTATTTTTAACGAAATATACCGACAAACATGTGTTTTTTCATGCACATATGTAACCGAAAGCCGGCTGTTTATGTGCTTAGCTGGTAGATACTTAATATCTGTGGAATACCGACTTGCATTTATAACGCATACACATGAGAACACGACTCGTTTGTGCAACATTTATTAAATACAGCCCGGTATAGAAACAAATTGATTTATGTATGTGCTTTTATTTATGTATGTACATGAGTCCCTGATTTCTTTTCCCAACAGGAAACTAGGTATTCGTCGTTCTGGATCTGTGTATCCCAGTTTTTTGCAACCCTTCCTCGCTGTCCCACTTTAGTCGGGTGCATTTTTGGGAGAGCAGTCAGCTGAGCTTATATAAGGTCTAAATAATATAAGTCACAGTTGTGGGTGGTATTTTGGGGTATTTCAGGTCTTGTGTGATGTTTGGAGAGTATTCAAAACAGCTGAACATTTTGTATTTATCTGTCGAAGTTCTTGTTTTGGGCTATATTTGGATATGTATCTATTTTTTTTTTGCAGTTGTTGGAGCTGGTTTTCTTGTTGTTTTTGTTGTTGTTGTTGTTGTACATAATGTATGCATGCATTTAGCAAATGCATTTTATCGAAAAACTCGTCCAGTTCACATGCAATGACTAAAAATGCTGAGCAGTATAAAGTCACGTACACCATGAATTTATTGCTCAGCGCCGCAAAGTCAGCCGTTCTCTGTCCCTCAACGCTCCTCTCTAACGCTCCGCTCTCCTTGCCATTGATTAACTTGTGCTCACTGAAATTTACTGAGTCGTTCGCTTTTCTTCCTCTCTCTCTCTGTCTCTCTGTCCCAATGTTATCATGGTAGAATAAAACCAGGTCGATGCAGGGCTGCTTATGCTCTCTTTTTGTCAGCCGTAACTGTCAAAATCGTTCGAAATTTTTAATTTTGTTATCATTCTGTTTCCTTATTTTCTATGAGCTTTGACAGTTTTGAGTCTTCGCTCTCCCCTTTGCATCTGCCTGGTTTTATTCTACCATGCATGCTACTTGCCTTATCTCGAGCCTTAAATTTCTTAACCATCCGACAACTTTGATATTTTGTGGTGGGTAGATGCAAGGGTGAGAGCGTAGACTCAAAACTGTCAAAGCTCATAGAAAATTAGAAAACAGAATGTAAGCAAACTGAAAAAATTTTGAACAAATTTAATGTTTATGGTTGACAAAAAAAGGGAGCGATTGGCAAAGATTGGTACGTTCATGGTAGAATTAGAGAAGTTAGATGCATTTTGGAGAAGCAGACTGCTGTAACTGTCAAAACTAATTTGACAGCTCATAGAAAATCTGAAAGCGATAAGAAAGCTTCAATTGAAAAAACGTAAGCAAAAAAGTGATATGTATGGATTTTGATAGTTTTTGTCTATGGAAAAGAGAGTGCTGTTCGAAATGCATCTACCTTCTCTTACTGTACTATGGGTACTATAGCGTTACAGCCCATGGTATAATAAGACAAGGTAGACGCATGTCTGAGAGCCGATCACCAAAACAGTCGGAGTGCGGGACTCAGTTTGCCAAGTGATAGAAAATTATTTGCATTGATTTTTACAACTGTGGTAGCTGAGTAAGAGAGCAGGATCAGCCACGATGATACCATGGTTGAATTATAAGTTTGTCGCAAGTGTGGAGCGAATACCCCTAATTATCAAATCTAATTGTACTCTCTTTCTCAGCTACCATTATTGTCAAAATCGACGAAAAACGAAGGATTTTCCATTCCATTTCAGCCCTTGAAAGGACTTTGACCGAGCTTCTTATGATCAATTATGTTGTGTGTGTTGTGAAATGTTTGAACACAGTTGATCGAGAACTGGACTGACATGTTTCTTATGCCGACTCCGAACGGCTTATGTTCTCAAGAAGCTTTTCATGGCAGCTTTTACTCTCTGAGGTTTGCCATTGTTTGCGAAGAGGTGACGGCCGAACAGAAAAATTAGTTCAATTGAATAAACTTTCTGTGTCAGGTGGAATTCGAACCAGTGTTCTTTGGCGTATGGGCCACACACTCTACCCACTGCACCACGGCCGCCGCATTGCCAAAATCAATACAAATAATTATCTGTCAATTGGCAAACTGAGTTCAACTGAGTCTCCACGTAGTGTTGTTTTTGCTTTCTTTTGACAGTTATGGTAGTCGGCTCTCAGCCGTGTGACTACCTTCATTTATTCTATCAGGCTATGTTACCGCCTGTATCTATTTTACATGTCATTCCATAAACTTCTCATCTACTTAATGAGTATTGTTAAAAATTTGCTTTTAAAATATAAAAGAGCAAAACTTTTATGTGCTAAGCTCTGCAAGTCTCTATCAATAGAGAGAGAGGGAGAGAGAGAGCCAGAGAAAAAACCGTGAATAGTCTTGGACAACTAAGTTTTACCCCGCTGCCCTTTGCAGCAAGAACAAATCTTCTTGCTTTACCCCTTAGTCACCGCTCAATGCGTTTCAAATAAACAAACCCTGAAATTAAGAGTATTTACTACTGACAAACGTATGAACTCACCTACTAAAGCGCCTTTTCATTATTAGAGTTTTTCAAATAATTATATGACTATTATTTCTCTTTAAACTGCTGAGAGCAAGAAATGCTCTATGCGAAAGAGAAAAATCTTTATTTATATCTATGTATATTACACTCAATTACACACTGGCGTAATTTTCTCCTAAATGTTTGCAATTTTTTTAACTTATTTATATGCCTTCAAATCTTCAAATCATCTTGTGTGCTCCGAGAATAGTTAGCTTTTTTTTTGGTATTTATTTTATACCCTCAATCACTTTCTTCTCACGCGCTCTCTTCCTTATATATGTTATTTTTCACATATTTATATTTATGTACTTTTCATTCCCCTCTATCAATCGCACTTATGTTTTTCTATATTATTTCTTTTGATTTTTATATTTCTCCTTATCACTCTCTTATCTCTGCTTTTCTTATATTTGTTATGTTTACTATTTACATTTCTTCAACTCTTCTCTGATATATCTCTCTCTATTTCTCTAATATCTGCAGGTTTTTACTTATATATTTACATTTTCCTCTATCACTCTCTTATCTCTTCTTTTCATATATCTGTTATTGTTATTTATGTATCTTTTCTTCAATTCTTCTCTGATATTTCTCTTATTCATGTTTGCAATTCTTCTTTGATATTTCTCTCTCTCTCTCTCTCTCTCTGATATCTGCAGGTTTGTACTTATATATTTACATTTTCCTCCATCACTCCCTTATCTCTTCCTCCCTTATATCTGTTATTGTTATTTATTTGGCTTTAATTCAATTCTTCTCTGATATTTCTCTTATTTATGTTTGCAATTCTTCTCTGATATTTCTCTCTCTCTCTCTCTCTCTCTCTCTCTCTCTCTCTCTCTGATATCTGCAGGTTTTTACTTATATATTTACATGTTCCTCCATCACTCCCTTATCTCTTCCCTCGTTATTCTGTTAGTTTTATTTATTTATATATTTTCTTCAATTCTTCTCCAATATTTCTCTTATTAGTATCTGCAAGTTTTTACTCATTTTATTGTGTTTCCTTTAATCACTCTGAAATCTTGCTTCCCCTTTATAAGTGCGTTTCTTCTTATGCTCTTTTGCTTTTACCCTCTTCTTCCCTGAGAACTCTGTCAACATGTCATTAAATCAAGTATCGGGATATAGCTGGCATAAGATTAACGCTCTTTCTCTCTCTCTCTCTCTCTCTCACTCTGCACTGTCCCTAATGTAGCTTTTACCGAAAACCGCGCCTCCTTATTGCTAAAGCAATTCGACACATTTATTTTTTATTCCCCAAGAGCTAACAAAAAAGTAGAATCCACATCTACCATATCGCCTCGAAGTCTTTACCACTTAAAAGCATTTCTTCACTTATTCCCCAGACTCTGCTCTTATCAAGCTGTTTAATTAAGCAAATCTTAAAAAGAGTTAAACGAAAAAAAAACGACTCAAGTCTTCTTCACTAGATTCATACAATAGAACTTAGAAAAAAAGCCTATAAGACCCTGCTCATGAAACACCTAACTATAAAGAAACAACTTAAAAAGAGCACAAAAACAGATACAAAACTTCAAACATATATGTGTATCTTAATCTTTTATATATATATACATTATCAGCAATCGCTTAAAGAGAGTCTGCGGGCACCGGTACCAGGCCGTTGTTAAACAGCTGATGACAAGCCGTATGTTCTGCTCCATACAATACCCAACACCTCACTATATATATATATATATATATATATATATTCGCATCCATGAGATACACAAATTGAAACGAAACTACCTGCTGTGCTTGTGCCTCTTCAAAGAGCAACATTCAAAAGATTCTCTTGTCGCTTGACGCGGTTCTGTATGCTACTCGTTCTGTCGCACGGTTAGCTAGCAACTATATAGCACTGTTCAGTGCTGTTCAAAATCCTACAAATAGCGACAACAGCAAGCCGGTTTTCATAGTAGCTTCGAAACACTGCTGAAGTTCACATCGGAACCTTAAAAAAGACCCGAGCAGCGAAAGTATAGCAGATACCCATATTTATAAAATTAATTTTTATCAAAGGCAAATTATCAAAAAGATAGAATTTATACACAAAAAAAAAAAGTTTCTAGAAGAATTCTATAGCCAGCAGCATAACGCGTACTTATAGCTAGGTACAAGTCTAGATTTATAAAGAAAAAAAGAAGTAATTTTTTCAACAACTTTTGAAAAAATTCAATTTATTGCCATCAACTTGTAACTTTTGCCGGACCAATAACAACCAAGCCATTCAAAAGTGATATAAAACAACACAAAAATAATATTTTTTTAAAAAAAATATAACAGACTGTGATCAATAAAAAAAAATATCTTAGAGCTATATAGCCTATGCAGATACAGATATTTATATTATTCGCAAGCTACCGTTAAACGCTACAACAACAGCAGCAGCAAGCGCTACAAATTCAAAGCAATCGCCAAGTTTTTTTTTTGTCTCATCAGGAAAGATTTGTTGTAAGAAAGCCTCGTTTGTGATATTATAATACAAAATATATAAAAGTGATATAATAAAGAAAACGCCAACCAACCAACCAACAACAACAACAACAACTACTACTATAAGCTTGCAATATAATTGAGCTTTTGAGTTAGAGCATTACAAGAAAATAAAATTAGAAGTTTGCCGTCTGTCTAAACGCTGACTATACACATGAAAATGGAAGTGATTGCTGTTCAGAATCAATATCAAACGCAGTACGGAGTGCTCGGTTCGAGCAAAGTTAAAGGTAAGCTTTATACATATATTTCAAGTAAATTTTAAAAAAATTTTAAAGTTTGGTTGTTGCTGTGTCAGTTGTTTTGCTGAAAAAAATAAAATAGAAAAATTTTTATATTAAAAAAAAAAACCGGCGACTGAGCTTTTGCGGTGCAAAAATTTTGGGTAAAACTCAGTTTGGTGTTGTAGTCATGAGTAGTTGGGGGGGAGTGGGGTTATATAAAAAAAGTTCACAATTTTTTGTGAAAAAAGTTCAAAGCTTAACTCGCTTTAAAAATTTGATATTAAGTTTTGAAAAAATTGAAATTTTTTTTGAGCTAAGAAAATTTGTGAAAATTGAAAAATTCATTAAAAATGCAAATAAAGACAAAAAAGTTGAGGATTTTTAAATATTTGTATGCAATAAAAAAAAATTTAAATAGGCAATAATTATTCATATAAGAACAGAAAATGTGAGATTTTGTAAGTTTTTACTTAGAAAAATATATTTTTACTGACCTTTTCGGATACGAATTTGATAATTGCTCCTGTCGGAAAAATAGTGCTTTTGAAAAAAAAAAAAATATTTATATGTATATAAAATAAAAAAAAAAAAAATTCAAAGCTCCGTCGGCAATCTTTGCACCGGTGAAACTTATAGGTTTCTTTGCTTTCAAAGAGATGTATTTTTTTTTGCTAAAATTTCGAAATTTTGGTATATCGTTTAATATTTTCAAATTTTTTACCATAAAATTATACACAATACTACGAAAAATTTTTTATAATTCTACATTATTAATTGAATCGTTCCGAATATGCTTTCATATTCAAAGAGCTGATTTTTTTTTATAATTTCGAAATTTTGTTTAATATTTTCAAATTTCTTACTATAGAATTCGACATAATACTACAAAATTTTTCATAATTCTAAATTATTAATTGAATTGTTCATGATATGCTTTCAAAGCATTGAATTTTTATTTTAAGTTCAAAATTTTACAATTTTATTAAACATGTTTAAATTTCTTACTATAAAATTTACACAATACTTCAAAATTTTTTTTATAATTCTATGTTATTATATGAATTGTTGATGATATGCTTTCAAAGTGCTGAATACTGTTATTTTTTATTTCGTAATTTTGAAATTTTGCTTAATATATTTTAATTTATTACTATAAAATTAAACATAATACGACAAATTTTTTTCTAATTCTTAAGTATTTTAATCACTATTTCATATACTTAATATTTTTACATTTTAATCACTTCAAACTAAAATTTTAGTATAAGCCTAATAAAACTCAGTAAAGATTTAAAATTTCGAATTTAGCTCTTTATAATAATAAGCCTGCAAAATTTTACATATGTGTAAATTACACATAATTTACCATCTAATAAATTATAATTATCATACATCATACATCATAATTTATCTCAAAAAAAGTTGCATTTCTATCACAAAAAAAAAAATCATTACTTATATTAGAAATTTCATCAATTTTCAGAATCATTACTTATATTCAAAATTTTATTACAAAAATCTCAACTTTTAAGCTCTTTCTTCTTGTTAATATCACACAACTCATTAATTGAATTTGAGTATTAAAAAAAAAAAAAAATGAAAAAAGAACTATCATTACTTATACTAAAAACTTCATCATTTTTTTTAGAAAAAAACTCTTAATTCTTTATTTGAATTTTATCAGCAGTTTATTATTATTTGATGTCCATTTAAATATTTAAAAAAAAGCTTAATTTTCAAAAGATTTCATCATTTATAACAAAAAATTCATCGTTTAGCTCGAAAAACTATTTATTTCAACCCCTGTTTTGTTCTTCTTCAGCTTAAATATTCTTTTGTTAGTGTTATAATTTTACTCTGAACTAATCATTCTATATAAAAATTTCTTTAATAATTGCATCGTTTTTGGCTTTATTCAAAAAAACAGTTAATTTTCTATATAAAAATTTTCCAAAATTTCCAAATAACGCTCTAAAGTTTATTTATTTCAACAAATCTGTATTTATATAATCAGGGCTTTGACTATTTCAATATTTTAAAAAGTATTTCTTGTGGTAACACAGAATTTCTCTTACTGTACACGTCTTCATTACATTTATTTAGATATTTCCTTAAAGATATCCTCAGATTTTTCATTACTTCCTTCAATTTTCAATACTTTGATTACTATTCATCTCTTCATTGCATTTCGTTAGATATTTCCTTAGAGATATTCTAAGATTTTTCATTACTTCCTTCAATTTTCAATACTTTGATTACTATTCATCTCTTCATTGCATTTCTTTAGATATTTCCTCAGAGATATTCTAAGATTTTTCATTACTTCCTTCAGTTTTCAATACTTTCTTTGAATACTTGAAAAGCTAAATTCTTATCAGAGCATTTCTTGATATTGTATAATAATAGCTTGAGATTGTATAATAATATATTAATATTGCATAATAATAACTTGGTTTTGTATAATTATATCGTGATATTGTAAAATAATATCTTGTTATTGCATAATACTATCTTGATATTGTATAATAATACCTTGATATTGTATAATAATATTTCTTTAATTTCTACAAAAAATATCTAAAAAAAAAAGAAAATTTCTAGTTAGCTCAAGATTTTACACCAAATAATTCTTCTATAACAACATTTCTTTAGATATTTCATCATTCATTTAAATATTTCAACATTTTTTTATAATATTTCTTTTGATTACACAACAAAAGCTTTTTATTGCGCTTTACCTGTCAATATTGCTTTAATCTTTCAACATTTCTTTTACATATCTTTAACATTTCTTTTGATTTTACAATATTTCAATAGAATATTACAATGATTTTTTACAATACTTTTGACAATATTTTGTTTTTTAACTTTTTCATATATTTTATTGAATATTTTTATGCTATTTTTTTTTAATTCTATATTTTTTTTGTTATTTATATGAAGATTTTGACGTATTTCGGCTTTTTCATATATTTTATTGAATATTTTTATGCTTTTTTTTAATTCAATATTTTTTTTTTTGTTATTTATATGAAGATTTTGACTCATTTCGGCTTTTTCATATATTTTATTAAATATTTTTTAAGCTTTGTTTTTATTACAATATTTTTTGTTATTTATTTGAAGATTTCGTCTCATTTCGGCATTTATTTTTGAGGTCAATAATAGTTTTTTTTTTGCTCATTAGACGCTTGTTCGAAGTTCTTCATTGGCTGAAATGACAAATTCGGTTTCTTTTATTAGTTTTTGAAATTATTCAGCATTTCAATGCACTTATTTTCAACTTTTTTGCTTTTTTCATTTGGCACATTTTTTTTTTCATTGAAATTTTAAATTTTTAAATATCTATAATTAATTGAAATTTCATTAAATTTAATAAATCTCTACATAAGTTGCACAATTTTATAAATTTTTGTTTTATTTCCCTGTAAATTCTGCTCTGTCAATGAACGATAGATCATTTTTTTATTTAAATCATTTCATGTGCAATTTTTTGTTATTGTAATAAGAAGAAAAAAAAAGCTGATGAAATCTGTGGACCTCTTTCATTTAATTTTGCTGTGACGATTAATATCGCGCCGCATAGTTTGTTCGTTCGTTTCGTTTGTACGTTTAACCACGTTTAGGCACACATACAATACTCGCTCTACACACTACACACCCTCCTTCTCTCTCTCTCTCTCTCTCTCGCTCCCTCTCAGTCTCTTGTTAACACCACTAACTTATACTATTTTTCCCTTTTCGCATGCTCTCACTTGCTCTCACTCTTTCTTGCGCTAGTGACAGCTCACTAGCGAACATACATTTGTCGTACCGTGTGTGTGTGCACGCTGTTGCTAAGTGAAAATAAGCGCTAGCTACAGTTACAAAAACAACAACACCAACAATAATAGCAACAACCAAATCTAGCACTAGCACCTCGAAGTTTCGATAAAATTCTGATACCTTCATGTTCATGTTTTTTAATGTTTGTTCTTTTTTTTTTCTTTTGCTCATTACAGACTGGACCACAACGTTGACTGCGCCGCCGTCTGCTTCGAGTATTGCAACAGCAGCTACAACCATTACGACAGCGGCCAATCATCATCCATATCTGCAAAATCACAGCAGCATTAATAGCAAACAAATCAAGCACAGTATTAATAAAAGCAAATCCAACAGCAGCAGCAGTAGCAGCAGCAGCATTAAACAGCAACGCCTACACGCCAATGTCAATACGAATGCCGCTGCCGCCGCTGCTCCAGTGACCATCACTGTTGCGGCACCAGCCGCTGCGCCTCTCGGCGATCATCAACGTTACAATAGCAACCTCTTTTTCTGTGATGACCTCGTCGTGCTCGACACGTCGGCCGTGCAAGAACTCTCTGCACGCCTGCTCGATGAGCTGCGCGCTGCCAAGAGTCGCCATCTGACATGCACCGAAGTATCGCTGCCCTGTGATCTCACGCCCCGCATAGCGGCAGAAATAATACGCGTTTCCGCTAAGGAACCCTGTGGCCTGCGCGGCTGCACCATCTACATCGAATTCGAAGACGAACCGAACAATTCACGTCGCATTGCCTCACTCAAAATGGATGCTGAGACAGTGTCGACGTTCGAGGTTTATCTGACGCTGCGCCAGGATCATCGTGGCTGGACGGCGCTGCTGCCACAATTTATGAAAAGTCTGGCACGCACGATCACCATTAGTCCAGAGTTTACCATAACCAAAAATAAGCTCTATGCCGCACAGCAGCAGCTCAGTCGCAGCAGCAGCATCAGCTACAGTAGACAGCAGCGCGCACCGTTGGCTACGCCAACGTCGTGATGTGCTGAATGCCTGTAGACGGCCCTCTGCAGCCGGAGCACCTCCAAACAAGCCCCCCTACTTGTAACCACCAACTCCATTATTACCACCACCACCAACACCACCACCACCACCACCACCACTACTACCACCACCTCCACCACAACCACTAACAACAACAACAACACCACCACATCCACCAACAACAACACTCAATATATAGCATATATATAGTATATATGTATTAAGTTTTAAGGATTTAGTTTTTAAGCAAATGCCGCCTCGCCTGTTGGCTGCGTCGACTGGCAGCTGGCAGAGATCTCGTGCAGAGCCAGAGCCAGAGCGCACACAGCCAAACGAGGACGGACGCGACTCAATGTGATACTGGTTAGAAAGAGAAACCATCATGTAAGCAACAGCTAACAATATTTGAGCAAAAGTTAATTAATGATGTTTAATTAATTGCTTGGAGCTTAATTGAATAATTAATTACACTGTGATTTAATTAAAAATTATTGACTAATTTTTTGAATGTGATTAATTATGCAATTAATAAATGAAAAAACACACAGAAAACAAAAAAAAAAAATTGCTTACACTGTGTTGCAGTGTAAATGATTTTTGATACAATTAATTATTTCATTAAAAAATTTAAATAATTTCATTTTCATTGACGAATTAAAAAATGCAATTTTTTTCTACGTTTCTCTCTCACACACACACACACACACACATACACACACAAACACACAAAACTAATAAACTCACAATAGAAATAATTGAATGTAATTGAATTCAGTCTTAAACACTCTTGTTGCATTACATAAATACATACAAATACACAGAAATAAAAACAAAAATAAACATTTATATATATTATATATATAGAGCGTACAGCAGTATAACGTTATTTATTACTACTACTACCACTACTATTACATTTTGCATGTACGAGTACTGTATTTTTTTTATTAATTATTTTAATTAATTATTATTAATAATACTTCTATTAATGTTAAGTTTAATTAATATGTAGTTGTAATTGTAATGACCAAACAAGAAAATACAAAAATACACAAATACAAAAAACAAAATTAATGAATAAAAAAAATTAAATAAAAACCAACAAAAACATTTACAATTACATTTGAAACAATAAGCATAAAAAAAAACCAAAATGTTACTCACATCAATGTGTGTGAGCTCTGTGAAAATGGAAAAAAAAACAAACCAACTTATTACAAAAACAAAACAACACAAAAAAAAAACAAAGAAAACCAATAAAAAAATCATTATATGAAAAAATAAAATAAAGTCTTTTCTTGCGCAACTACAACAACAACAACAGCAACAACTAGAAAAAACAACAGCAGTATATTTGTACAGGTCGTTTGGTCGTTCACTTGGTCCAACAGGTACAACACAACAACAACAACTCATTCAATGAGCGCAGAGCGTGAGTCAGTCAACCACTGCCCGTTGCTAGCCAAGAGCAGTTAAAAAAACTTCTGCTGTTCTTGCTTAAGTGCTGATAGAGTTTTTCTGCAGAGCTTGCCAAACCAAGGCATGCGTGCCAACTACACGCTACAGCAGGGTTGATTTGCACTTCAATTTTATTGCTTAAATTGATATAATTTATATATAAATAGGCGTAGGCAAAACAGTTAAGAACCATTTTCTGCCGTGTTTCTCAAGCGATTTTGATGATTTTTTTTTTTAAATATATTAGAGTAGGGTGAAGGAGTGCAGAGAATAGTTTATATACTATAAACTATTATACGGCATACTCAGTACTTAGTTTTTTTTTGTTTCAATAAGTTGTGAGGCTTTTAGAAGAAAATAAAAACAATCATGTCCTTGTAAAGTTATTGCTGCCCACTCATAATTAAAAATAGTTAATTTACCTTCAAGGTTGAAATTAAAAAAAAAATTATTTAAGCGGAAAAAGTTTGTTAAAGTCAAAGAAGTCGAAGCATTGAAGTCAATCGACCATTGCATTGCTTTTGTTTTTTTTTAATTGTTTCAGCCACTATATTATAAATAACCCACTGAACCATAGCGCAGGCTTTGCGGAAGGTGAGTGTCTTGCGAACGTTTTTTTTCAAATTTTGATTTTTTATTTTGTCGCTTAAAAATGCTTGCTATAAAAGATTAAATTCATGAAAACTTTTCCTATAAATAAAAATTGTACTTCTTTTGCGAAATTCACAAACAACTTATTTTGAGTCGAAAAAAATTATTTTTTTTATCATTTTAGTAGGTAAAAATTCCTCGTAAATGAACCATTTTTTGTCCATAAATGAGTTCAGAAATGAATAATCATAAATGATTCTTTTTTGCATTCTTAAATAAGTTTAAAAGAGAATTAATTTTTTTATCATATCAGTTGGAAATAATTTCCCATAAGCGTACCATTTTTTGTTCAGAAATGAGTTAAAAAATAAATCATAAATATTACTTTTTTTTTATTTTAAAATAAACCAGTGTGAATTGTTTCTCGCCATAAGAAGGAAGATGGATGTACTAATTGACGTATGAAAAACTATTTCATTTTTCATCTATCAACAAATCTGTCATAACATTTCCAGATTTCTATCAAGTATATGATCAAGCCCAAATAGAAGGAAAACAACGTTCCATGCAAAAGAGTAATCAAATTATTTTCCTAATTAAAAATTTTACGATTTTGATATTTCACACATAATTTAAAAGTTTGTTAAATTGGAAATCAATCACTATTTTTCTCCCTTGATATATAACCACTGAACCATTAGTTAAGGTTATCAGTGTGGCTTTCGACCTGGAAAGTCCACCATAGACCAGATTTTCACGCTACGACAAATCCTGGAGAAAACCCACGAAAATCAAATTGACACGCACCATCTCTTTGTCGATTTTAAAGCTGCGTTCGATAGCCCGAGAAGGGATTGCCTATACGCAACAATGTCTGAGTTCGGTATACCTGCAAAGTTGATTAGACTTTGCAGAATGACGTTGAGCAACACACGCAGCTTCGTCAAGGTAGGAAATGACCTCTCCGAAACCTTCAATACCGAAAGAGGTTTCAGGCAAGGCGCTGAACTGTCTTGCGATCTCTTAAACATCATCATGGAGGGGATTGTACGAAAGGCCGGTGTGCATCGTAATGGCACCATTTTCTATAAAGGTGTCCAGCTCCTTGCGTACGCTGATATTGATATTGTTGGCAGAACCAAGAGAGATGTTACCGCTGCTTTCGCCGCTATCGAAAAGGAATCAGCCAAAGTGGGTTTGACGATAAATGAGGGTAAAACAAAGTATATGCTGTCTACAAACAAGGGAGTGCGGCGTTTAGACTCCCACGTTTCATCCGGCAGCTATGATATAACTTTGAAGTAGTCAAGGAGTTTGTATACCTTGGCACCGCCATTAATACAAACAACTAAATCAGCCTGGAGATAAAGCGAAGAACAATAATTGCTAATAGGTGCTACTACGGGCTCAGTAAGCAACTAAGTTCCAGAGCCCTCTCTCGATCGACAAAACTAACACTCTACAAGACGCTCGTTCTACCTGTGCTGCTTTATGGCGCTGAGGCATGGGTAGTTTCGCAAACTGACGCAGCCGCTCTGGGGGTGTTCGAGAGAATAGTTATTCGCAAAATCTTCGGTCCTGTTCGAGTCGGCGATGACTATCGCATCCGAATGAACCACGCGCTGTATGAGCTACGAAGGCATTGACGTAGTTCGGCATATAACTGTGCAGCGACTACGCTGGCTGGGTCATGTCCATCGTATGGACGACGAAGCTCCAGCGAAAAAGGTGCTCGAGGCGAGGGTCGCTGGTCAACGACGACGAGGGAGACCATGCCTCCGGTGGATGGACCAGGTTGAGGAAGCCCTAACCGCACTTGGTGTATCCGATTGGAGAAGGCGCGCGCAAAGCAGAGGCGCCTGGCGAGAGCTGATGAGGTCAGCCGAAACCCGAACACGGGTTGTTACAGCCACCTAAGTCAAGTCAAGACCATTAGTTAAGGTTTTGCATTAGGGTAGAGTTTTGCTTAAAAGTGCTTGCTGTAGATGATTAAATTCGTGGAAACTTTTTTCATAAATAAATATTATACATCTTATGCGAAATTCATAAAAAAACTTAATTTGAGTCGTAAAATCATAAATCTAAAATTTATCATTTTAGTAGGTTAAAATTCCTAGTAAATGAACCAATTCTTGTTCATAAATGAGTTCAGAAATAAATTCACAAATGTGAATTCTGCTTTGCATTCTTAAATGAGTTGAAAAAAGGATTAATTTTTTATCATATCAGTAGCAAACAATTTCTCATAACCGAACCATTTTTCGTTCATAAGTAATTTCGCAAATGAATCATAAATTCATTACTTTTTTATATTGTAAAATGAGTTGAAAATGGAAAAATTTAAAACCCTTGTACAAAGAAAGTGCGATTTATGGTACTTTTTTTAAATCATTTCCGATCCTTATACTAAGAACCCTAATATAATAGTGAACTCGAAGTCCTACCTGTTCCTTTTTCCAATCCAAATCCAAATTCTAAATCTAATTCTAAATTTAATTCCAATTTTAATTATGATTCTAATTATCATAAATCAAGTTTATTTATGAAGTATCCGTAGGAATAATGATAAAATCAATGGATCTAAACAGCCTTTGCCAGATACTAATTGGATTTGCAAAACAAATATCTTTCCTAATTTCTGTTCTCTTTCAAAACAGCCTTTAATTTCTTCAAACTCTTATTACACTTATGGTTACCAACATGCATCTAAGCCTTATAAGTCTAAACAGAATCGAGTTTCTTTCAATCTTTCGTCGAAAATCACTACTTCTTCAAGCCCTAGCGATACTAAAAGAGTATCTATGCCTACGACCAACTACCCCAATTCATATATTCCTATACTTTAAATCCATCACCATCTTTCGGAACAAATGGTGTTCTCCAAAAGGTGCTCTTAGCATAACTGCACTAGCTTTCACTACAATCAGAGTATTTAATTATAATTATATAATTAAATCCCTCTCATACTCACGCAACCACACCCATTGTTGACACAGATACGTCTACCACAACAATAAATACCGCTGATTCTCTTGCAAAAACACAGTCCTCTGTTTCTATTACTATAACTCCTTCCATAGTAATGCCTACCACACCCCCTAATACCGCTAATACTCTTACAACCTCACATTCCGCAGTTAAGCCTATCATAGCGCCATCATTTCACGATCCTCTTCTTCCATCAATAGCCAAATTAACAAAAAAATCTCGCTGAAACTAGCATTGAAGGGCACTTTGTCATGTCCCGCTTTAGAGACCGTAGGTTACACGAAAATATGCGTCTTTACTTGGCAAAACTTCATAACAAAGCTGACTCCACTTGTATCGGCGGTTCAACTAAAACAAGTGTTATGGTATCGATACAACATTAAGGACTGCCAACCGAACCGGCTGAACTTAAAAAAATTTACATTAGATACCTATCCTGACCTAATAGAAATGGACCTATCAGCATATGCCTCACACACCACTTCAAAGCGTCTATGGCATTAGAACAAATCTCGTTCTAGCGTCAAAAGCTATTATTGCCTCTAACAACACTCCCCTAGATTCTTTTCCAATTTCTTCTAAAAACAATAGCCTACAGATTTTTTATCACAATTGTGGCGGTATGCGTGGCAAGCTAAATAAGCTTTTCGTTGACGCAAAATCATGCCACTATAAAGTTTTGGTATTCGCAGAAATGTGGACCGGAATGATTGAGATTATACCTACACCGGTCAATATTGTGGTGGTGGTCTTCTAATAGCTATACATAATGCTCTACCTAGTCAATTAGTAGACACCACCTCTCACAAACCTTATGACCACTAAATAGTTCAAATTAATTATCTTGATTATCATATTGGAGTTATTTACATTCCCCCTTACTCCGCAGAAACTACATACAGGGATCTATGTGAAAATATTTCATCACCAAACACGATCATTATCTATGGTGACTTCAATCGTCCAAATATTTCCTTTATCACTGATACGAATGACAGCTACCTTCTTCCTATAGACTACTCCAACCCGATCGATTATACTTTACTCAGCACTCAGTAACGACCTGAAGCAAATTAACAGGTTTCTAAACCAAAATGGTAAATGGCTGGGCCTAGTCTTTAACAATGCCTATGATGAAATAAATGTTGTTATATCCCCCACAGCTGAACACTTATTTTCTAACAGCTCTCACCACTCAGCCCTATCTACAGAGCTTTTTTCATCAATGTAACATGCTAACGACTTTCTAAATGCTGACTATGATAGCATTAAGAACTGTATTGATTCTATTGATTGGAACGAATCATCTGCACTCGAACTTAATGATGCAGTCTTACGCTTTTATCAGCGCATCCTCACAATTGTTAATAAGTATGTCCCAAAAATTAAGAAAAAGAATAAACTTTTGGAACCATGGCTAGAAAAAAATCTCAGACTTTTAAGAAATCAGAGAGACAAATTATATAAAGTCATTATATATATATATATATATATTATATTATATATATTATATAAAGTCATTAAATCAATTAAACCGATGAATTGAAAACGAAGTATGAAGAGCTATTCCAAGAATTTGCTTTAAAGTCCAAAGAAGCCTATAATCTTTATATTAACATCATTGGAGAAAAAAATTACTGTAGATCCGAAGAAATTCTTCGATTACGTAAATGTCAAAAGCAATTCAAACGTTCCTCCATGTTCAAGGGCAATGTTACATCCTCTAACACTCAAGAGATTTGCAATATTTACGCAGATCATTTCAAGGAAGTATTCTGTGTATCTACAAAAACATCTTACAACACCCCTGCTATCACTAATTTAACACCTCATCATTTCAATCACATGGAACTATTTCTAAACGTGAACAAATGCTAATATGACAAAGGCTAATATGGAAAAGAACTTAAAAATGTTAATCATATCGTCGATCTTGGCGTCGTTTTAGACAATAAATTGCGATTTAATCTTCATTATGTTAAAATCCTAAGAGGAGCCAGTAAACAAGTCGGTTTCATAAAACGACGCGCCTTCGATTGCCTGCAATTAACAGCTTCTTCCCACCTTGTACGGTGTTCCGAGTCCGTCCATTGCTTAATAAGGCCTGCCACCATGTAGTCGCCTATGGCGATACGTAGCTCTAATCCACAGAACTCTTCTGCTGATCCTTCTCTCGCGAAAAAAAATCAGCATTTTCATTCTGTTCTATGCCAGAATGTTCTCTCACCCACATAAGTGTGAGCTCATTTGTCTGAGCGCACCTATTGAGTTTGGTAAGACACTCTATGGCCAGCCTAGAAGTGACGCCTGTACGCTCCATGCACCTAATCACCGACTGATTGTCAAGGGGAATGACAATTTTCTTGCCATTAACCCGGTCATCTATCTGGTGGTCCAGTGGATGCACCACATCAAGCATTTCAGCCTGGTATACAGGCAAAAACCTCCCTAACCTCAGTACACAGGATAGGCTCAACTCTTCTGACTAAACGCCTGACTCGGCTCTGCCATTCATCAGAGAGCCGTCTGTGAATATACTGATATCTTTACCAGCGATTTCTTCACAGACTACTCCATCTGTTATAGGAGTTTTATAACATTTTCCTGTTATCCTTACTCCCTGCCTTCCGTCCATAGGCATACTCGCCTCCCTGACATCTCTAGGTATAATATCAAGGATGCGCATATGACCATGTAGGGCCGTTGATCCATGCCACGTAGGATTTTGCAACATCCTGAGGGCTGCCAAGTCCTACGGCAACATACCTAACAGAACGTCCATTGCGCTTGTTGGAGTGGCGCGTTGTGGCCGTTGGACTCTGTCCAGTTTCTTTTTAATGGTTTTCTGGCTGATTTTTGTCGACCAGATCACCGAAGCATACGTGATGATAGGTCTAACCATCATAGTGTAGACTCATTTCATAGACTTTGTGTTTAGCCCCCATTTGAGACCACAAACGCGTCTACACTGAAACAGAACCCTCTAAGCTCTTTGAATCATATCTTCTACATGCTCGTTCCAGTTCAGTTTACTATCAATGGTTACCCCTAAATATATAACTTTCGTGGACATGTTGAGCTCCAAAAAGTCTGAGTGATTCTCTCCTCAGACCTGTCCTCTATCTAGTAAAGAGAACAGTGTCTGATTTTCCTGCGTTTACGGCAAGGCCTTGTTCTCGACAGCACTCCTCCACCATTCGGAGTGCTCCCTTCATGATGTCAGAAATGGTGTCAATGAACTTACCACAGACCATCAACGCAATGTCATCTGCATACCCTATCGTGTGTATGCCCGATTCATCCAGTCTATCCAGTAGTGAGTCCACAGTTATGTTCCACAGGGTTGGAGATAATACCCCGTCCTGGGGACATCCTCTACTTACTCTTGAAAAGTAAGACAACCGACAACAGATCAAGTCAATAGCTTCTTCCTTGGTCTGATCTTCTTAATAATCTGTCTGCTAAAAAGAAAACATATTTAAGCTGCCCGAAACATAGCCACTTCTAAGTCGAAATGTCAATAGCTAAAAAAAAAAAAAAATATTTGGAATGCTTTCAGAACTTTGATAAGAAAATAAAACCATTATAGATAAAATTATCTAACTCACAAACCATTTTTGACACTCTTTCCATTTCCAATTGAAAATATGCCAATTTTAACTGATTATGATTGATTACAACGCCATAATGAATAACAAACTTTTAAAAGATAAATTAATGTTAAGAAGTTTTTTTAACTATTGAACGTTTTTAAGCTATTGTAAACATTTTTATATCAATACGGTTGTTAATTTTTTTCTGATTCTAAAAGTCTATATTTGATAATACATATTTTTTAATATTTTTCTCACTTTGTTATATTTAAACCTGGTTATCTTAATGTCAGATTTTGCTTTAAACTCTTTTGCTCTCTAATTGCAATTATTTTATGCTCCATGCCGCTCTTATCGTTATACGCATTACTTTAATGAAAAAAAAAATTTCTAAATAAAAAAACAAAATTAAGAAATTCTACACGAAACTAACGAAATTACTGATAAAATAACTTGGTTTTATAAATAGTACCTATAGTTTTGATAAACAAACGGTTACAAAATATTATATAATATTATGTTAAAAATTTATATTTTTTATACAATAGATTTTTGTTCTATTTTGTTTGCATAATTAATTGCTTGAACAGTTTAATCTATATCGCTTAAAAGTTCATTTCATGGGTTTGAAGTTGAATAACTCGATGCGTTCCCTTTGGCAGATATCATAAATTATTTAACTGATATCATAAAATAATGAGCACAAAATAGATTTAAGGTGTGATAATGATAACACACATTATCTTAATTGAATTTCTATCATACTTAAAGTTAGATTAAGGTTTTTTGGCCTCATTGGACACACAACCTAATTTCGAAACTTTATCTATACATAAACGAACTCGTATCAGCGTAAACGTTTTGAATATACAATTGTTCTTTAATTTTGAGCTCAAAGAGAAAGAAAAAAAAAAAAGATTTTTCTTTTTATATTTTTTCGTTAAGTGTGGACATATGTTGGAAAATTGTTTAAGCTTTGTAATATTTTTTATTACAACAACCTAAGAAATTGTTAAATTTCAATTAAAATTATGTAAAATTATGTACAGCTACCACGGACATTAGAATTGAAACTTATACACAAAAAAATAGAGATCCTCGAATAAATTTCTCTTTATTCAAACAATTTTTTGAAAATCGAGTTTTGTTTTAATATTGATTTTTGTTGTATTGTATCTACAACTATTCAAGAATATGTTAAAAAAAATTTCAAATCAATCCCGTCGTGTATGGAATGTATACGCTACCTTGTATAGAAAAAAATTAAATTAATTGCTACAGCTCGACTACCGAACCAATTACCGATTACCGAAACGGTTACCAACCGATTACCGAATCAATTACCGATTACCGAAGCGATTAACAACCGATTACCGAAATAATTAACAATTATCAAAGCTATTACCAACCGATTACCGACCAAATTATTGATTACCGAAGTGTTTATCGAACCAGCTATTGATAACCGAAGCGATTATAAACCGATTTCCGATTACTGAAGCGGTTACCAACCGATTATTACCGAAGCGATTACCAACCCATTACCGATTATCGATGCGATTACCTACCAATTGCCGATTACCGAAGCGATTAATAACCGATTATCAATTACCGAAGCTAGAACCAATTGATTACCGAAGCGATAGCCGATTACCGAAGCGATTATCAATCGATATTAACCTCTTTATAATGAAATTCTACACGTATTTTACCAAAATGAGCGTCTTTGAAAAATTTATCTAGCTCTTACACGCAACAATAGGTCAAAAATAATGCAAATTTTTCGACTTTTTTTTCTACGCTTCATACTTTTCTGCATTTTCGATATTTTCATTCCATTTTGGTAAAAGATGTACAATCAGGGTTATATTTTCGAATGTATTTTTTTCCTTCAGACGATCTGGAGCCGCGCAATGAAGTTGCCTGCTTTTTACCTTTTTTATCAATCAACTTCAGCGTTATCTTTATATAAAAAAATACGTATATGATAAAAAACAAAAAAAATTTTTTGTTTTACTTCTACTGATGATTTGAAATAAACATGGAAATGCAATTTTTTGTATATATAATAAACTTTTTCAGAAAAGAACTTATAAAATTTGCCTGCATTTTAACCGCATTTGCCTAAAACCTCCCTTAATAGAGTCTTACTAAAAAAAAATTCATTTCATTTAATGACAAGAGTAGTTTAAAGTTTATGTAAGGTTTAGTGATAAGGTTATCATCATACCAAACTCTTCATAACATACATACAATTATCTCATACAGTCATTTATATCGTCAGATAAGTGTAGCGGCATAGGGCACCATGAACAATCGCAAAAAAAACCTTTTGGCAGCGAGCAGAACTATAGATTCGCGATATCATCACGCTGTTAGCGATATCATCACGCTGTTAGCGATATCATCACGCTGTTAGCGTAACAGAAATTATTGCTGTACAGCATTCCTTTTAAGGGATTACCTAGCATCGACCAAGCCGAATACAGAAGCGATTACCGTACCGAAGCGATTACTAACCGATTACGGAAGCGATAACCAACCGATTACCGAAGCGATTACCAACTCATTACCAATTACCGAAACGGATACCAGTTCATTACTGATTACCGAAGAGCTAACCAACCGATTACCGAACAAATTACCAAAGCGATTACAAACCAATTACCGAAGCGATTAAAAACCAATTACCGATTACCAAAGCGATCACCAACTGATTACCGAACCAATTACCGATCACCGAAGCGATAACCAACCGAATTCCGATTACCGAAGCGATAACCAACCGATTATCGATTACAGAAGCGATTACCAACTTATTACCAATTACCGAAGCAGATACCAGCCCATTACCGATTACTGAAGAGATTACCAACCGATTACCGAACAAATTACCAATGCGATTACCAACCATTTACTGAAGCGATAACCAACCGATTACCGAACCAATTACCGATTACCGGAGCGATTACAAACCAATTACCGAACCAATTAGCTTTTACCGAAGCGATGACCAACTGCTTACCGAACTAACTACCGATTACCGAAGCGATTACGAACCGATTACCGATTACAGAAGCGATTTCCAACCGATTACCGAAGCGATTACCAACCTATTACCGAGCCAATTACCGATCACCCAACCAAAGAAATTGTGCTACAAATATATATTATATAAACATTAAAAAATAGCATTACCGAGATAATTCGGTTTTTAGTCGCACAGTATGATTGTGGAATAATCTACCTGTGAGTGTGTTCCCCGGCAGTTTTGATCTGTGTAAGTTTAAAGCAAATCTTCACCGTCACTTCTCCATCTTTCCACCCTCCTGCTAACGATCACTCGTCTTCCGAATTAATGCAATGCTTTCGCATTTAAAGGGAGCATTCCCTAAGCGTTGGTTAAGTAAAAAAAATGTATACATTTAATAACGCATAAATTGTTAAAAAGACTTCAGAAATTCATCACAGCTATGTTATTTCATATCTTTAAGTTTTTACTTCAGTCGGCAGTCTCCCCACTGCCTACTTTTTTTTTTGTTTTTCGATGCAGGGCTGCTTATGCCCTCTTTTTGTCAACCCTATCTTTCAAAATCGTTCGAATCTTTTCATTTTGTTCTCATTCTGTTTCTTATTTTCTATAAGCTTTGACAGTATTGAGTCTTCGCTCTCTCTCTTGCATCTACTTGGTTTTATTTTACCAAGACAGTGACTGCAATCAGAGCTGGGTCAAAAAGTATTCATTACTTTTCAATTCCAATTCCTTGGAATTAGGAATTGGTAATTGGTCATCTCAATTCTTCGGGAATAGAATTGGAAAAAATTCATCAATTCCATTCCAGGAATTGTAATTGGTAATTGAACATCTCAATTCCTCAGGAATGTAATTGAAAAAAATGGTCAGTTCCATTACGGAATGGCCAATTTTATTACGGAATTTTAATTGGTAATTGAACATCTCAATTCCTCAGGATTTGAAATTTTCAATTCCATTACAGGAATTGTAATTGAAGGTTACTGCAAATGTAATTGGATTACAGTTATCTCAATTACAATTGTATTTGGATTTGAATTCCTATAATGGAATTGAAAATTTCAATTCCTGCGGAATTGCGATGTTCATTTACCAATTCCTGAGGAATTGAGATGCTCGATTACCAATTACAATTCCGTAATGGAACTGACCATTTTGTACCAATTCCATTCCTGTGGAATTGAAAAATTCAATTACCAATTACAATACCGTAATGGAATTGACGATTTTTTCCAATTCCATTCCTGAGGAATTGAGATGTTCAATTACCAATTACAATTCCTGGAATGGAATTGACGAATTTTTTTGCGATTCCATTCCTGAGGAATTGAGGTGTTCAATTACCAATTACAATTCCTGGAGTGGAATTGACGATTTTTTCCAATTTCAATCCTGAGGAAGGAAGATGACCAATTTCCAATTCCTAATTTTAAGGAATTGGAGTTGAGGCGGAATTAATTCCAAAAGAAATCATTACAACCCAGCTCTGACTGCAATAACGATACTTTGCAGAGAACAACAACATGCATACGTGGGCAGAGCTTAGTTTGTTGTTATTGTCACATTATATTTTTTTTTTTTTTATTCTCTTTTTGTGCATTGACCTGAGCACCAGTGTTGTAGATCAGTGCTCTTCCACTATATTCAGTGCCTTTTTATGTAGTAGTAGTAGTGTTTTGCTAAGTAGTGCTTTTTGCAACTACTTAGAGATGAGCATGCAAAACATAAATAAAATAATAAAAAATCGCTTAAAACACAATATTACAACTTATATAAATAAAGTTTTAAATTAACAATTGTTTTACTTTATGCGTGTTATTTAATATTTATTCGAGCACAACACACAGACTGTCCAGTGCGGCTGAAGCACTATTTTCGTTACACGTAACATTGTTACAACGGTCTCCATTTCTCGACTACCCATTCTATAGTGATGTGCGTGTGACTTTAGCAGCTTTATTAAAAAAAAATGGGAAAATATATAATTTTTTGAGACCATTGTTATCTCAATAACGTTCTAGAAAGTCGTTTATATAATAATACAAAAAATATTTTATTAAAAATTAAATCCAAATGGTTTGAATTTTCTACTAGTTTCACGTACAGCTTTTTTCTTTGACATTAAACTTTAGCAAATTTAACTTTAACTTGTTTGTTTTATTTATTTCAAAAAAATTTTAATCCATACATCAATCAAACCTTATCGCTTTTTTTTTTTATACACACAATAGTTTCGAAGAAAAACCAGATTCTACCGCTGTTTAACTCGACAAATATTTTAATCAGGATTCTGATAAAACATATAAAATCTTTAATAAACTAGTTTAAGCTTGAACATTTGATATATTCACGTATACAATACACATTTTTTTTTTGCCTAATCTAAACTACCTTTATAAATAGTCTGTCTATCTTTGCAACTTTCGCTTATCTTTCTTATGCGTATCCGTCTTAATAGCACGTGTTTAGTTAAAATTCATAATTTTAAAACTATAAATAAGTTGCTATGGCAGCTGATTGTGTCTTGTCTATGTATTTGAGACCATTAAGATAAGTCATTTATTGAACTCAGATAATCAAAAATGTGTCATTTTATTAAAGCTTTGAATATTCTATTTGGCTTTGGTATCATTTACATGAATAGATTGATATTTATCAAAATTTTTTAAAAAACTTATATAATATGATTATGAAAAAAAAAAGGAAAAAGTATAGCGTGTATACAGTAAAGAAATGAAAGAAGTAAAAAAAGGCATTTCTTTTTAATAAGTCTGTTATAAATAAAGTAGTATTTTTAAACATCGGTAAAAAAAAAATTTTAAATTTTGATTTTTCAGGCGTATCCTCTTCAACGTAAGCAAATTTAGAAAACCAAATTCAAGATTTTTATTTTATTACTTCACTATTCAACTTCAACTATTCTCAAATACGTGAATTTTCTATATAAATCTTTGGCCACTCTTGCAGAAATCCTGCATTTGTCCATGTTGGTATTAATGAATTTATAAATAAATAAATTTCTTGAAAATCTATTTCTATTGTCATTTGCTATACCTTTAATATATGATGTTTCTAACAATTAATAAAAAAGAACCTCACTTTCATTTGTAACAAACAAACTCAGTTTGTCAAACTTATAAATATTGCTTTGATTGACCCAAATTAAAAAAAAAAGAAATATTTCAAGTCAATTAGGATTTTATTTCTTTAAGTTCTTATGTATGAGCCTAATTATATGTAATCATTAAAATAAATAAAAATGATTCAGGTTGTTATAATCGATAAATAAATAAAAGCATTTTTAAGACAAATAATTTATTTTCCTGAGAAAAATTAAATGCCAAGCAGCTGCAATAAAGAAAGAAATCACTTTACATTTGTAATATATGTGCATATACATGGACGTAGCCAGAAGGGGGGACCCAGCGGGCCCAGACCCCACCCTAAATCTTTGATTCAAAATTTTTTATATTGTGGTGTCTCCGTTATGTAATTAAGTGATTAACTTTTTAGTGAACCCCTTAATTGTATCATATTATAATTTTATTAAGGTCAATTCAATGTGTTTGAAGTGTATTATTTTTCATCTGCACTCAGAAAATTAATTTATAGGCATAAGGTTGCGGGAAATGAATATTATTTGCGGTAATCGGAAGAAAACTGCTACAACTGATATATGGTTAATGTAACTCGAATGAAATAAGCACAATTGATTGTTAGTTGGCGCGAATGATCGTTCCTTCGCAACCCGCTCATTTCCAAATGGTTCTTCAGTTGAAATGAAAATATGGCATGTTAGTTGCTTGAACCGCGTAAATGTATTTATTTCAACTCTCCTTGCCACTACAAGGAACGTAATGTGTCTGAAATAACTAACTGAAGCTATTGCAGACAAGCGAACAATACTAGTCACTGTAACAACCACATTGTAAGTTATGTCAATAGCATTATTTTTACGCTTCAATCGAGTTTTGAATTTTATTAAATCAATCTCACCCTTTAGTTGCGTCAATTTCAACAGCCAACCTTGAAACTGCAAGTTTGTCAAACCATCCGACTTAGCGAGTGAAACAGACATACGTTCAAAAACACGAAGTTGTGTAAGCCGACCTTAATCGCAAGACGCTTGCATTTCATTTCTCAAAGTTGTTAACGTGTCCGGATGGAGTTTTTGTAGTGTCGTTTTTTTGAATAACTTGTAAGAGGAACAATCATTAGGTAAATTAAATAAAATTGCTTTCTATCTACATATGCATAAAAAAAGGCTGAGTTCCTTAATGCATTTATGCAAAGATTTATTGACTTTCTATTAATTGGTGCTTAGTTGATTCACCAAAACTGCGCAACTAAGTTATTATTTTTAAGCACGTTTTAGTTTCGCAGTTTCGGTGAATCTGCTAAGCACGAATTCAAAGAAAAAGGTCACTGATGCTTTGCATAAATGCATTCAGGAACTCGGCACGATTACAATTTCCTGGGCACCGCGATTTGAAAGTGTTTGTTTTATCAACCATAAAAAGTGTTATTAACCATAAAATTCTGTGCATTACTTTTGAAGATAACACATATTACATATTAGGCACACTTGACGGTTCACCCTTTTACGAAATAACCAAAACACGAAAAATTTTTGCATTATACTACTATGCATTATTCGTATAATGTACACTTGATGGTTCACTCTTTTACGAAATAACTGAAACATGACAAATTTTTATAAAAAATTTGCGCGTTGTGAGTTGAAAAACAGTTATATCTTCAAAAGTAATGAATGGATTTTATGGTTTATGGTTGCTTTATATGACAATGACGAACCGATGTTTGGTTTAGTACAACATATAGTAGCTTCTGGCGCCCCGTATTTAATTTGTTATCAATTACTGGAGACTTCATTCTTTGATACTAATTTTTTTGCTTATCGAATAAAAAAAGTTTAAACCTTTTTAGTTCTTAATGTGGAAACCATTAACTATTATCACACTTAAAATATTTCCCTATGTTTTAATGGCAATACATTCGCTGTTTGGGACTATTAATTTTTTTATATGTCTGAGGCACTATCTCAAAATTCAAAAATGAGGATAGTCACGTCTGCGCCCTGGGTAATAATTAATTTTCTTGTGTATATGGTTGACTTCATAAACGCATTTATTATTGCATCAGTGTTTTATTTTAGTGTGATTTTATTTTTAGAAAAATGATTGCTGTGAAATACTGTGTGTACAGTCAATAATCATGTGTAGGTCGAAACGATCAATGGGTTAGTCAAAATAACCAAATTTTAGTCAAAATAATTGGCAGGTCGGTTCATACAACTGAGTGGGAGTCAAAACGGATAACATGTCCATTCATACAATCGAATGTAGGTCATTCGGTGTAAGTCATTTAATGACTTACTTCTCCGTTCACACAATTGAGTTAAGGTTAAAACAATTAACAAGATCGTTCATTTAACTGAATGGAAGTTGAAAGGATGAAGGGGTTCGTTCAGAAAACCGTGAGCGCAGTGCTTACAACGGATTGCCACAGTCAAGGCTATGGGAAACTACGTAGTTGTGTTGATTACTTTTTAAAAGTTATCAACAATCAACTAAGTCGGTAGGGCACCAATTCGGTTGCGACAGTGGATATAATTCTCTGTGTGTGGGCCTCGTCCTATACCTATGAGGGTGGAAAAAAATCTCATCATCATAATTACTGTCGTCTTCAAAAATAATCATATCTTTATGTTTGCCTAAAAATCTTTTTATAAAGTAGGATAAGCCTTTTGAGATTTTTTTATTCTTTATTCAATCAACATCATTTAAGTTCATCAAGTCTCAACAATCAAGTAGGCTTTGGATTTTAATTTTTTTTTTCAGTTCTGCTTGAAATCGTTGAAGAAATTATGTCTTCATTGCAAAGAAAGCTTTTTAGCGTTGAGAATTTTTATAATTATGTACATATTTACATCATTGTTAACCAGGTACCCAAAACAATCAGTTCGTTTTTAGATTCATCATTTACACAATTTTTTTTGAAGCGAAGCTTTTTACTCCTCGTTCTGTGATTTGCTTAGAGTGAAATCTGAAAAATTTTCGACAGATTTTTTCTTGGAATTTTGATGATTTCTTTGTTGCTAGCGCTTATTACAACAAGAACATTTATTACTTTAATATTAAATACTAAAAAATATGTTTTGGTTCCGGTGGGGATCGAACCCGTTGCCCTTTTTAACGATAACCCAGCACACTACCCACTAGGCCACAAAGACCTGTGGGAAAAGGTTGTTAATTTAATCTTAGTTATAACAGAAGCTATGCTGCAGTAGATCGTCACCATCTATCAATAGGTAGAGGATTGTGTATTTGCTATGCTACAAAAATTTGCTTTTATTTGCCACAAGGCGTCTCCAGCATCGGTGTGCTTGTATTGTGAATGCGTTTGTGGTGTTGTTGGCATAGAGTATAAATTATTATGTAGAGATTGCATCAACTCTGCTAAACCTCTGGCATGTGTTAACAGAGGTTAACAGAGTTTTTTTTCTTCATGTTTTTAAGTGAAATAACTCTGTTAACACTGTTAGCAGAGTTGCTGCAATCTCTAGATAATAAATTACACTCTATGCTTTAAGCGTCAAAAAAATAAATGATATCAATAAATATGGAATTAACAAACGCATACATGAAATCGGCAAGGTATGTAAAATGTTTGTTAAATTTTGTTTCGTGTGCGTTCCTTAATATATATTTTTGAGCGAAGTTTTTTAATCCTCGTTCTGTGATTTGCTTGTAGTGAAATCTGAAAAATTTTCGACAGATTTTTCGCTACGCAGTAAGCTGTTAAAGGAAAAAATTTGTTCAGTGCAGCCAAGCAGTAAATATGTTTTCTGTATATATGTAATAAATTTTATGTTATTTTAAATTTTTTGAGTTTAAAAGTTAATTTATTAAAAAGAAAAAGATTATTAAGCTATCAAATCTATGTAACTGCAAAAAAGCTTCGCTTCTCTCGTGTTTCCAACGACGCACCTGTGTTTTTTTTAACTCTAAAACTATACAATTACTTGTGGAATAATTTATAAAAATTTAGCATCGGTGGTAAACAAACTGCTGCTTGTCAATTAGATCCCGAAATTCTTAACGACTATTTCTTATCTAACACCCACCTACCCCATAGTATTTCGTCTAATTCCCTTGAATTTTCAGACATTCTTTTTTAGCCAACATTTCAATTTTCCACGGTTACGGTAGATCACGTAGCTAAGAAAGTAATGAGCATTAAATCCAATGCTGTTGGTGAAGACTGTGTAAATATGAAATTCATAAAAATTATATTAGCCCATATCCTTAGCTCTGTTACACACATAATTAATCACTGCTTTACTACATTTTCCTTTCCTGAATCATGGAAAAATGCCTTAGTTATCCCAATTGCAAAAAAAAAAAAAAAAACTACAGCTTGTGAGGCCAAGGACTTCAAGTCTGTAAGCATTTTGTCGTGTTTGTCTAAAGTTTGTGAAGCTCTTTTGGCTACTTTTCTCTACTTTTCTAACGTCTTATCAACTTTTGTCCCCGCTCCAGTCTGGTTTTCGTGCTGGCCATAGCTGACCACGACTGCTACTGTAAAAGTATTGGATGATATAAGAGGATCTTATGATGAAGGAAAATTAGCGCTGCTCTGCTTACTGGATTTTTCAAAGGCATTTGATACTGTCAGCCATACTCTTCTCTGTCATAAACTAAAATATTTTTACGGTTTTTGTGAAAATGCAATTCATCTTCTTAGTAGTTACTTTAAAGATAGAGTGCAAAGGGTAAAGGTTGGAAATAATTTTTCGCAGTGTAAGATTATAAGTAGTGGTGTGCCCCAAGATTCGATGCTTGGCCCACTGCTTTTTTCAATATTTGTTAATGACATTTTTCAGTGCTGAAAATACTCTTCAATGCATGGGTATGCCGATGACATTCAAGTCTATCTAACAGGTAGAGAAAATTTAATGGAAGATTTAGCGTTCAAATTGAATGAAGACTTAAATTCTATTTATCAATGGGCCATAAAAAACAAATTCCAATTAAATGCTCAGAAGGCCTTTATATTAGCTATTTCTAAAAACAGAATATTTCTTGAGGATATTCCAGACTTATGTCTAAATTATATGAAGCTTCCTCTTGTAAGCAAGGTGAAAAGTTAAGGGTTCATCATCAATTACTCCTTGACGTGTACGTACCATAATAATGATGTAGTTCGTAAAATATATTTTATTCTACGTAATCTAAGAGTATCAGCTGATTTTACACCAATTGCTACGAGACGTAAATTAGTAATTCAACTTATTCTACCTGTGATCACTTATTCCGAAGTTGTATACAGTAAGCTTGACTCGAGGTCCCAACTTAAATTACAAATTGCATTTAATCACGCTACAAGATATGTATATGGCTTACGCAAGTGTTTGAGCACTTGGCCAAGTTGAAGAACTGTATACTTGGTTGTGACATATTGAGTTACCTTAATGCTCGGAATTGCATATTTCTTCACAAATTTATAAAATAGAAGACGCTAACATATCTTTATGAAAAATTGCAATTTGGTTAGTCGCAAAGAAGTCAAATGCTTTTAGTACCTCATTTTAACTTTTTAAACTCAACAAGATTGTTTTTTATTAACGCCATTAGATTCTGGAATGCTTTACCATCCAACCTTAAGTCGATAGTCGGAGAAGCAAGCTTCAAACAGGCCATCCTAAAGCATTACTCCTAAGCACAAAAAAAACAATTTTCACAGTTCACAGCTCATAAAAGTAATCACTGCTTATTCCCCTCTCTCTAATCTACTCCCCTCTCTACTTTGTCTCATTTATGTCTCAACTCAACTCACTCCTTATAAGCTATAAACAATATGTTTTTCTATCTAGTTTTAAACAGTTGCTTCAGCAATATAATTTCATATAATAATTGTAACATAGTGATAACTTATGTTTCAGTATGCTAAATCATGTTCTTGTATTTAATTTAATATAGTATTTAAATAATAACCACTTATGTATTCAATATGTGAAATCTTCCGCCTTAGAACCTTAAAAGAACCCAGTTCTTAGCGTACTCACATTGATAAAGAAATTAAATTAGAGTAAGTTCAACGATAATCGGTGGCAATACATAACCGATTATTACTACTTTAATTAGGGTTGCCAGACGGGCCTGATTTGGCCTGATTGTCAAGTTTTTTAATGCGCGTCAAGTGTCAAGTGAAAAAGTGATTTGTCAATGTTTTTTGTACGTTAATTTTTTTCTCAAATTTATTCTAGCTACATATGTAATAATATTTAAAAAAAGTAAGTTTATATTTCTAAAAAACACATCGAAAGAGCATATATTTGCTATCAATACAACTAAGGACTAATATGATACATATTTTTTTTCTCTGCAATTATAATTTAAAAAATATAGTTTTCTTTAGGTATGTACAATTATAATAAAAGTGCCAACACTGATATTTACCCCATTACTCAACAATGGTAAATTGACAACATTGAACAGCTGAGTTGCAATACGTACATTGAAGTTTTTGGAAATAAAAAGTGAACTTATATTTTTGTTGGATTGGTGAAAATATAACAAAAATGCTAGAAGGTAAAGAAGATGCTGAACCATCAAAAAAACCGAGATATACTGTTTACTTGGATAGATGGCATGTGGCACCAGAATATTCCAATTGGATACAAAAGAAAGATCAATACACTGCATTGTGTAAATTATGTCAGACAGAAATTTCAATAAAATATGAAGGGAGCTGGGCATTAAATAGACATATGAAAACTAAAAAACATGCCAAAATCGTATTGTCGCAAAAAATGTCCCGGAGCATTTCGAATTTCACTGTTTCAGCAGCAACTACAATTGAAACACAAATTGTACGGGCTGAACTATTATGTGTATTTCATAACGTATTACACGGCCTCAGCTATAACAGCTTAGATTGCCAAATGAAAATGAGTTCAACTATATACTCGGACAGTAAAATTGCCAACAAAATAACATGTGGACGTGTAAAATCAGCAGCTATAACAAATTTTACGTAAACAAATTTTAGATTTTTACGAAGATCCTGATGAAGCATCTAAGGATATATTTGGTAATATTATTACAATTACAATGTTAATAAATTAAAAATTGAACAAATTACATCGTATAATGCTGATAACGCAAATGTTAATTACGGTTTATATAATTCTGTATTTCAAAAACTTAAAAATGAAAATAGCCAAATTATAAAAGCAAATCGAGTACAAAAATTTCCTTCGACATGTGCCTACAAGATGGCTTTCACTTCTGCCAGCAGTTGACCGTTTGTTATATTGTTGGCCTGCAGTAAAAAGATATTTTCTACAAAAAGGCAAGAAAAATTGTCGAAAAGTTCTTTGGGAATTCGTAGCACATGCAATTTCCGACATAGAACTTACAAATGAAGATGATGAATGCACAATTGAAGGTTTATCCGAGGCATATTTATATTTCATTCATAATGTGATGCACGAGTTCCAAGCTGCTACATTAGTTTTAGAAAGTGACTCCTGCACAATTGTAGAACTACATAACGTAATGGCCAATCTTATGAACAGTATTCAAAGCCGTATGAATGATAATTTTTATGGAAGCAAAGTTGCTACAATTATGAAATCCCTTTCCCCTGATGAAATAAGTACTTTCAAGTTCGAAGCAAATGAGTTTCTTAAGAGAGCTACCAGTTATTTAGCTGAACGGTATGATTTTGGAGAAACATCAATGTACAATCAAATTTCCTGTTTAAATATAAAAAAGTCCCTTCTGACTTGGAATAAGCTGTTAGAGCTTCCGAAATTATTAGGTATTTCAAATGACATTGACAATGATAAACCGTATGCCGATTACTGTGTTCTTCGAGAAGTTTACGATATTTTACCAAAAGATATACCAAATGATAGAATATGGTCATATTTTTTAAAAAAGTGTGCAGAAAGCAATCTTCAAAATTTAAAAAAGTTGGTCTCATATGTGTTTTCTATCCCAATAAGCAATGCCTTTTGTGAAAAAGCATTTAGTGTACTAAATAATTTATATACCAAAGATAGGAAAAGAATGTCCTTCGATCTAATAAAAGCCGAACTATTAATAAGAATAAATTTTAATGAGGATTGCAAAAACTTTCAAAATTTTTTAACAACACCCGATGGTAGAGAATTAATTAATTCTGTATCTAAGAATACGAAATATATGTGGCAAAATAAATAGAACCTATATTTTTTTTCTTAAGATAGTACCTATATATTTTTTTTTAAATAACGCCTAAGTTTTCTTTAAAATATATAAAGACTGAATTTTTATTGTTATATTGTTTTTTGTTTCTTTTACATTGTTTCTGTTATTTTTACTTTTTATGATATTTTTGTTTTTATTCTAATAATTTTTATGAAAAAAAATAATAAAAAATTAAATAAAAACCAAGAGAAATAAAAACACTCATAGTGTTTTTATTTGTCAAGTTTTTTTTTGGTCAATGTCAAGCTTTTTGGCAAATTGGATCTGGCAAGCCTAACTTTAATTCACACATTGTTTATATAGGGTGTTCCAATAGTAGGAGTGGTACTTTGTTTTCCACTAAAATCTGCATTATCGACCCTTGTTCGCCATATTTTGTATCATTGTCATTGTGACAGTATAGGGTCTTCGTTGTGGATCACTACACGAAAGAACAACGCATTTAAATCGTCGAATTTTGGATCTGAAATTCCAAGTCGATAGCGCCAACGCTACGATCGATTCACCAAAAATGGGGTCGCTATCACCACATTAGTGAAACAACTGTGCGCAACATTGTGAATAAATTTTATCAAACTGGATCCGTACTTGATGTTCCGAAGCCAACCAGAGTGCGGACATCACGCAGTGCTGAGAATATTGCTGCCGTATGTGAAAGTGTCGTCGAGTCCCTCGAAATGTCTATTCGCCAAAGTTCGTCACAATTAGCCAATTCTGCAACCTCCATGCTTCGCATTTTGCACTTAGACTTGAAGTAACACCAATATAAAGTCCAATTGACGCAGCAGCTGTTGCCTCGTGATCATGCACAAAGCCGTACATTCGCTGATTGAGCCCTGCAAATGATTGATGAAGATGATGATTTTTTGCAAAACAAAAAATCATCTTTTCGGATGTTAATAAGCAAAACTGCCGTATCTGGGGCTCGGAAAATCCATGGAGAAGTCAATCATCCACCGCGAGTCACTGTTTGGTGCGGTTTATGGGTCGGAGGCATCACGGGCCGTTTTTTTTTCGAAGATGAGGACGGAAACACCGAAAATGTGTCTGATTGGTACCACACTATGTTGGGGGACTATTTTATGCCAGAGGTTGAAGCTCAGGGTCTGGACGATATGTGGTCTCAACAGTACGGCGCTGCACCACACACAACTCACCTCAATTTTGACTTTTTGTGTCGCAAATTCCCGAAACGTGTAGTTACTCGTCTCGGTGATGTGATTTGTACGTCCAGATAATATGATTTGACGCCGTTAGACTATCTTCTGTGGGTTTACACGAAGGATAAAGTCTATGTGAATGATCCGAAGACGATTCCGGACTTGAAAAGCAATATAAAATTGGTGAATGTCATCGAAAATAAGGCCGAAAGGGTGAGATATCTACGAAATAGTCGTAATGAACATATCCGCGAAATAATTTTTCACACATATAATTCTATTGTGTGACCTTTCGAACGAAATTAAATATTTGGAAAAATTCCAAATCTTTTGCGTTTTATTCAAAATTAAAGTACCACACCTACGCTTTTACACCCTTTATGAAGAATTAAATTGAAGTATGCGGCACTTACAAAAAAATTTTGAAATTACCAAAACATCACAAAAACAAAAAAATGTTTTGCAAACCATGATGTTAAAAAATTGATTTTAGTAAGAATAAGTTTTTACACAAAACTTGAAGAACACAATTGTTTTCAGAACTCTCTTTTTTATTTTCTTGATTTATTAATATGATTCAAGAATTGCTGTAAAATATCTGAAGTGATTTCTATCACGCTTTGACCACATGGTAAGCTATTGAGTTGTAATTCCATAATAAACAAAAATAAACCAATAAATAATTTTGTTTATTTTAACAATTATAAATTTATTTACATACAGTCTAGGCATGGCTTAAGTTCTGAAGTTTTTATGACGCGTTTATGATTTTTTTTTTCGAAAAATAGATAACTCTACTCTTGCATCAGATAATAAAATGTAAAATCGTATGATACACGGTTAAAAATAAAGGGCAAATTTTCAATCTTCTATGACATTTTTGTTGTTGAAAACAGCATTTTCCTAAAATTAAATTAAACTGAAAAATTAAATTTTAGACAAAGTTCGATATGAAATGTTTTGGATTTAAAAAAAAAACTAAAGTAAATTTAACTATAAGCTTATGCAAATAAGTTCTTGGGTCAAGGCAACAAAGTTTTAATAGTTTTTATGATTATGATGAATATGCACTACAGTTGCAGATTCATACAAGTATCTTGTATAATTTTATCCCATTAAATTTAAAAAAAATTACATTTTTATCTTGAATATGTTTTTTTATCGTCCCTGCTTTAAAGTCAGTCCCGCTTTTCAGTTGTTGGAATTTTTTTTACAATATTGAAGTATTTACAGTGGTGGCCAAAATAATAAGAGCGTAGCAACATATTTCATGTATATCGTTATTTTGATCTTTTCATAGCATACCTCTAGGTGGATCAAGCTGGAAAATCTCTGTTATGTTCATTCTATTACATTTTAGTCGAAACCATTTTATTCTCGAGCCATTTAGCAAAAGTGCCGTTACTTTTGTTGGCAGACGTCAAGTTATCAGTGGAATTATTTGAATGAGTGAATTTATTTGGGTGTGAAAAAATTTTAAAAAATAATTTACATTGCAGGCTGTGTTTTGTAATTATTTGTGAAGTGTGAGAAGTTTTTAAAAATATTTGTGAACTAGCCATGGGTCGGGGAACTGTTCTGAAGAAGAAAAGATATTGATACTTCAAATGCATAGCAGAGGCGAAACCTACAAATTTATTTAAAATGCTGTTCTTAACCACTCACCATGTGTTACAGCAAAAGTACTCAAGGAAAAAATTCAATGGCAATAAAGCTGAAAGCAGAGGATGTCCAAAACAACACCGTTACAGGATAAGCGCATAATTAATTTGTTGTGTTTTACGTTGACACCTGCCGTGAAGGCTTAATTTAACGTTGTTCCATAAAAATTGGGACCGATACAAAGTATCAGTCAGCACCCCTTTGAGGGTTCAAAGGTACCAAATTAGCTCCATGTTGTGCCATGTTAGCCCATCACTGGTCGCCAATCAAAAACAACGCCCACAAAAAGATGAGCCTCGCCTCACACACACACCATTCACACACTGGACCATAGCCCCCATTCACACACACATTCACACAGTGAATATCACAACTTAAACTTGCCTAAAGCGCCGCCTCTCAAACACTTCACATGCATACTGTTTCAACCTGGAAACTTGCTCACTAGTTGCAAGGGCATTCCCAAGGTCGAAATCCCCATTCTCGCGCAAAGTCCCCATTGTACGCAAATCGCGAATATCCTCATAAAGAGGACAATCACGAAGTACGTGCAACCAATCCTCACGGATTGTCCCACAGCACTCATTCACACTCAGATTCCTCTCATACAAAAATGCATTCAAGGAACCATGCCCATTGAAAAGGAAACACAGGCTTAAGCCGAAGCTAAAGTCTGGGCGTCCAGCCACAAACATAACATCACGTATAAAATTATACGTGACCCACCCATTAACACGTTCATTCCATCTAGATTGCCATCTAGACCTCACCCATTCAAACAACCTGGCCTTCCATTCACGGGATAAGCGCAAAGTAAGAGAAGCTCTTAAGGATCCATTTACCACATCGTTGGTCATTAAAAAAACTATACATTGGATATTAGCTCTAGAACGATCTAGAAGGTTCCTTTACTAAACATTAAGAACATCAAGCAACGGATTGAATTTGCTAATACGGACCAAGTTTCCAGTAATAGAAGAAATTGAAAAAATATTTTGTATACCAATGAAACAAAACTATTACGAATGTAATTTATTTGGTTCGGATGGTGGAACATTTGTACGAAGAGGCAGGAACTAAGAACTAAATCCTAGGAACACCATTAAGACAGTAAAACACGGCGGTGGAAACATCAAAATTTGGTGATGTTTTTCCTATGTTGGAGTTTTTCCAATTTAATGTATAAAAGAAAATATGAAAAAGAAATTGTACCTGGATATTTTGGAAAATGTCATGCTGCCTTATGCGGAGAACAATATGCCTTTGGTTTGGACTTTCCCACAGGACAACGACCCCAAGCATACTGCTAAGAGGATAACTAGATGGTTTGAGCAAAATAATATTGATGTCTTGACATGGCCTTTTCAGTCATGGAAAGTTTTGAAAAATAGGATATCAAGCAAAAAAACTACAAATAAAAAGGCATTATGGGAAAATAAAGAGATGTTCGTATGCCATACCTGTGGATACCTGCCATAAACTAATTGACTCAATGCCCAGAAGAAGCGAGGCGGTTCTACGGAATAAAGGCTATACAACGAAATACTGATGTACTGATACTGAAATTTTTATAAAAAAAGAATCATAATTCTTATTATTTTTATCTTTTACAGGTAGCTGATTATCGCACTCTTATTATTTTGCCCAACCTAAAATTGACTTTTAATTTTTTAAAATTAAACATGAAATGATCATTTATTATTTTATTCGAATGCATTATTATTATTTGAATGCATATAATGAAGTGAGGATGTAATGCTCTTATTATTTTGGCCATAACTGTAAATAATTTTTTAATTTTTTTAAATAATAATTATTATCAATACTTCACTTCGAAACTTGCCCAATTCCGTACTCAAACTCACGTCCTCGCAAATTCAGGTAGGGCGTGGCGTGTTGTCCATTGCATCACAATAGCTACTTTTATTACAAGCTAATATTCAAATCAAAAATTAAGACGGATCTTTGGGAAAGAATCCAGAAGGATAGGAATGCCGTACCTTAAAGCACTTGTCAGAAATTAGTAGAGTCCATGCCTCGCAGATGTGAAGCTGTCTTGAAAAATAGAGGCTATTCTATTAAATACTAAAAATATGATATAATATTATTAATTTATTTTTAAGATTTCATAATTTTGTTTATGTTTTGATTGTATTTTACTGTCCCCACTTATGAAGCATTTTTAAATTTCGAATTTTAAGATTTTTATTAATTTCAATATATTGTCAAAAACTTTTTTATTGAATTCTTTAATGATAAGTTAATAAAACAAACTATTGAAATTGCTGGGATTCGTATATTATTACTGTGCTTTTTTGAATTTAAGTTTGCATGAGAAAGTGATTCCATTTTATTGTCCGGCACTGTACCAAGTGGATGAATGTTTGACTCGCATCCGAAACTTGCATCCGATTACACGGTTCAAATCTAAAATTATGTAAAGCTTCATGCATTCATGAATTAATCCTTTCGTAAAAATTATATTACAAATTTCTCAATTTAATCAATCTGTATTTAAAAAAAACACATTTTTTTTTGTTTTAGTAATGAAAAAGAAAAACAAAAATAAATAAATAAAAAAAAAAACTAATGTCTGCGCCAGGAGTCGAATCAACAAAGTCCAGTTTAATATATCAACTGCTTCATTAATATATCAATGCAAATTTTGGTCGGCATATTTAATGCTTATATGAAATTATTTCAATTAAATAAGTATGTATAAGTAGAGCTTTTTAAATAAAATAATTGAACATTTCAATCACAAAATTATAAATTTCAACCAAAAAGTTGAAAATTTCAATCACAAGGTTAAAAATTTCAACCAAAAGGTTGAAAAATCACATAAAATATCACAATTCTTTAATTTTTATAACTTTTGTGTTTAATATTAAAACTGTATAGCTATTTATTTAACAAATTTAAATAAAATTTTCTACAGAAAATAGTTGAAACTACTTACACATATAATTTTTTATTAAATCAAATTAAAGTTGAACATTTCAAATTTTTTGGAAAGGTATACTCGTATACCAACGTTTACCAAAGTTGAAAAAATTTACTAAAATTTTTTACAGTGTAGAAGTACTTAGACAACTGAAACGTAATCGATATATTTACTTATTTAAATAAGGTACTCAAGCTTAAACTATATAAATACTTAAAGGAGAGAGCACTCAATAATGATATTACTAGCAGTGAGCGAATATATATAAAATAAACGAATTGGCCATTTCAGCCCTTGAAAAAACTGTGACTGATCTTCTTATGACCAGTTGTGCTGTGCGTGTTGTGAAAAGTTTGAACACAAATGAAATCAAGAATTGGACCTACAAACTTTATGCCAACTACGAACGGCCTATGTTCTCAAGAAGCTTTGTATGGTAGTTTTTACTCTCTGAGGTTTGCCATTGTCTGCGGTCGAACACTGAAGGCCGTACAGAATAATGAATTCAATTGAAATAGCATTCTGTGTCAGATGGGATTCGAACTTGGATTCCATCGTATACCAGCCACGCAGCTTAACCAGTATGCCACGTCCACCAAATGGTATAATATTTTAGTGTACCGTGTATGACATACGTCTACATTCTATAGCGTATATGTTTGTGTACACGAGCGCAAATACATACACTACACTACGATCGCACAAAAAATTGACACAAATATTATCATTGTGTACTTTTCGACAAAAAAACGTGCAATACTGCTTGTAATGTTTGCGCAGTAAGTACTCAGCACAAACGGCCACTCTACGCTTAAGTTACGCTCTGTGTGTCCAAGTTGGGTCGAAATGAATTTTTATTATTGATAAATTATTGTTCTCGATTACGTTTCAGGACTAGTTCCAGGACTAGTTCTTCAGGACTAGTTACATGCCCAGTTCTCCAGGACTAGTCCTCAATAACTAGTTCTAGGACTATTTCAGGACAAATCCATGATTATTTCAGGAACTTTCTTAAAAACCGCCTCACAAACGGTTATTTTGGTTTAGCTAATGCTACGTAATGGCGGCCGTGGCGTAGTGGGTAGAGTGTGTGGCTCATACGCCAGAGAACTCAGGTTCGAATCGCCTATCTGACACAGAAAGTTTTTTTCAATTGAATTAATTTTTCTGTTTGGCTGTCACTTCTCTGCAGACAATGGCAAACCTCAGAGAGTAAAAAACTGCCATTAAAAGTTTCTTGAGAACTTAAGCCGTTCGGAGTCGGCGTAATGCTTGTAGATGCAGTTCTCAATTATTTGTGTTCAAACATTTCACAACACAATTGATCATAAGAAGCTCGGTCAAAGTCCTTTCAAGGGCTGAAATGGCCATTTCGTATTTTTTTTTTTTTTTTTTAATGCTGCGTAATACTGTAACATCGCAGACTACGCTCTGTGGGTTTAAGGTGGATCACAGGAATTTTTACTATAGAGAAATTATCATTCTCGATTTCGTTTCGGGACTAGTTTCAGGATTAGTTCTTTAGGACTGGTTCAAGGACCAGTTTCAGGATTAGTTCTTTGGGACTGGTTCAAGGACTAGTCCTTCCAGGATTAGTTACAGGGCTAGTTCAGGACACGACCATGTCTACTTCAGGAACTTCCTTAAAAACCGCTATATATACGGTTATTTTAGTGTAGCTTATGTTACGGCACACGGTAACTTTAAGCGTAGGTGTTTCGCTGAGGTGGCTCACAGGAATTTTAATTATCGAAATATTATTCTTCGAGGACTAGTTCCAAGATTAGTTTCACTACTACTTGCAGGATTAGTTCAGGAAAAGTCAATGACTACTTCAGGAATTTTACTATTAACCGCAGAATATACGGTTTTTTTGTGTTGCTACACTCAGATAAAAGCACCTATCTTTTTGTGATAAAAAATTTCTCTATTTTCGATAATACCAATTTTTCCTATTTCAAATAAAATTTTCTTCAATAAGAATAAATTTTTCTATATTCGAAGAAATATTTCCTCACTTGTGGGAAACGAATATATTGTGGGAAACGAATATACCGCTATATATACGGTTATTTTAGTGTAGCTCATGTTACGGCACACGGTAACTTTAAGCGTAGGTGTTTCGCTAAGGTGGGTCACAGGAATTTTTATTATCGGAAAAATTATTCTTCGAGGACTAGTTCCAGGATTAATTTCACTACTACTTCCAGGACTAGTTCAGGAAAAGTCTATGACTACTTCAGGAATTTTACTATTAACCGCAGAATATACGGTTTTTTTGTGTAGCTACACTCAGATAAAAGCACCTATCTTTTTGTGATAAAAAATTTCTCCATTTTCGATAATACCAATTTTTCCTATTTCAAATAAAATTTTCTTCAATAAGAATACATTTTTCCATATTCGAAGAAATATTTCTTCACTTGTGGGAAATGAAAATATTTCATGTCTCTAATAATGATAAGTATTTTCTCACATTTAAAAGTGCACATTTGAAGAGAAAAATTCATAGAGAATGAAAAATGTTCTCTGTTGTAGATAAACAATTTACTATGCGAAATATTTTCTTCAATAAAAACAAGTCCTTTCACAAGTTCTTTCTCTAGAAACGATATATTTTTCCTATATTGAATTAGGTACGAAAAAAAGAAGAAGATATTTGAAAAAATATTCTTGCGAAGAATGTTACCGGTCTTGGAAGAATACGCTATTATACCTGAACATCAGTTTGGGTTCAGAAGATCACACGGTACTCCCGAACAATGCCACAGAATCGTCAATTTAATATCTGATGCGCTGGAAAACAAAAAATATTGTAATGGTGTGTTCTTAGACGTTCAGCAAGCTTTCGACAGGGTATGGCATCCAGGACTTTTATACAAAATAAAAAAACTTCTTCCTGCCCCTTACTTTATGGTACTAAACTCATACTTAAGTAATCGTAGCTTTTATGTCAAAATGAGTGGGGAAAACTCAAATATATGTTCAATTAATGCTGGTGTCCCTCAAGGAAGCGTCTTGGGGCCAGTTCTCTACACTTTATTCACAGCTGACTTGCCAGTAAATGATGATGTTTCCATAGCAACTTATGCAGATGACACGGCCATAATAGCAATAAGTGCAACACCTGCGGAGGCATCTGCCCTAATGCAAGCCGAACTTAACAAAATTGAAGTATGGTTGAAGAAATGGAGAATCATGGTTAACTCTGATAAGAGTGTACAAGTGTACAAGAGAGCGAGTGAATGATGCTAGTGAAAAGCAAGTGTTGCATATCCTGTATATTATGACGATTGTTCCTTTAACCGTTTCGGGGCGAGAACTTTTGTGGCCATCAATCTTAAAAAAGAGTTTAGATATAGTCTCCTAATGTTGTTTTAAAAAAAAGTAATTTCATAATATATTTTTAGGACGTTCCAAAAAGGAGATATCGTCCTGGGACAAAAACATCCCAAACACACCTGAAAAGCAAAATTTGAATAATAAAATCAGAATATATTTTACTTTATTTCAATTTATTTTATTCTTTTATAATATTTATTGTAGCACAAAATTATTTTAATTAGTTTCTATGGCAAGGTGTGAAACATTTTTTACAAAACGCCAAGTTGCAGGCAATGCAAAGCTGATTTGTGCGACTTTCTTTTCCGTTTTTAGTACAATTTACGCACCGTTGTCGCTTGTTTGTTCGTGTTGGTAAATGGTCCCCCAGATTTTGTTTGATACGTTTTTTCATAGTGCTGAGGGGTCCTGTTCGAACATTGCGTCGTATTTTCGCTTGCTTGCTTCCTTCGTCAATGAGAGATTCGGAAAGCTCCACTAAAAATCCCAAAAATGGTTCTCTTTTTTGCCGTGGATGATTTGTTTCCGCATGGATTATCCACGCATTGACAGCGCATGTCATCATAAGCCGAAAGAAAACTTTTCGCCATCATTTAGTTGACTTCCGGTCAAGTTCATACAACGTACTCATTTTGTCCGCCAAATCTACGCCACCGATTAGATTTCTGTACGTTTTTACAATATCCGGACATGTTATATCTATTTTTTTGCCATCCTTCTGTTTTCTTGTAACAGTGTCCACTGAAGCTTTATGGCAGTTGCTAAGCAGCATAACCTGTTTTGTGTCTTGCCAAACCACTGCCAAAGTACCAGACGAATTGCTCTTGAAGACATATTCTCCTCTGCTTAGTTTCTCAGTAAAAGTTGGTAAATTTTTTCTGTTAGATATACAAGTACCTAAGGCTGGAAACGGTATATAATTAATTAATTTTGCTGACGTGAAAAAGCGATCAAAGCACAACGTTGTGTCAGGGTGTCTGATAGTCGCTGACAATTTCATGACAACGCGTTCGCCTAATGTGGATGATTGATAGGAATGGTCTTCTTTTCCGGAATATATATTAAAATCGTACGTATAGCCTGTCAAACTGTCGCATCGCATCCATAGTTTTATGCCTCTCTTTACAGGTTTTAGTGGCATATACTGCTTCAACGTAGAGCGGCCTAGAAATTTTGTCATAGATTCATCAATGCTTTGGAACGGAGAGTTTGATCTATATTTTTGAAAGTTTATTTTTAGACAATCTACCAAATCATCAACGAAATAAGTTTTTGGTTTTGGATCAGGTTGGAATGATAAGGAAGAAAAATAAAGTTTGGACATAACGTGTAAAAACCGGTCTCTGGACATTGCTTTTTTTATGTATGCACTACCCAATGACGTGCTATTCGACCAATAGTCCTTCAAAGATGGCACTCGATTATATGACATAACAAAGGTACATCCAAGCAATATAAGTATTTCGTCGAAATCGGTTTTTGCAGGTTTGTTTTTGGGATGGCTGCTATTGAAAATATCAATCCTTTCATTAGTAGAATGAACAATGTGATGAACAAAACTTCTAGGCAGCAGCTTGAAAAATATTTCCACAGGCTTCAATCCTCGAGGTATTCCTCCATGGCTAACGGTGCGATCTTCACTAACTGTAAATCGTATTGTGAATGTTGGTAGGGGGTTTGACCAAATTATAACATTGTTTGGCCAATCAGAAACAATTTCTTCATCCAGACGTTCCACTTCAAATATTTCTTCGTCAGAGTCATCGGAAATATCATTTGCAGTTTCATTCGCATCAACAATTTCCATTCCTTCATTACTATGATCCGTGTCTTCTTCCTCTTCTAAAGCACTACTGCCTTTCTGACTGGGACTATAAGAAGAATCACTAGCAGCAAATGGATCATCCTCATCATTGCTTGAATTATTCAGAAAATCCTCAATTTCTGGAGTCGCCAGTTTACGTTTTCCGTCCATATCTTTCTAAGAAAAATAATGTGAGTTAGTACGGTTGGGATGTTAACGTCCCACAAATAAACAGTTTTGGGATGATTTTATCCCACGAAACTTACCTTAGCCGCAAATTCAGAAAAATATCTTTTTATTGGTTTTCGATTATATTTTCTATGAAATAACAACTGTTTGAGTAAAACTTTACTAAATGACACTTTTTTCCACAATTAAAACACTTGTTTTTTGAGCTTTTGTCGATGGTCTTATTAGCAACTCAAACCGCGCGAACTGATTTATGACTTTTGACATAAGCTTGATGTGTTATATTGACAGCTATATTAAATTTTTTGTAGAGAAGAATATAAATAATGATTTGGGACGGTTTTCAACCAAATCGTGTGAGAATTTTCAGAGATATGATTTTTCAAATTTTTCTGGGATAAAAATATCCCTGTCGTCCCGAAACGGTTAAAGGCATTTTTTTTTTTATTTAACATAGCTACACAAAGCGATGTTGCTTATTGCCACTCGTTCTTTGGATGCATTTATTAAATCGTTTTTTGAAAGAAATTTCTGGAATATGGAAACGTAATAAAGAATTATGTTCCACCAATATTAAGAAAATATATCTCTATTTTGAAGAAACTGTTTGTTTTTTTTTGTGAGAAACTATGAACGCTATTTAAAGAAAAGATTTATTAAAATTCAATAAATATTTCTCTATTTTTGGGAAGAATTGACTCAATAAAGAAAACGTTTGAACCTGTTATAAAGAAATATTTTCCTTTTAAAGAAGAAAAAATCTGTCTTTATTGATTAGAAAATATTTCTCTTTATCATGAAAGCTCTTTCCCATTTTAAGAGAATTTTTGGGATCACATTTAGAGAAGAGCATTCTCTGGAGCAAATTTAATACCATTTTCCTCTAAGCATGATGCCTTTTTTCATATTCCGAGAAACTATTTTCTGACTGTAGTGCGACGGTAACTCTTAGCGTAGGTTACGCTCGTAGGTTACGCTCTGTGGGCACAAGTTGGTCCCAGGAATTTTAATTATCGATAAATTATATAGAAATTTTTGTTCTCAATATTGTTGCAGGACTAATCCCAGGATAAGATCATCAGGACTAGTCTTTTGGGACTAGTTCCAAGACCAGTTATTAAGGCCTAGTTCCCGAACTAGTTCAGGATTAGTTCATGAATAGTTCAAGGTTTTGAGTTATTGTCAACTATGATTTTATGAATGAAAAATGTTTATTACAACATTTTTATACTGAAATTTTTTATTGTAGCTAAGGAAAAAAAATATTTTCTAAAAATAACTATAAAATTATAGTTTTGTAATACTATAAAATTATACTGTTAAAAAATAAGAACTTAGGTTTATAAACGCTGTCAGTGAAAATGTTGTCGTCAAGTCAGACAACTTCTATTTTTTACGAATTTTTTTATATTTAAACTCATAGAATGAAGTTAAGCGTATAAATTTTATGCAAAAGAAAATTTTTTTTTTTAAATTTTGTAATAAGTGCTGACAAGTAGAAAACTATTACGACGGGTTATTGTGTTAGTTGTTGCCAACTATTATTTATAATATAGCTTGACTACATAAAACTATACGATTGTAAAGTGTTTTGTGTTTTTGAAAAAAAAAAAATTATTTCAACAACAGCTGTTGTCTAGGCAAATAAAATATGCTATTCAAGTGAATTCGACGGCACATTTTTATCAACTACTTTATTAAGCGTGTTGATTGTTTTTAGCAAAACAAAACAAAAAAAAAAAAATATCGAGCCCTACGGGCCATTATAGCACCAACAAACCCAAACAAGTCCGTAAAACGTGCAAAAAGTAAAAAGACGGAGGATCGGTAGCTGTTTAGCAGACGGCTTGTCTAAATATTTTATTGTATGTATTATTATAGCAAACATGCTTCAATGACAAAAACAAATACAAAGTGCTTGACACGAGGCAGCAAATCAGCTTCACAGTCAGTCAGTCGACCAACAAGCAAGTCAATTAATCAGCCAGCCAGCTAGTCCGTCAGCTTGATAATCAGCCAAACAGCTACACCGAGAGAAAAAAATCGTTTGAGATCATGCAAGTTTATTTTTGTGAAGAACAAATGTGAAGAGTTAGAGATATCTTGTGTAATCACAGGACAAGACCATCAGGACTCATTCCAGGACTAGATTCTCAGAACTAGTTCCAGAACTAATTCAATGACTAGTTCTTCAGGATTAGTTCCAGGGCCAGTCATGTAGAACTAGTTACACAACTAGCTCATACCGAGTTTCATAGTTTTATTTGCATTATATATAAACTAATTGAAATACTACTTAAAAACAAGTGATTGATAGACTACTTTGAATTATATTAAGGCGGTAACTACTCTGATTTTGACATCTTTTAATTGCAAATTTTTATTAAATTACAAGTTTATATATATTTAACCATGTTATTTTATCAAATATTATTAACTTTAGACCATCAGTAATAGTTTTCAATTGGTTATTTTAAATTAATTAAAAAAATAATTTAAATATAATTAATTTAACAAGTAGTTGAAAATATATGCAGACGAAAGTCAATTGATTTATTTAGCGGATATCACCATACAAAATATGTTAGTTCGTTCTATGGAAAAAAGTCAGAATTTCAACTAGTTGTGGTTGACAAAAAACTACTTTATCAACTACTTTTTAATTAGTTCATTTTCCTACAGGGTAGCTTATACCGAGTTCCACAACTAGTTCAGAACTAGTTGCACAACTAGTTCAGAACAATTCCAGTACTAGTTCAGGACTTTGAGCTCAACTTTTAAGGTCAAATCAAATAGTTTCAAAAGGAAAACTTCGCTACTCTATGCAAAAAAAAAAAAATGCATATTTAACAAATCATAATTTGAATTATTAAATAACAATAATTATTGTATAAATCATACGAGGGCTTATGTAAAAGAATCTATGCTTAGACTATTTCATTTTATTGCTTGCGTCTGGAAATATATCGTTAATTTGCTGGACCAACAATTAAAATTTTGTTCTTTCGACCAAAAACTAGAACAGGCTCAAAACGATCGATGCCAGCGTAAAATTCAGCATAAGTTTAATATTAATTTTCCTCTAGTATTTTTTTCGGTGTGTTTGGTAGCGACTCAATCCTCAAACGTCTTACGTCTGATGCAATCTAGACTAAAATTAATCAGTAATTCTATTTTATATGAATTGAATTAATGCTATATTTTCAATTCGAAACGCTTCCGATTTGATTGTTGTTGTTGTTTTTATTATTTTTTATTGTTGTTGCTTTTATTTTTATACCCTGCTATTTGCTGTTTCTATTATTGTTGTTGTTTGTATTTATGTTATTTATTTTAACGCTATATCAACAGCATTCGCTGTGAAATTTACATTTTAATCGTAATTTTTATTAAATCTTGAAGAAAATTACGTTGTTTCGAAATGTGACGATATGAGTGATATGAGCAGCAGCAACAATATTCAATGTTGCAGCAGCAGCAGCAGCAGTAGATACCTGTAAACAAAACAAGGACAAGACAAGCACGATCTGATCCACACGATCCAAACGAACCACGCGCAAGACAGCAACAGTGTGGCACAAAGTATTTAAGCTGCTGTTGTTGTTGCTGTTCTTTTTGCTGCTGACAACAGCATCAGGCATGTGTTTCCAACAACAACAACAACAACAACAACAACAACAACCAACAATTGACAAATTTTTTAAATATGTTGAAAAAATAAATACATTATTCAGCACTAAAAAAATTAATTTCTCAAAGTGATTTTCAATTTTTTTTTACAATTTAAGAGCGACAACATCGGTCGCTATGGTGTCTGGTAAATTGTTTTTTTTTTTTTTAAATTTGCATTATCTTATTTGCTGTTGGTTCTAAAATTTCTATCAAGTATTCCATAAGTATCACTAAAAAAAAGAACTTATCTCCATATAATCGGCTAAAATTATCGCTAATTCAGATTCAAAACGTGTCTGTTAAGTAGGTATTGATTGTATTGAAATAGAATAGAAAAATGTTTCACATAAAATGAAAAAAAAAACGAGCAAGTCAAATTGTACAATTGAACAAAAATTCAAGTAGTTCCCGCAGAATCATGAACTTTTGCTAGAATAAGCTTAAGAATAAGCCAATGCTTGACACAAAATTTTATCATATAAATGATAGACCCACTTCTTAATCTGGTATATTCACTAAAAAATGATTCCAGATCAATAAAATTGATAAAATTTGATACACAGAACCAGAGCTGCCAGCTGTCTGTAAAGAAAATTCCCCCTTTTTGCATGCATAATAATTGTTAACGTCGCATTTTTCCCCATTTCTTTTTTTGAATTTATAAATAAAAGTTTTAAAATATAAGCAATTGTACTGACTTCCTATTGAGATTTAAAAAAAAAGTAGGCAGTGCCCCCCCAGCCGACCGAAGTGAAAGCTTAAAGCTATGAAATAACATAGCTGTTATGAATTTCCGAAGTAGCTAGAGTCGGCAAATCAGACGCGTTCTACTTTTTTTAACTCTTTTTATCAATTTATGCGTTATTGAATGTATAAATTGCTGTTTTTTAATGTTTATTTTTATAATATACTAGCAGAACCCCGCCCGCTTCGCCAGGCACTTTCTTAACATGCTTACATTTATATAGCTATGCATGTGTAGTTAAAAGGGTTTGTGAAGTTCCTGTTTTCAGAAAAGCTGCCCTGCAGCAATTGGCACTAGTACAGAACTACCCGATTTCACTAGCCCTAAGGTAACCAGTATTAGTTACACTTCAATCTACTTTCTTTTAATTCAACTGGCGAATTTTACGTGAACATGTCATAGGCAGTTTACACTACCATTCCACTAGTCACTTCACCAGCGTTACATTCCCTAGTCAGAAAGATAAAAATATAAAAAACCGTAGGCATTGTGAAAGCAATCTCCAGTTAATAAATTTATACTTTTTTACCACAGTATTTTTCTTCATGTTCTTTAACGAAATAACACCTTTTATATTATGTTTTCTCGAAAATATTACTCCGAAAAATATAAGTCATCGATACAAAATCAAGACGTCAGAAGCATAAACAATAAGCAATAGAAACTTGAAGTTGATTGAACTGTCCCTTTTATGCATTACCTTGGGTCAAAAAAGGAGCTGGTTCATATAGAACTAGTGAAGTAGTTAACGAGAAAGGAGCAATTGGTTACTTTCGGTACTGGCGGGTGGTTTGAGCCTGTCTATATGAGCCTGTTTGTTGCGGTAGTGTTTTTTTTCCCCCCGCGAATTCGTAAAAATAAAAAAGAAAAAAAAAACAACCGACTACAAAATCACTACAGAGTAAAAAATAATTTTAAAAATACTTTTCCTTTTAATTTCTTGGTCATATTTGATAATTTATTTAAACATATTATTATATATGAAATCTTATTATCTTAATTTTTTTCTTATTTGTTTTATTATCATAAATATATTAATTTCTTGATGAATTCAAAAGCTTTTAAGGTTGGCGCTAATATAATCAGACTTTTAATCAGAAGCGCCAACTTCAACGCATATCAACTAGCCTCAAAATTATTCAAGAGACACTGTTTTTCTAATATTGCTACGCCCATTCGTCGAATTACTCCCATTTTCTTGCCCGTAATTTGTAATAATTGTGCCTACCCCTACACTAAATTGCAGTACCCTAGTGTCAATATTATTCGAGATACAGTAGTATCTAGTATTGCGAGATCTATTATTGCCACGCCCAGTTCTCGAATACCACCCACTTTTGTACGGGCACCTCCATGCTTATGATATCTATCTGTTCCCCAAAAATTATGGCAATCAGGCATATGGTTTAGGAGTTATCGATGTACATACATTTAAAAAAAAAAAAAAAAAAAAATAAAAAAAAAAAAAAAGCAGAGAAACCGACGAACTTGAGAACCTCCTCCTTTTTGAAGTCGGTTAAAAATTAAGTGGCAACTCAATGAAAAAAACATTATAGAATTTTTAAACTCTGGCAAGGGATGCGGTTTCAGTGACCCATTCTAACCTAATGTTCGCCCCAGCACCGAATTCGTAAAAGGAAAATAGTTTACCTGGCATCTCTAAGGTAAGAGAAATTCGGAATTTTTAAATTCGAAGAAAGAGTTCGGATTCAGTGACTACTTTTTACCTAGTCTTCGCCAGCAGCAAATTAGTAAAAATGAAAAAAATGTGCTAACCCTATGGTAAGAAACTTACTTAGTTTTAAAATTCGTATAAAGGATTCGGATTCAGTGACCCATTTTTACCTATAGTTTGCCCTAGCACCGAACTCGTAAAAAGAAAACAGTTTTAGATGGCAATTCTATGGAAAAAATAACGTTACTTTTAAATACTGACGACGTACTTGGATTCAGCGCCCTTTTTTTAGCTTATGGTAAAAAATTGTGGTAAAAAATTATATAATTTTGGAAATTCTGACAATAGATTCGGAGTCAGTAACCCATTTTTAGTTAGTGTTCGCCAAAACACCGAATTCGTAAAAATAAAAAAATTTAGTTGGCAGCCCTATGGAAAAATACGCAATTTTGAATTTAGGTGGCAATCATATGGTAAGAAATGGCGAAATTTTTGAAATTCTGACAACGGATTTAGAGACCCATATTTTATCAAATTCGTAAAAATAAAAAAATTTTGGTGGCAATGCTATTTTTTTTAGCCTTTAAATTTGCGCATATATAATTATCTACATTTAAAAAAAAATCAACTAAATTGGTTAAAAATTACGGGCAGCAGAGGGGAACACACGCTTTTCTTGCAATTTGTTTTATATATATATATATAGAATTGTAACACAATTACTTTGGTTGGGTAATCGGTAATTGGCTCGGCTACCGGTCGGTAATCGGTTGGTAATCGCTTCGGTAATCGGTAATCAGTTGGTAATAGTTTCTGTAGTCGGTTGGTAATCGCTTGGGTAATCGTTTGCTAATCGCTTCGGTAATCGGTTGGTAATCGCTTTGTTAAGCGGTAATGGGTTGGTAATCGCTTCGGTAACTGGTTGGTATTTGCTTTGGTAGTTGGTATTTGTTTGGAAATCGCTTTGGTAATCCCTTCAGTAATTGGTAATTGATTCAATAATCGATTAGTAATCTTGGTCATGCCACTCGAGCCATACAACCCCTAAGGGTAAATTTGTTCAGCTTTTTGTTGAATCGAACCAATTGATTCAAATAGTGAAGGAACCAACTTTTTTCCACGAAGTGATCTGCTTAGCCATTACATCCTAGACCTTTTTCTGACTTCACATCATGAAAAATATGATGTGAGTGTCAACGCAACTCTTGGAAATTCGGACCATTGCACCATCTCCGCTGCTTTTTCATATTCTTACCTTTGCACCTCTACGCATAAAGCCCCGAAGAGGACTGCATGGCTTAAGATAAGGCAAATTGGACTGTGTTAAATAATTTTTATCACAACTTCAATTTGGAATTATGCTTCGCTGACAGAAATGTAAATACCTCTGCTGTTATGGTGCAAGAAATTATCTTATTGGGTATGCCGTCTTTCACCCCCAATAAGAAGAAAAGCATTAAATCAAAAGACCGCTCATGGTTTAATGAGACTTGCAGGATTGCAGTCCGGTCCAAAGAGGAAGCCTATCAGAATTGGCGATCTGATAAGAATGCTGATACTACAATAAAAGACTATGAATCGAGTCTAGGAATCGCTGTAACGCAATTTTAAAACGCGAAAAGTTTCTTCACGAAACTCGCATTAGAGAACAGGTTCTTCTATGCCCCAAAGGGAGCAAAAGCTTTTGGTCATTCGTTTAAAGAGTTAAAAATGATACGTTTTCGTCGATTCCAACTCTTTTAACAGATGACCAAATCTTCACTGACTCGGTTGATAAAGCGAACCTATTGGCAGGACTGTTTGCGCAACCTTTTCAATATCTCCTTCAGGACAGGAAGGTCGCAAATGTCCCGCCAGTACCAAAAAAGGGCGATGCCAGGAACCCTGCAAACTATCGGCCCATAGCGATATGCTCTACGCTCGCCAAAGTTATGGAGAGCACAATTAACTTCAACCTAATGAACTATCTGGAGCACAACGAATTGTTTAGTAATCGCCAGTATGGTTTTCGTAGGACCCGCTCTACCGGTGACCTAATGGCTTTCCTCACCAAAAAATGAAACCAATGCGTTCACTTATTTGGTACGAGCAGGGTTGTTGCTCTGGATATTTCAAAGGCGTTTGACCGAGTGTGGCATAAAGCGCTCGTGTCGAAACTAATTGCATGTGGTGTCGGTTGTAACTTTGCTCGGTGGATCACGTGTTTTCTTACGGACCTAAGTATCCGTGTTGCTGTCGATGGAATTTCGTCAAATGAGCTTGCCATCAACGCAGCAGTACCGCAGGGTTCAGTCCTATCGCCAACTTTATTCTTGGTTTTTATCAACGACCTTCTGTCGTTGACCTACAACTCAATCCATTCTTTTGCGGACGACAGCAGCATTTGTCATTCATATTTCTTCAAAAAACGCCCTGACTCTTTGGAGATTGAGAGAAAAAGGCAAATTATGAATGACACACTTAATAATGACTTTAAAACAATCTCCGAGTGGGGTCTTGCTAATAGAGTAGAATTTAATGCTAGCAAGAACCAGTGTTGCCTGTTAATCCACAAGCGAATGAACTGTTCCTTAGGACCCCTGAATATGAATGGTGTAGATCTTGTAGAGTCAGATGCTATTGACGTTCTGGATCATTCCAATCTCCGTTGGAATGATCACATTTTCAATGTGACGAAAGAAGCGGCCAAGTGCCTAGGTTTTTTAAAACGGTGCAAGAAATACTTCACTCATCTGATCTTCGCGTGATCTATACCTTATATATTAGGCCGAAAATGGAGTACAATTCGCACATTTGGGCAGGGGCTTTATGATCATAATTGGAGCTTCTGGACCGGATTCAACTACGTGCGATATATTTGTTAGGGGATGAAAATATTTCATCTTCTCATCTCGTGGCCTGACGCCACCAGCCCGTGTGCTTTCTAGGTCCACTCGGACAGCTCTTCAAGCCCATCCTTTTGCCATTGCCTATTTGCCCATCAGAACATCGCATTACCGATATAATTCGTTCTTCAGCCGCTCAGTAAAATTGTGGAACAATCTCCCTGCGAGCGTGTTTCCCGGCAGTTTCAATCTGTGCAAATTTAAATCAAATCTCCACCGACACTACTCCATCTTTCAACCCTCCAACTATCTATCACCCGTCTTCCGAATCAACACAATGCTTTCGCATTTATAGGGGCCATCACCTGAGTGTTGGCTTAGTCTAAACAAAAAAAAAAATAGCTTCGGTAATCGGTAATTGGTTCGGTAATCGGTTGATAATTGCATTGGTAATCGGTAATTGGTTAGGTAATTGGTTGGTAATCGCTTCGGTAATTGGTTCAGTAATCGGTTGATAATCGCTTTGGTAATCGGTAATTGGTTCGGTAATTGGTTGGTAATCGGTAATTGGTTCGGTTATCCGTTGATAATTGCTTCGGTAATTGACCTGGTAATCGATTCGGTCTTCGGCATGGTCGATGCTAGGTAATCCCTAAAAAGGAGTACCGTGCAGCAAGAATTTCTGTTACGCTAACAGCGTGATGGTATCGCGAATCTATAGTTTTGCTCTCTACTAAAAAGTGCAAAAACAATACATAAAGAGCAAATGCGTACGTACGCTTACAAAATTACGAGAGTGTACACTTCACCCGATTTTACTATTTCCCTGTAAATATTATGCTTAATTTGTTTTTTGAATTGACTTTATACAAAATAGTTTTGTGAAAACTTAATTCAAAACAGATAAAAACAAAAATATTGTTACTCTTTGTCACCTTCTCGTTGATAGAAGACAATTTTTGTTACTATTTGAACTAAACTAGTCTATTGTTAGGTAAGGTTAGGTAGAGGCGGCAGCCGGTGTATGTACAGTACAGATAGGTCCATTGTGATACCGCTGCACAAAGGTCTTCATTCAAAATGAAACCACCTTGAGCTCTTGATGAACCCTATTAGACGCCTGACATTAGTCGTTGACAAGTCACCAAGCTCATGTAAGAAGAAAGAGCCTAAATGTATGTGCCTTCTTTTGTCTAGCACAGGACAGAAGATGGGAGATGGTTTAATCCTCTTCCTCGTCCTAGCAGCTTCTACAGAAGTCATTTGAGATAACTCCTAACCTGTAGGCATGCCTGCCTATCAAGCATTGCCCTGTGATGACAGCCACTATTGTGGCTAATTTTGGTCTTGAGATCTAGTGTCGGCCAGATATGCCTTGATGCTATGCATGTCGAGAGTTCAGCCCACCTAGTGTTGGCTTTCGATATGATATTGTTACTGATTAGCAGTTTCAGAGTCGCTAACGGGACACCCGGTGGGTTCACCATGATTAGTGGCGCTCGTTTCCCATAGCGAGCTCATCTGCCTTTTCATTACCTTTTATGCCTTTATGCCCAGGTACCCATATTAGATTGATGCTGAAATAGTTCGACATTTCACCTAATGAAGCATGGAATTCTTTGGCTACTTTAGAGTTTGCGGCTACTTATTCCAACGATTTTATCGCAGGCTGATTATCAGAGAAGATATAAATTGGGCCATGATGCTATTTCCCCTATTGCCATCATTTCGGCTTGAAACACGTTACAGTGGTCAGGAAGCCTACGAGCCAGATATACCCTAAACTCTTTTGAGTAGACTCCGTACCCGACCTTGTCGTTTAATTTTGATAAATCTCTATAGAAATATAGACACCCTCGTTTCCATGTTGCACCATTGACCCAGTATGTTCTAGGCGGAATAAGCGTACCAGTACCTTCCTTCGAAGGAAAGCGAGGGCTTGCAGTAATCAGTTCTTGATGGAATGAAGTGGAAGTTGTTAAGTATGGATGAGTGACCCGTCGTCATACTTTTCCATACTTCCAGTTCTCTAAGTCTTATCGCGAAACAGGCTGCTGTCTGTTTGGCAACCAGGTCCAGTGGTAGAAGATGAAGTATGGTCTCTAGGGCTGCAGTCGGTGTTGTTCTCAGAGTACCGCTGATGCATATAGATGCCATTCTCCGCACTTTTTGGAGTTGTTTCATATATGTGACCTTGTCTAAAGACGGCCACCATATTACTACTCCATACAGAAGAATAAGTCTTATTACCTCAGTATACACCTAGTGAACAATACGAGGTGAAAACCCCCATCTTGTCCCTATGGCTTTTTTGCAAGTATAAAGTGCCACTGTGACTTTTTTAGTGCGCTCTGCTGTATTTAATTTCCAACTGAGCTTTTTATCGAGTATGAGTCTCAGGTACTTTGCGTTATCAGCAAAGTCTATTGTTACTTTGGTGACAATTGTTATCAACAATTGTTACGATAGAAATAATATTGCATAAAACTCTTTTGCAAAATCCCTGAACGATTTCTGACAGTTGATTCATAAAACTTAAAATATTTCTAGCGGTATATATTTCATATCAAGATCATTTCATTTGGATTAAGAAATATAGTGTAAGAAAAATATGTGCAACGGAATATAATTATAATATAATTTTTACAAAACAAATAAGTTTTAAAAAATGAAAAGTTTAAAGACTTTCCTTACATCTAAAAAGTCAAATCTTTATAAATGAGTTTTAATGAAGAGATAACATATTTTCGTTCCATAAAGTGATTAATAAAATTTTTCAAAATGGTTTCATACTAGCTCTTTATTTTCTCCGTTTTGATCACTATTTTCCTCGCCACACCGTTTTAGTTGAAACTCCCGAATAAGGGGAAAAATCACGCCATTTAACAGTTCTACACAGAACTTGTTTCGCCGAATACAAGTTGGTGTAGAAATGTATCAATAATATTTCAATTGAAATTTTTCAGCATTAAAATGAAGTTCACCTTAGTAAGAGATTTTTCCCTTGAAAAATTCTAAGAAATGATGATGAAAATTTGTTATAGTTTTGAAATTTGCAAATAAGTAAAAAGAGCAGATAAGAAAATTTGCAATATTGAAATTTACAGAATTATTTGTTTCCAAAAAAAACATTCGTGAATTTTGTTTTGTTTATTTCGACATTAAATAAATCAATTGATTTTGCTGAAAAATATATTTAAAAAGAATTATGTGTTCTAAATATAAAATATTAATGGCTATTTTTAAAAGATTCTTTATAATTAAAAAAATTTTAAGAAAATGGATTGAGGAAATGGTTATTGCGATTTTCTTCAAACCTTCATAAATTTTGCGCTGGTTTGTTTATAAATTTTCACCACTCAATGGTGCTTAAATGTTTTCATGAATGAATCCAAAGGTAAACAGAAGATTTAGTGAATAGCTACTTTGAACTAATTTTAATATTATTTTCTCCTATTATTGTTTGCTAGCCTGTTATACGTAGTATTAAGCAATATTATCAAAAACTAGAAAAACAATTCGTAAAATATAGAGAACTTTATATATATCTATACAGAACCACTCGTTCCCCCTTAAATTAGAACTTGTCAATGATTACGTCAAAAAACTATATCAACGTCAAAAAAATAAGATGTCTGTTTACCGCCATTAACCGGTATAAAAGCTCAACTATTATTTATTGTCTTATTTATTGATAGGATGATGAAATCATTCATATTTAGTGTTCATATAGAATTAAGTGATAATGTTTTAGTAATATTTAAATAATAAATTAAAATATATAAATAGAAAAACAAAGGAATTTAATGTTGATAACCTGTTACAAATCGTGTTGTGAATATAAAGTGCAAATTACAACAAAATTGTAAATATTTTAGAAAAGTATGCAGCCAATACTGAAGTAAAATGCTAGTTTAATTAAGGGTTGTTTTTTTTTTTACTAAATGGAATGTTAAGAACTGCAATAATTTTAATAACTATTCATTTTAGTTGTGCTTTTTTTTTTAGTTTTTGTCTTACATTTTTTTTCTTCTAGTTTTAGTTAGTTATAAAGAGTTATCTTTGGTCAAGGTCAAGCATATAAAAATATTCTACTTGCGCACTTTATATTATTGCTATTATCTGCGTTTTGTAGACAGTGATGTGCTTAGTTTTAATTTGAGATTAAAAAAAAAAAAAAATTTTTTTTTTAAAAACTATGCAAAGTTCATAATCTTTTGAGTGAGGTTATTCTAAAAAAATTAAGAGATATTAACCATCAAAATGACGCACAGAAAGTTGTCTAGAATTGTAAACATTAGTTTCCTGGGTTACTTTAATTTTTCAATTTTTAAAAATTGATTTTTTAATCCATCAAGTTTTGATCAATTTATAGCTGAAACCTCAACAAAACCTAATCCCATCGGTTTTAAAACTAGAACCAGAATTGCCACTTGGAACGTGAGAATGCCGAATGGTGACGAAAAACTGGAACAACTAACAAAAGAGTTCCACAGGCTCAAGTTTGAGATACTTGGCATACTGCGAGACTCACTGGACCGGCCATGGAGAGTTCCGCTTAATACTTAATACTTAATACTTAATACTTAATACTTAATACTCAATACTTAATACTTAATACTTAATACTTAATACTTAATGCTTAATGCTTAATACTTAATACTTAATACTTAATACTTAATACTTAATACTTAATACTTAATACTTAATACTTAATACTTAATACTTAATACTTAATACTTAATACTTAATACTTAATACTTAATACTTAATACTTAATACTTAATACTTAATACTTAATACTTAATACTTAATACTTAATACTTAATACTTAATACTTAATACTTAATACTTAATACTTAATACTTAATACTTAATACTTAATACTTAATACTTAATACTTAATGCTTAATACTTAATGCTTAATACTTAATACTTAATACTTAATACTTAATACTTAATACTTAATACTTAATACTTAATACTTAATACTTAATACTTAATACTTAATACTTAATACTTAATACTTAATACTTAATACTTAATACTTAATACTTAATACTTAATACTTAATACTTAATACTTAATACTTAATACTTAATACTTAATACTTAATACTTAATACTTAATACTTAATACTTAATACTTAATACTTAATACTTAATACTTAATACTTAATACTTAATACTTAATACTTAATACTTAATACTTAATACTTAATACTTAATACTTAATACTTAATACTTAATACTTAATACTTAATACTTAATACTTAATACTTAATACTTAATACTTAATACTTAATACTTAATACTTAATACTTAATACTTAATACTTAATACTTAATACTTAATACTTAATACTTAATACTTAATACTTAATACTTAATACTTAATACTTAATACTTAATACTTAATACTTAATACTTAATACTTAATACTTAATACTTAATACTTAATACTTAATACTTAATACTTAATACTTAATACTTAATACTTAATACTTAATACTTAATACTTAATACTTAATACTTAATACTTAATACTTAATACTTAATACTTAATACTTAATACTTAATACTTAATACTTAATAAGTAATACTTAATACTTAATACTATATTAATATTAATACTTAATACTTAATACTAATACTTAATACTTAATACTTAATACTTAATACTTAATATACTTAATACTTAATACTTAATACTTAATACTTAATACTTAATACTTAATACTTAATACTTAATACTTAATACTTAATACTTAATACTTAATACTTAATACTTAATACTTAATACTTAATACTTAATACTTAATACTTAATACTTAATACTTAATACTTAATACTTAATACTTAATACTTAATACTTAATACTTAATACTTAATACTTAATACTTAATACTTAATACTTAATACTTAATACTTAATACTTAATACTTAATACTTAATACTTAAATACTTAATACTTAATACTTAATACTTAATTAATACTTAATACTTAATACTTAATACTTAATACTTAATACTTAATACTTATTACATAATACTTAATACTTAATACTTAATACTTAATACTTAATACTTAATACTTAATACTTAATACTTAATACTTACTAATACTTAATACTTAATACTTAATACTTAATACTTAATACTTAATACTTAATACTTAATACTTAATACTTAATACTTAATACTTAATACTTAATACTTAATACTTAATACTTAATACTTAATACTTAATACTTAATACTTAATACTTAATACTTAATACTTAATACTTAATACTTAATACTTAATACTTAATACTTAATACTTAATACTTAATACTTAATACTTAATACTTAATACTTAATACTTAATACTTAATACTTATACTTAATACTTAATACTTAATACTTAATACTTAATACTTAATACTTAATACTTAATACTTAATACTTAATACTTAATACTTAATACTTAATACTTTAATACTTAATACTTAATACTTAATACTTAATACTTAATACTTAATACTTAATACTTAATACTTAATACTTATACTTAATACTTAATACTTAATACTTAATACTTAATACTTAATACTTAATTAATACTTAATACTTAATACTTAATACTTAATACTTAATACTTAATACTTAATACTTAATACTTAATACTTAATACTTAATACTTAATACTTAATACTTAATACTTAATACTTAATACTTAATACTTAATACTTAATACTTAATACTTAATACTTAATACTTAATACTTAATACTTAATACTTAATACTTAATACTTATACTTAATACTTAATACTTAATACTTAATACTTAATACTTAATACTTAATACTTAATACTTAATACTTAATACTTAATACTTAATACTTAATACTTAATACTTAATACTTAATACTTAATACTTAATACTTAATACTTAATACTTAATACTTAATACTTAATACTTAATACTTAATACTTAATACTTAATACTTAATACTTAATACTTAATACTTAATACTTAATACTTAATACTTAATACTTAATACTTAATACTTAATACTTAATACTTAATACTTAATACTTAATACTTAATACTTAATACTTAATACTTAATACTTAATACTTAATACTTAATACTTAATACTTAATACTTAATACTTAATACTTAATACTTAATACTTAATACTTAATACTTAATACTTAATACTTAATACTTAATACTTAATACTTAATACTTAATACTTAATACTTAATACTTAATACTTAATACTTAATACTTAATACTTAATACTTAATACTTAATACTTAATACTTAATACTTAATACTTAATACTTAATACTTAATACTTAATACTTAATACTTAATACTTAATACTTAATACTTAATACTTAATACTTAATACTTAATACTTAATACTTAATACTTAATACTTAATACTTAATACTTAATACTTAATACTTAATACTTAATACTTAATACTTAATACTTAATACTTAATACTTAATACTTAATACTTAATACTTAATACTTAATACTTAATACTTAATACTTAATACTTAATACTTAATACTTAATACTTAATACTTAATACTTAATACATAATACTTAATACTTAATACTTAAAAGACTGAACCCTGTGGAAGTCTTATTCCCGATTTCCCCCGATTTCTCCAGAAGTTCGTTGCTTACGGTTAGTTACAAAGCTTCTAATCCATTGTAACTCGACATTTTTTATTCCAATTAATGATAATTTTTCTAATAGAATTCCCTGGTCTATGGTTTCAAAGGCTCTCTTTAAGTCAATAAACAGAGCTAAAACCGATTTTTTTTCTCATTCAAATCTTCTTTCCAACCAGCCATAACTATATTCAGTGCAGTTTCGTAAGAGTGTTATTTCCTAAAACCTGACTGTTGGTGTATGATAACTTTCCTACTATCAAGATATTGCAGAATTTGATTTTTGATCACAGTTTCAAATATCTTTTTTTCAACAGGCAGGGTGTTAATTGGCCTGAATTCCTCCGCTTTTATTGTGTTAGCAGCTACTTATTCTATGGGAACAATTATTGAGGTTTTCCACTTACTTAGAATTATGCGTTTTGCTAAGCTTTCATTGACAATGAATGCATAAAAATAACCCAAATGCGGAATACTATCTTTGAGGACACCTTCAGTAAGCCGTTTTTTTCCATCCTTTTAGCTTCGAAATTTGTTTACTATATCTTCTATTTCCTTTGTTGAAACTGGATGAAATTGAAACGTATCGTTAGATAGTATAGAAGTGTTTATATCTCTGTTTACTTGATCAATATTTCTACTGATTTCATCAATACTTTCGATAAAAAACTTGTTTAAGCCACTTGCTATTTCATTCTCATTATTAGATATGTGGTCATTGATTACGATTTTTGATATTGTGCTTCTTGACTGAGTTAAACTTACAGTTTCCTTCAGAACTTTCCACATAACATATCTATGCTATCATGGCTGTTACTTTTAATTTAATTTTCTATATTCTTAAGTTTTTCACTTTTACCATTTTTTTTATAAAGCTTTTTAATATAATTATATTAATCTCATAACCCAGATGTTTGCGCCGCTCGAAATAAATTGAGCTTGTGCTTATGCAGGCTAGCTAATTCTTGGTCGTACCATTTGTTCATGACTTTTGCAAGCGACAGACCTTTAAGCCAATCCAAAATTAAATTTCTTATCACTTTTATTGAAGCAAATAAAAACGTGTTACACATCACCCTACTTCAGCCTATTAATTGCATTTTAACCTATGAATTTGATGACATTTTTTGAGCTAGTAAAAATAGGGCTTCGCCATGTCCTAGTTTTGTAGGGGAAAAACTCTTCAGTGAAAAATATTTTAAAATAGCTCAACCCATTGCTGAGTTATGATCCCGATAACATTTTGCGAATAAGCTGTCCCATATGAGCTTTGCTCGCTACGCTCACTAGCTCCAATAAGAATAGTTGAAATTAAATCAAATCAATCAAATACAACAAAATCAATCAATGAAAATATTAAAATTTCGTAAAATGTTAATTAGATGCTTATTAGTTACAAATATATGGAAAATAAAAAATTCCCTTTACAAAAAAAAAAAAAAAAAAATATGTTGTAAAAAATGATAACTGGAAAGAGTAAAAGCTTTGCTAAAAACTTGAGCTTATTTTTGAGCTCAGCAGTGCGCATCTAAGTAGTTAATTAACTAAATTTTATAGATAGCCAACAACTACTAATCTTTTAATGACTGGAGAAAACTCACGAAAAATTAGTTTTAGTGCACGAAAATCTTGGAAAATGTTGAAAAAACTTGGAAAAGTCTTTTGGCGAAGTTATACTAGGTCGAGTACAAAAGTTAATGAAGTGTGTCGCGAAATCAATTTAAATACTTGTGATGCACAAAACAGTTTAAATTTTGCAGGCACTGTTAAGGCTGTGCATGGAAGCCGTAAAACTGAAGTGAGTAATTGTAAGATCAACGAAACATTAAAAATCTTGTCTTAAAAAAAAGCATGTCATAAAAATCTGTTATACCTCGAAGCGTGCCAAACGAGTTTAAAATTTAATAGTTTATGTTGTTGCATTTAAAATTAAACAACTAAAAACAATGTCCTCAACTTAAAAAAAAATATATATACATATAATAATTACAGTTAATTTTTTGTGCTATAAAATAAGCTGGGTAACCTTTACTTCAGGCTTTTTTTAAAGCCATTAAAAACAATAACAAAACAACAACACTTACTTAGGCAAAACAGTTTTAGTCACTTTCTACGTTTAAGACTAAAAAAAAAAATTTAAATAACGCCTAGCTTTGATTTAATTTGATTGCATGAACAATGAATGCAACTTTTGAACTTCGATCACTTTGCTGAGCGGTGACAATAATAATTAAAATATTGCCTTTATTTTTAAGCTTGTTTTTTTTTTTCTTTCCTCTCTTAGTAATAATTTTTCAGGTTTTGGCGTTGAGTCAGCACTTAACATGCTTTCTATTCGTGAGCAGCAAGCGACTTTGGGCCAACAAAAACTAGGCCAAAAACTGGCAATCACAAAAAAGAAAAAATAATAAAAAAAAAAATATCAACTTAAGGAAAACAAGCTGCGCTAACTAATCTATATAAGATACTCACACATAAAAACTTGATTGGAAAAATGTACTCGAACAAGCTTGAAATATCAAACCACTTCCGTAGTGGTCAACATTTAGTGTAACAAAATCTTGCCACTGCTGAGGCATACAGCTCTAGTTGATCTAAAACTTCGATGTCATGATAACAAATGTAATGATTAACAAAAAACGCGTTTCACGATCAGCAGCTTGAATTTTACATATATTAAGGAAGATTTTTTTGAGCTTTTTTTTTATTAATTATACGGATTTGCTTTAAAAAAAAGCCGTATAATTAAGCATTGTCATCAACTTTATTATTAAAAGTTTCAAGTTTCTGTTCAGCAGTTGTTGCTGCTCTTGTTGTTGTCGTTGTTGTTGTTGTTGTTCAACATTATTCCAAACATTAGCTGAGCTTCGACAAAAATTTGTTGATTCTACAGCGTTAATGATAAACGTTTTTAAATAACGCGCTCCGTAGCGCTTCTTTCTTACTACCAGCTATAAGAGCAATAACAATAACAACAACAACAACAACACAGCAACCAAAATCCGCAGCAACAGCAGCAGTCGCAACACCAGTAACAGTTGTTAGTTGCTGTGCGGTGAGGTGAAGCAGCAGCTGTGCCGAGTAGCTCCCACCGCACACACCTTACTGCGATAGCTTGCCGATCGCGCCACACGCTCCGCTCAGCAAACGACAACTCTTCTTGGAGTAAAACAACAAAAAATAAAAAAAATATTTTAATAACATTTAAAGCAAACAAAAAATACACACATAAAATAATGTTAGTAGTAGGCAATGTTTTTAACAAATTGTTAGAAGGAGTTAAATTTAAGGAGTTAATTTATTCTGAATTTTTTTTTTTTTTGTAAACAAAATAAATTTTTTGCTTTTTTATACTTCTTAATAGGCGTAGAATATTTTGACGAATTTCTTCTTATATTGTTTCAAGGAAAGAAAAAAAAAAAAGAAGAGATTGAAAAAAAGGAGTGTAGTTACCCACTAGCCTTTAGAAAAAGAAAAAAAAATTCTTATATTATCAAAAAAAAAAAAAAAAAATTCTGTCTGCATTTCTATTTGCTTACCCAGGTAAAAATTTCACCTAAATAAGCCTTGAGTAAAGCTTAAACTTTCTTGAATATTCCTGGAAATAAGTTTAATAAAAGGTCTATGCAAGAAGAAAAGGTGTAGGAAATTATTTTTTTTATTCAAGAACTTATATAAGGTTTTATATCTGTCTTATAAATGGTGGTTAAATTTGAAAGGCCGATGTTGATTTTGAATAAAACACAAATTATTTAGGAAATTATTGTCATTTCTTCTTATTATGATAATATTGGTATGATTTAATTATGTATGGAACAAAATATCGGCCAAATGACCGCCGCGACCTCGGCGGCACACCTCCATCCGATGGTCCAAATTTTCGATGACGCTGAGGCATAAGTGAGGTTCTATGCCGTTAATGTGCCGAATTATCTCATTCTTTAGCTCTTGAATTGTTGCTGACTTATCGACGTACACCTTTTCTTTCAGATAACCCCAAAGACAGAAGTCCATCGGTGTCAAATCACATGATATTGGCGGCCAATTGACATCGCCACCACGTGAGATAACACGGCCATTGAATTTGTCGCGCAAAAGAGCCATTTTTTCGTTAGCTGTGTGGCAAGTGGCACCGTCCTGTTGAAACCGCATATCGTCCACATTCATATCTTCCAATTCGGGCCATAAAAAGTTCGTTATCATCTCACGATAGCGAACACCATTCACAGTAACTACCTGACCGGCCTCATTTTGGAAAAAATACGACACGATGATGCCGCCAGCCCATAAACCGCACCAAACAGTCACTCTTTGTGGGTGCATTGGTTTTTCGACAGTCACTCTTGGATTATCATTCGCCCAAAGGCGGCAATTCTGCTTATTGACGAATCCACTGAGGTGAAAATGTGCCTCATCACTGAAGATGATTTTGTTCGAAAATTGATCATCCACTGTTGCCATTTCTTGCCACCATTCTGACCATTGACGACGCTTGAAATGGTCAAGAGGCTTTAGTTCTTGAGTCAATTGCACCTTGTAAGCGTGTAAATGCAAGTCTTTATGCATAATGTTCATCAACGACGATCGTGAGAGGTGCAATTATTGGGCACGACGACGAGTTGAGGTGGACGGCTCTTCAGCCACACTATGCAGTACGAGCTGTACGAGCATGCACTGGTTTTTTCACATCTCCTACAGACCCGGTTTGCTCAAATTTTGACCGAAATTGACCGAAAAAAAATCACGAAGTGCACGATATGCATTTTGATTCGAACGCCCATTTTCACAATAAGCCTGAATAACTTTAACGCGTTGCGCGATTGTGTATCTTTCCATGGTTCAAATTGAGTTAGTCTGAAATTGATGTCAAATGCCAAAAGAAATGCAGAAAAAACTTGACGTTTAGGTGTGGTTCACATTCAACATCGAGCCTTAAAATTTAACCACCACATAAGGCTTGACACAAGGTTTTTATTAAATACTTATTCGGTAACTCGAAAGCTGTGAAAAATAAGAGAACGCTTATAACTGCAAGTTCATTTCATTTTATTGCTTCCATTTTAGAATAAAAAATTTTGTACATTTTGAAAATATTTGTGCATTTACCATGGTCACACCCAGCTTGGATTGAACTCGGAGTATTTGTATCGGCAGTCGCACACACTTTACACTTGTCTTAACCCATTTATTACCAAAGACATTTAAAACTTAAAATTCAAATTTGTGGTTACACAACTTTATTATATAGTATCAAAGGAATACAAAAATGTTTTTTTTTATTTTAAAGTAGGAAGTGTGGTTTTTAAGCTGTACCCAAGCAGGTACAATGGGAAAATATCATTGCTAATTTTGTACATGAAATTTTGACTGTACATGTACATGACTCGCATGCATGTGACATACTCTGCATCTAAGAGGCTTTTCAATTCTCTTTGGCAAATGGCGACTTTCAGATTAAGCAATTCTTGCAGATATAGAGCGTTTTGATTTTGAAGGTTGGAGAATTTTATATCTTCTAAGATAATATCGAGCAATATCTCTTTGAAACGATTGCAAGTCATCTTCAGAATCAGTTGCGAATTTATATAGTTTCCAAGCGTTAACCAATGTTGTGTCTAGCATTGACGTAAATAGCGGCCACCACCACTTTTTGCCACGAATTTTGATTTTGTAGGCATTGACACACTGGTCGTGTAAGTCAACGCCACCCATACCATTATTATAATCCGCAATAAGGTTCGGCTGCTGAATGAAAACTTTTCTTTTTTCGACTTATGATCAACGTTTGAAACAATGCATGGGCTGGATAGTATCGAAGCTTGTGCCCATAGTGACAACACTATTATCATTCCATTTTACAAAAAGAATTTTATTGTTTAGTTTGTAAACGTGCTCAAAATGCCCTCTTTTCTCCTTTTTGAATTCTTTTTTCAGCTTCAATGGGCATTTTTTTTTCGGTTTTGCCTTGCTGTACCTGTAGCTCTGAATTCCTTCTTTCTTAACAATCGCAAAAGCTCATGAGAAGTAAAATAGTTGTCAAAATATATTATATGGCCAGAAAGAACTGGAACTTTTTCTAGATGCTCAAGTACAACTCGAGATCCCAGTGGCATTTGTAATATAACAGCGTTCACATTTTTTGCACCATAATAAGTATCAACGTTATATAGGTAGCCACGACTACTTGTCAGCATCCAGTTCTTGAAACCAAAACGAACAGGTTTGCCTCTTCTGAACTGTTTTGAAGAATGGTGACCAAAATACTTGATCGTGGCTTCATCAATGGATCAATTGTCTCGAGCATCTAATTGATTATTATTTGCGAAATGAATGAATTTTTTGATCTCATAACAACGATTTCGCGACATGTTGTTTGCTACCAATGCGGTTCTTGCATCCTAATCTAATTTTCAATACATGGACTCCCTGGGCATAGAGTGGTAACCACTGTAGAACATAATGCTTATGAAAATTTCCAAGTCTTCTTTTTTGGAAATTGAGGTTATGATGATTGTGTTGAGAAGCATAAATACTAGTTTGATTCAAGATCAATTGCATCACCTCATTATCAAAAAGTGTTTCAAATATTTCGACTGGAGACTTATTGTCTAAAGCAGATTTCATATTAATCTTGCTTATCTCAAAGTTATTAGAACGGTTCATAGTCATATCAGTACCTCTTTTAGACCACCATGGTTGGGTTATCTCTCTCTTCTTATCACTGATTAAGGAAATTCGACCTCGCTATCAAAATCCTCATCCCTAATGAAAAGTTCAATGTTACCTGGAATATCATTGGGTATGTGATCGTTATCCAAATTTTCTGTGACTATTTCATCCTCGTCTGTATTGTAATGTGCATCTGGTGGTATAAATGCAATGTCGAACACAGCGTTTTGATATTTATTGCATTTGGAAGAGTATCGAATCTCCTTCCATAAAAAGATGATGTTGAGAATGCTTTGAAATCTATTCTAAAAAAAATAGATTTCTAGATTCTAGAATACAATTGTCAGTTTTTCCCATTGTACCCAAGCGGGTACACTCTGCTCTCTCAAGCGTACTGTGTGAAACATTAAATGCGTTTGCAAAAACACCGATTGAATCTTATCAGTGTGGCTTTTCCTGACCTGCAAAATCCCCTATAGACCAGACTTTCACACTACGATAATTCCTGGAAAAAACCCACGAAAACCAAATTGACACCTATCATCTCTTTGTCGATTACAAAGCTGCGTTAGATAGCCCGAGAAGGGATTGCCTATAAGCAATAATGTCTGAGTTCGACATACCTGCAAAGTTGGTAAGACTTTGCAGGATGATATTGACCAACTAATGCAGCTGCGCCAAGGCAGAAAGTTACCTCTCCGAACCCTTCAATACTGAAGAATTTTCAGCGAAGGCGATCTGCTATCTTGATATCTCCTCAACATCATCATGGAGGGGATCGTACGAAAGGCTGGTGTGTATCGCAATGGCATCATTTTCTACAAAGTTATCTAGCTGCTTGCATACGCTGATTACATTGATAATGTCGGCAGAATTAAGCTATTGAAAATGAATTTGTCAAAGTTGGTTTGACAATAAACAAAGTCCGGCAGCTATAACTTTGAAGGTAACGGCGATAACTATCTCATCCGAATGATCCACGAGCTGTATGAGCTCTACGAAGGCATTGGCGTAGTTTAACGTATATCTTTGCAACGGCTAAGCTGGCTGGGTCATGTCCATTGTTTGGATGACGAAGCTCCAGCGAAAAAAGTGCTCGAGTCAAACGCTGGGTGACGATGAAGAAGGAGACCACCCAGATAACAAGGCCCTGTATAAAAGTAATTATTCATGCTTTTCTTGAAAAAGCCTTGTGAAAGCCCTGAAAATTTAAATTTCTTGTATGATATAATTTTTTATATACAACTTTATTCAATGACACATTTCAGAAAGTAGTCAAGAAGATTTTTGCTCAAGCGTAGACTTTGTTTTTATAAACAAAGTTTCAGTTTGTGAACATCAGAAAAATAACATTAGAAATTCCTGATTTAAATAAAAAAACATTCACTGCCATAACAAAACTATTTCAATAACAAAAAAAAAACCATCGTCTGAGCGCGGGATTGAACCTTGGTTCATTCGGCTACCTTTCATTATCTGCTGAAAGAATGCCTACTTAAGCCGCTGGGCTACCGAGGCAATTTATTAGATTGAAACTAAGTACGTATATGAAATGATTGCTATTAAGAGCTTTATAAAATTGTTCTCAAGGGAATTTAAAGAAAATACTAATTAAGTTTCAACGTCAGCGCGAGCAAAGTATTGAATAGACGAGTGGGTTGAGCGTGCGGCTGGCGATACAAAGGCCCCGAGTTCAATCCGTGATGGTTGGGATATGGTCAATATAGAAAGATTTTTAAAATGTATAAGTTTTCTGTGCTAAATAAAAATAAATATAAATGATAAAATATTTAAAATTTATTCTATAAAAATAAATCATAAAATGATTTTGAAATGATTACATGAAATGAAATGAAACGTAGAAAAGAAGATTGCTAAAACAATCTCAGTTTCCAAGTTTCTGAATAAGCCTTGAATGAAAACCTTTGATCAAATTTTATATAAGTTATTGTATAAAGGAAATAATTTCATACGCCTTTTTCCCTTGCATAGAGCTTTTATAAAACTTGTTTCAAAGATTGTTCAAGGAAGCTTAAATTCTCCTTCCTATAAAAATTCTTTATATAAAACTTTACTTAAGGCTTATTTAGGTGAAATTGTTATCTGATCATGCCTCCGATAAATGCATCAGACCGACGAAGCCCTAACAACACCGATTGGTGTATCCGCTTGGGGACTGCGTGGCCTGTTATTTTCACCTAAGTTCAGGTTCATAATTATCATATGCATAATGTTTCAATCGAATTGGAACTATTTCGAATAAACAATTATTACTAATTGAAATTATCAAGCACTTATTTTAGATATATTTTTTTGTCACAAATTTAAATCAAACAATAAGTTATTTGAGTGTAAACAAAGATTTATAGATAGGGACTTATACTTAAATTAAAATCATCTTATATGCTGCCTAAAATATCTCCTTGAATAAAGCTTTACATAAGAAATTATACTTGAATAACAATCTTCTTGCATACCTTCTAAAATGTTTCATTGCATAAAGCTTTAAGCAAGAAATTAAACAAGAAAATGAAATTTTTTAGGCTTCAAACAAAGCTTGAATAATCACTTTTATACAAGGCCTTTTCAAGTTGTGTTGAAATAACTTCAAATATTTAGTTGAAATTGTTATATTGGTATTATTTTCATTAGTATTTTTAATTCTTCAAACTCAAATTTTTAAAGTAAGTAAGCTAATTTTTATTTGTGACTTGTCGCTTTTAATAAATAAAACTAAAGATATAACTTGTTACTTATTATGTCTCTATACTAAGTTAAAAAATGAAGAAACATATAGAAATTTCCAAAACTCACGTCTTAAGTTTGAAGAAGTTTAGTATTTGAGTTAGACTGTCGATTCAGTACGTATTCGAGTAAAGTAAAATGAAACGCCTTATAAAATTGAACTGAAACTCTTTAGGTTTCAGTGAACTTTGAACTATAACTTTAAATGTATAAAAAAGTCAAAATGTATGCTTATAATTTCTAACGTCTTAGAGGAAAAATTAAAATAAAAAAAAAAATTCGACTTTGAATATTAGCGTGCTAAGTAGCCGGTCATGGCTTAGTAGATGTGTAAAAGCTCGATTCAAGAATTTGATTGAAATTATCAAATAGTAAAGTTAATTTATTTTTCTTTTCTCTATTTGTGCATCTTTTAATGTGCCTGTTGGTTTTGTCATTGAATGAAATTAAAATATTTTAACATTTTAAACCTGTACTGTTGTTGCATTGACCATTGAACCATAGATATAAGCTACTACAATACTATTTTTAAAAATAATTAAGCAAAAAATATTTGAAATATATGTTGCAGGCATATTCTTTTATGAAATTAAGACAACAAATTTAAAGAACTAAATTCAGCAGATAATTTTTTTATTGGAACTCCTGAATTATTTTCAAATAACTGAGCTTTCTATAAAAACCTTTTTCTCCCCCTTACCCCTACAAAAAAAAATATTGCGGATGTCCATGCATGTTTCAAATGGCTCATTAAATGATAAAAAAAAAAAAATAATAAGTTGCATCGACACAAAATAGCTTTTATTTTTGACAAAAATATATTATTTTATATTTGATTTTTGAAATAAAAGTCAAAAGTAAACGTTTTTTGTCCAAAAAAATAAAAGGCACAAAATAACTAGTATATTTGTCGGGCTAAATAAATTTTGAAGGTTAACTGTTAATAACTGACTTTTTCATAAGAACCATAACCGGTACGGTACGGATAACCGGTACGGTATTATTGAATAAAGGGGGGGGGGGGGGGTTTAAGGGTTTACACTTTTGAAAAAACGATGTATTTTTTTTTGTCTTTTCTTATAGCTAAACATCTGAAGAATATAGCCCCAAAATTTAAAGTCAATCAGAGCAAAATTCTCAAAGTTATTGATACCCCCCCCCCTCCCCCTCCACTAGCACTGTAGCTGCGACAGCAAAATTTTTAACGCGTTTTTCTCAAAACCACTTTTAACGTTCATGTTCACTGCCATTTAAAAACTACATTACTTATTCATTTCAAACTTACTGCACACTTTCTACATATAAAATATCTCCCCCTAACGATTAGTTTTAGACTTTTTTTTTCAAATTAAGGGGGCTTTCCACTTACAAATTTGTGCGATTTTTCATGACAAATAGCAATTTTCACTTCAAATGACCACCAAAACTTTAAAAATGAAAGAAATAATAATTAGGGAACGTTGGGGGAGAGGATTTTACGATACTTCGACTAAATTTTAATGTTCTTTGATTTCAGTTAATTTACAGCTGAGATTCAGTTCCCAAAGACGTTCTTGGGAAAGCTTTTTTATCGGGTTGCTTGTCGATATTTATTGCATAAAATAATTACATAATGCTACTTATTTGATACTTAATAACGTTCAAAAGGTTTCAATGACATTTGCTCTATCCATAAATTCAAAAAAAAATTCGCAAAAACTGTTTTATTTTTACGCTGAAACCCTTACTCTCCCCTTAAGAAATTAGAAAATGGAAATATCAAGGTTTTAACAAGGCTCTTTCAAGCAAAGCTTGAATAATTACTCTTAAACAGGGACTTTTAAACAAGTTTAAGCATGAATTACTTCTAATAATTAGTGAAAATTATTATCTGGGCAACTATCTCAATTGTTCTTGAAATCAAGATTTGATTTTTAAAGTCTTAGTTTTATTATTTTTTCATACTCTTTGTACCCTATGGGGCGGTGGGGGCTTGAACCTCGAGAAGTCTCCCGTAGCTATAAGCTTGCTCTGAGCTAAATATTATTCTTCAAATCAATAAATTCCACTCATTAAAAGAAATTCCTTATTTCCAATGAATAATTCTTTGGCACTGAAATTTGAAAGATCGAATTTTCTTAAAACTTAATAACATGTTCTTGCTGTTAAAGACCTCATCCTTTAAATTACATACATAATTTCAATAAATCTGCTCTTTGAAAGTAAGATTTCTTGATTTAAAGCATCTTTAAGAAAAGTGTTCATAATTTCTATGTACATTATTCATTGGCACAATGAACAGAGATTAATTGAATCAATGAACATATACATTGAACATATACATTTATTGGAACAAATAACTTTTTCTTCGATTTTATATAAGTTTTTGCTACTTCAAAGTACTTAAATTTAAATCATCATCTTTTTAAGTATTGATTATTATGTTAGACATTTAAACTCTTTTTCATTTCAACTTATTGTTTGTTATTTCATAGTTTTTGGCTCACCTCCCACACACACGTAAACAAGTAATTAACACCTGTTGCTTCATATTGCTACTAACGTTTTGTATTGAGTGTCACAGCCAGCAACAACATGCAAACCGGTGAGCGAACGCGTGAACGCGCGAGCGATCGGAGGAACGGACGGACAGTCAGTTGCCACACGTTGAATTGCATGAGAAACTCATTCGCTCCAGAGCCAAAGCCACAGCACACAGCACGGCAAAATACAGCCATAGCGTTGGCGATGACGATATGACGACGATGCGACACGAAGTGACGACGACGACGGAGCATGCCACACACAGCTAAAATGTAAAAATTTAGTACAATTCGTGATTTCAACGGTGAACGACGGCCAAGAGCAGCAGCAACAGCAACAACAGCAGCAGCAGCAGCAGCAGCAGTAGTAGTAGTAGTAGCAGCAGCAACAGGAACGGAGGAAGCGGGTGCAAACGAGGCAATAAGCGATTAACTGCAATCATCAGCAGATAAGTGCGGACAGGCCAGTCAGCCAGCCAGCCAAGACGCGACAACAAGCAGTAGAATAACAAGAAGCAGAAACTAAGAAGCGTAGCTAGCAGTGCAGTAGCAGGCGTTGCAAAACAGGACGCAGCAGCAGGACGGCGACAGCGAACCAACAGCAAGTATAGCAGCGGTCATAAAAAAAACCACGTTTATGTTGGCGCAACACAAGAAATCATTCCAGAATCCCGTCAAAACATCCCCAACCCAACAATACCAACAACACCACGTGCACCAACCAGCGCCTCATTTAAACAATGCCCAGTCATAGCCACAGCAAATCGGCTTCGCATCATAATGCCCACAATCATCCGCAGCGTCACCCACTAGCCTTGACCATAACCGCTGAAGTTGGGGGCAACACCAACAGCAACAACAACGTTGAGCGCATAGAATGGTCACGTTCCACTATACTGGGCTTCATTGAGGACTATCGACGACAGCGTGTGCTCTGGGATCCTAATACCAAAGGTTACCACATCAAGCAAATCAAGTATGAGGCGCTTAAGCAACTCGGGCTTAAGTATGGCACCGAAATACGTTCCATACGCAGCAAAATCAAATCGTTACGTTCGTCATTTCATCGCGAACACGGTAAGGTGATCAACGGGCAGCGTCGGGGTATTCATTACCAGCCCATGTGGTTTGCATACGAAGCGATACGCTTTATACTGGATGGCGAGCAGTCAACACAACAAACACAACAGCTCCAACAGCAACAACAACAACAGCAGCAGCAGCAGCACAACCACCAGCGATCGCTTTTGCATGATGTTGTAGAGAGTAGCGCGGCTACTAAGAGAGGAACAAACGCAGTAGATGGTGTTGATGGTGTCTGTGGCGACGACGATGATGATGATGATGATGATGATGACGACGACGACGACGATGGCGAAGAGGGTGACGAGGCTGTTGAAGGCGATGCGGGCGACGGTGTTAGAAAACGTGTTGTTGTCGCAGCAGAGCTAGCGCAGGGTGATAATGATGATAAGACACAGGTGGGGCGACAGCAGGCGGCAAAACAGCGACACAGTGCAAGCGGCAACAGCAACAATGCGGCTGGTGCTGCTGCCGCTGCTAGTGCTAGCAGTGATGATGAGCATGGCGTGGTAAGTAAACTTGAATTAATATGCTAGACTTTTGTTGTTGTTGTTTTTGTGGCTCTGTCTCTATTTGTGCCTATTGTTTGATAAGAGCGTTTGACGACTAGCTAAATGTATTGAATGGCAACTTTGTTGCATCAGCCAAGCTAACCAATCCAGTTCATGTTGTTGCTGCATTTCTACAACAACAACAACAACAAAAAAATGTTATGCATAAGCATTGCAAAACAGCTTGTTTGATTGACATAAATTCGAAAAGTTTTCGAATTAGGTAGGCATGGTTTCTGTTGCTCTAGTTGTTCATTTTTGACTTGCACTAGAAGGGGTAAAAAACGTTTTTTGACACACTAAAAAGGAATTCAGTCAACTGCTATGAATTTAATTGAGGAATCAGAAGAAGTTATCTATAGTACATACAACCAACAACAACCCAGCAAAATTAACAATATCGTTTCGATATCGAGATGATATCGCAAAGGTGATAGTATCAATCGATAACGATAGCGTCTCGACACGAGACAAAATCGTTATGATATCGAAAAAGCCCGGTTTTCGATATAAATTGACATATCGTTAACGATATCGAAAACGAATTAATTGAAACTTCGATATCGTTTAGATATCAAGATGATATAGCAAAGGTGATAACTTCTATCGTTAACGTTTTACGAGACGATATCGTGATGATATCGTAAAAAGGCATTTATCGATAAAAATTGACATATCGTTAACGATATCGAAAACATATTAACTCTCGATAAGGAAACTATCGCTATGCTATCGCAATGTTATCTTTATTACACTATCGTAATAATATCTAGTATTTTTATAATATAGGTATCGTTACGATATCGATATGCCGTTGTAATTATACTATCATGATGATATCTAGAAATTTGTAATATAAATATCGTTATATCGAAAAGCTATCGTTACTTGTAATATCGGGACGATATCGCGTATTTCTATGTTTAGATATCGTAACGATATCGTTAGACTATCGTAAAATTTTTCTACCAAGACATGGTTTGCTGGGAGTAAACGCAATAGTATCAGTACAAAATGCAGAAGAATAACATGGGCCCATAGCAATGGGAATTTTTTGGGACTGAAACCCCCTCTAGGTTCCGGAAATTATGACAAAATGATACAAATGTGAGTTTTAAAATCAAAACTTGATATTTTCCGTTTTTAAGAAAAAGTGACATAACGATGTAAATTTATTTGAAGAAGCAAAAATTATGTTCTTTAATATAAATTCCTAAAATATTCACCTGAGCAATGAAAAATTATTTAGTCAAAGGAGGGCTTCACTTTGCTTATAAAGGTCACAATCATTATATTTGAATTTACTTTAAGAAGTTTGCATATTACAGAAGTATTTTCGACTATGGCTGTCAATGATCAAAAGTTCCTGATATTCGAAAAAAATGCATTAAAAATTATACCCGAAACGTTTCTAATTTCATAAATAGTACAATGTTAGGAATCTATATATATAAAACAAAGTCGGGCTTGTAACGCCATTTATAACTTAAGAATGGCTGGAGGGATTTTAATGATCTTTGATTTGTTGCATTTGTCTCCGTCCTGAATATCAGAATAACTGTTGGAACATCTTTAGGATGAAAAATTTAGGAAAATTAGTTTTCTCAAACATTTTGTATGGAATGGCTTTTCTGATGATATTTCGAGAATGAATTGACCTTTTGTTGTCATTTGAATGTTTTTTTTTATTTCCAGCGTTTTTTTTTAAGTCAATAAGTTCAGTAGGTCGTGGCGGCCGTGGCGTAGTGGGTAGAGTGTGTGGCTCATACGCCAGAGAACCCAGGTTTGAATTCTCCATCTGACACAGAAAATTTTTTCAATTGAATTAATTTTTCTGTTCGGTCGTCACCTCTCTGAAGACATTGTCATACCTCAGAGAGTGAAAATTGCCATGAAAAGCTTCTTGAGAACATAAGCCGTGCGGAGTCAGCATAAAGCTGGTAGGCCAATCATTTGTGTTCAAGCATTTCACAACACACACAACACAATTGACCATAAGAAGCTCGGTCAAAGCCCTTTCAAGGGCTGAAATGGCCATATCGTTTTTTTTTTTAAGTTCAATAGGTCTGTTCCGTACTAAATTCAAATAAATTTCGAGAAAAATTCAATATGTGAGAGCAGGCGCGTAGGTATGGGGAAGGGGGGAATGGTACGAGGCTCCGGATCCCCCCAGAGCAATGAAAACTTTACCAAATATCCCAAATTATTGCCAATTGATTCTATTAAGAAAAGCATGAATTCGAATGTAAATATGTTATAAGAAAGTTCTTTAAATATGATTAAGTTCAGTGTTTAATTTTTCTAAATTGGTCAACAATAACACTGTACAACAATTTAGACCTTTTTATTGACCCCGCCTACTTTCTCAAGGATTTCTCATATTTTTGTGTACGCATATCATGAAAATGCAATTATTTTTTTCGGGACACCTCTAGTTTGGTCTCTACAGTACTTTGAAATTTTAAGGAATACTTGCCTATGGAAATTTATAGTAAATTAATTAATATATATTTTTTTTTTTAGTTAATTAATATAGTAAATGAAATTTTTCTTTACCAAATTTGGTATCAAATTAAAGAAAATAAAGTAGGTGACTTAAAACAAAATATAAAACTGCACAATTTATGCAAAAAGGAAATGAAAAAAATCCTTTTTATTTAAAAATTCTTTGTATCCTTAAAGTTTTCAATCTAATTTAAGCCAAAAAATTCTTAAGACTAACTCGCTCTTTTAACTATGTGTCTGCGAAATTTCACTGAAATTGCATCCTTTGTTTGCTTCTTAACATTTTCTAAAGTATTTTAAAAGTATTGTTAAAATTTCTGCCTTGATCATATATTATAGCTCAAAACATCTCGTTGTAAATGTCGAATTACTTGCAAACAAATTTTAGAATCAGAATTTAGAATTTTTATTTAAATTGGACTGAAAACTTCAAGGATATTAAGGATTTTCAAATAAAAAGTACATTTTTTATATCTTTCTTTAAAAAAATTTTTCATTTAGTATGTTTTTTTAAGATTCTTGTGTTTTTCTCTTTAATTTGATGTTAAATTTGTTGTGATCGTATAAGATTTTCTATATTAAACAATTATTTAAAGAAATAAACTACTTAAAAATTCAAAGACCTGTGAAGACCAAACTAGAGGTGTCCCGAAAAAAATAATTGCATATTTGGGATCTGCGTACACAAAAATAAAAGAAACCGTTGAGAAAGTATGCGGGGGGTTTTTTCGTGTTGTACAGTGTAATTAGAAATATAGATATTGACATTTAAAGTTAGGCTTGCCAGATCCAATTTGCCAAAAAGCTTGACATTGACCAAAAAAAAAACTTGACAAATAGAAACAACTTGACAAATTATATATTTTAAAGAAAACTTAGGCGTTATTTAAAAAAAAATATAGGTACTATCTTAAGAAAAAAAATATAGGTTCAGCCAAGTTCACAACCATGTGTAGAGATTTTAAAATGGAGAGTCGCTGGCATTATATGCCCGTATATGTAATTGGCGTGGAAATTTGACATTCAACAATAAAAAATAAGCAGTAAATATGTTTTCTGTATATATGTAATAAATTTTATGTTATTTTAAATTTTTTGAATTTAAAAGTTAATTTATTAAAAAGAAAAAGATTATTAAGCTATCAAATCTATGTAACTGCGAAAAAGCTTCGCTTCTCTCGTGTGTCCAACGACACACCTGTGTTTTAAGTATTATTACATATGTAGCTAGAATAAATTTGAGAAAAAAATTAACTTACAAAAAATATTGACAAATCACTTTTTCACTTGACACTTGACGCGCATTAAAAACTTGACAATCAGGCCAAATCAGGCCCGTCTGGCAAACCTATGTAAAGTAGACAAGTTGAACTTTGTACTAAAATCCAAAAGTGTTTCTCATCCGCATGAAATATGAAGGGTGGTGATAAAAAAATGAAAAAATCATGAAATTTCAGTTTAATATCTCAAAAACTGAGACAGATCAAAGCAAAAATAGTTATTTTGTGTGATTTTTTTGCTAGAATCTCACGTTGCATTATTTAAAGGATACTATAATTGCTTTTAACTTGGTCACCTATTTCACAAAAAAACCAAAAAAAAAAAACCCATATTAAGAGCTAATAATAATACCATAAAAAAGAGTTTATGAATTAGTACCAATAATTAAAATTTTTTTCTGATTCAAACTGGACTTTTTTTATACAAAACTTATCCGATTGTAATTTTTTTTTTTTTAATTATGTACATAAAATTTACTAAAGCCCTATCTATCTATTTCTGTTTTACTTTATCATTTGCGTCTATTTCGTTAGATGCGGTGAAAACAAAAATTGAAAAAAAATGGACTTCATTTTTACAAATTTTAGCATCCGCTTCTGCGGTAAAATTTACATATGAAATGGTTGACCAAGTTGACCAAAAATTGAAAAATAAAAAAAAAATTTTGACTGCATAGCGACGGATTCCGATGAGTTAGGTTTTCGCAAATGAGAACAAAAGGTTTTCTGAGGTGAACAAAATATGAAAAAAGCCGAAAGCAGGCGTTGTATACATACTTAACTAAACATACTTGACTTAGCATACTAACATACTGAAGAAAATTGTCGTTTTTTTCTCAAATTCACACGAAATAAATATATAGCATTATAGCGTATTTTTTCTTAGTTTTTCAACGTTTAAATAAAGTTCAGATGTGAAAAATGACATTTGGTTTCACAAAACACTCAGGCAATCAGGTATTCAAAAGAAATTGTTTTTTAGATTTTTATTTTTTTCGGACCCCCCAGAACCGAAAGCTGTCTACGGCACTGTGTGAGAGTAATTTAGTTTTCTGTCAAAATGAGAGAATTTATCAAAAGGTGCGCAAAGGACTTCAATCGATTTTCTATAATGCTGTTAATTGTCATATATTTCTTTTGACTTTTTTTTTTGATATTTTTTTTGACTTTATTGACTTAAGTCTTTGGAAAAAGTTTAAAATTGAAACAAAAACATTCAAATGACTATGACAAACTTAAACAGGTAGCTGCAAGGGAGAAAGCGTGACTTCAAAACTATAAAAGCTTTTAGAAAATAATAAAATAATATGTAAGCAAATTAATAAAAATTTTTAAAAGATTTTGACAAAAAACACCATATGTTCTATATTGATTTTCAAACGGTAATTTGCGTTCGAAGATGTTCATTTTGCAAGGTAATCATATTTGTGATTGTAATCGCCATTAAAATATCAGACAGTTTTGATCGTCATGCATTGAAATTTCAAAAGGAAATGCCTGCTATATGTTGCTCAAATGGCAATAGCTAACACAGCGATCACAAACAAATTTGTTGAATTGTGACAATACATCGTCTGTCAATGTCTGTGAAATCGGATACTCAAATCATACCCGACTTTCTTACTGTTCTCTGCCCTATCCATACTCAATAAAACATGTTAAATACTGATACGCATTCGGCTCATTACCATATACCTGGTTTACACTTATCAATACTTGACTTCAATTCTTTGCTATACGCTTTTAAATTTACCCTCTCTCACGTTTATGTCCCCATCTCTCATCCACAAATGCAAGACTTGATCGTCAATTCTTGACCAATGTAAAACGGGACATATTTTCGAATATAAATACATATAACTGAGTGCGGCGTGACCCGAACACATAGATTCCTTTTTGAATTTGTGCGTCGAGTAAGTGTATTGCAAAGATTCTCGATCCGAATGTATTTTGAGTGCATTTTGAGTACTGGGCTCTCATCACGTAACTTTCAAAACGATCATCGTTCAAACGCTGTTGTTCGACGATATCGTCGAGTGTTTGCTTCATATAAATGCATTACGTCTCGTCTCTCGTCTATTGTTTACTTTGCTAAAGTTTGAAAATCACAAGAAAACATACGTTCAGTACCAAAAGCAACATTTGATTATATTTTTTTTTTGTGCTTGGATGCAGGCCCATAGACAAGGGGGGAGGGGGGTTTGAGGTGTTCAACCCCCGATCCCCCGACCCCCCCTCTCCCCTTAGGGTCCAGAAAGTATAAAAAATTAACACAAATGAGACTATTTAATTCAAAATATACTTTTTTTTTAGATAAACTGTGATAATGATGTTAATTTTCTTGAAAACTTCACATAATTTTTGAAAAATTTTTTTGGCCAAGTGTAAGATTAATTTTACTTATAAGAGTTACAATTATTATATTGGAATTCATCTCCAAGGAGTTGGTATATTAAAAATCAGTTTCAATGCTCAAAAAGTCCCTGATATCCAGTAAAATATATATATGAAAGTTATACCTAGAACGAATATAATTTTGTAAATTGAAGAAAATTTGCTTGACATTTTTTATGCCATATCTACCCAGCAAACCATAGTTGACGACTATGTCGAAATTCCGACTAATTCGTTACTATTTTGAGCTGTCTTAAAGAAATCATTACAATTTCGTTACCCAAATATCGGAACAGTATCACTTTTTTTACGAATTTCAGTTATTGCTGGTATCTACTTATAGATTTTTTATCAAAAACAACAAACATTCACAAAAACACGAAACATTTAAATTTTCAAAACGATAATGTCACACGATTTTCGTCATACGTGATGAGAGTCCTGATCTTTCTCTTAGCGTCAATAAGTAAAAGCTAAAGCCATTATTGAAATAAAATAATATTAAAAATTTAAACTAATTTTTGGATTGCCTAATTTCAATTGTTGTTAAAATTTGCAAAATGCAATGCTTTGTTATTGTTTTCTACGCACAATCGATCGAGAGCGCTGGTTATTTGTTTGCATGCCCTTTTTTTACCTATATGCAGCTTTCACAACGTAAGATAAAAACAAAACACAATACAAGCAGAGCACGTGTTTTTCTATTGCTATCAAAGTATAGCAATAGCACAAAATAAAAAACTCGCTCACTTTTCACTACGGCGCTCTACTGTGCTCTATTTCAAATCTGTGACAGAATGAGCAGAATGATTTGGGAGTTTGTGTCGGTCATGAGTATTTCTGTGAGTAGGATGAGTATCAGCAAGATGACAACAACCATAAGTATTTATGTACCGAAGAAACCTGTTCTTTACCCGATCCGACTCATGAGTTAGGATACTCATATTTCTCCGAGCCGCCGCATTGTAGCTTCGTAGAAGAGAATATGAGTCGGGTTGCCTGTGCTAAGAGTTGAGTAGGTTTTTGGTTCTTATTTTTTTCGGATATGCTCAGAATCGCAAAAAGCTATCTTATATATGCACTTTTATATGTATATTGTAAATAATTTATAAAACCCTTGTGTCATGGTTTTGTGGTCGAACTCCTCCGAAGCGGCTCTACCGATTTTAATGAAATTATTTTTATACCCCAACGCGTACTGCGTAAGGGGTATATTAACTTTGTCATTCCGTTTGTAATGCCAAGAAGGAGGCGTGGCAGGTATAGAAAAATATATATATTTTTGATCAGCATCATCTCCTGAGCCGATTTCCGTGTGTCCGTCTGTCTGTCCGTCTGTCGACACGAATACAGCCGCAATTTTAAAGCTTAGGCCAAATCGGATGAAAATCACGCCTACCTCCCATACAAAGTGGCTTTATTTTAAACGTTAAATCTCTTAAAAAATCCTCATGATTGAAATGTCTTGCAATTTTGCACTTTAGCTTTGATATATAATATGAACCATCTCTCTATGATATATGGCAAAATCGGATCACAACCACGCCTACTTCTCATACAAAGTGACGTCATCAAAATAGGGAAACTTTCGTTAATATATAAAACTGAATGTCATCGTGTATGTCGTGGCTAAAGTCTTCGAATTCAATATGGCTGCGGGGGGTATTTTAGATTCGGTACCCTGCCGAAGCTCCAACCTTACTGGTTTTTTGTGTATTTGGTAGGTATGAGAATAGGTAGTAAAGTATTTTTCACCCTCCTACCCCCACCACCCAGTCCTTTTGTATGAACAATATCCAAATAATTTATCTGTCGTTGATTGAAGTGAAGTCATTTACATAAAGTGTCACGTTATTTTAACATTTCATTCTGCATTTTGTATGTATCACAACGAAGTATAAGCTTTCGTCTACAAAGCTTAATTCCTCTTACTGCAATAGATTCCATCCTCACATATACATTTGATCTTCATCAAAGAATGGACCGTTATCATACTTGGGCTTGGAAAAACCATTTCCCACTGCGCAACGCCAAACACGGTCAAACCTTAACGTATTTACACAAATCAATGAAAATGGTATATTTCAGACGGTTATGGTCGCTAACAAGAAAAGGTCCCCAGGTGTCACGCACCGATTTGAATGATTTTCGAATATGTGTGAGAAGACAAAAATCAAAGGTTGACATTTTTTTTATACGTGCTCAATCGATGGTTTAGGGTTTCAAAATGGGGTTTTAAAATCAGCGGAAATATCGTTTTATCGCCATAACTATTTTCCATAAGAACATACACACATTTGGTATCAAACGAAAGGTATTGAAATGGCGCAGATGATGGCATCTAATTTTTAGAAACAAGTTTTATTGTTATTTTGCTGTTGAAATTTTCAACAGTATTTAGTCGATATCAGGAAGAGCCCGTACTCGACATTGTTTCATTTTCACTTATGTTTAATTTCAGATAATTTTAAAAGTTATCGTTTTTTGATTTTTTTTTTTAACTTTTTACCTTTTTATATTAAAATTTTCTTTATTAGAAAATGCACTAATTTTCTTAAAAGTAAAATATTTTGTTATAGATAACGACCACATTATGGGTATCAAAAATTTTGTTTTTTCTGAAACTTTCCATATGTGTAGATATTTGATCCAAAATATTGATATTTTACAGTGCTTCCACACAAACTGTGTGCTTCTTACTTCTTTGCCCGAAGAATGAGAAAAAATCATCTCCAAATTTAAATATATGATTTTCGATGCAAATATCTCCCTCCGCTGGATTTAAATATATTTCACTCAATTCTTTTTTGTCAAAAAGATCAATTAAATTACTTCATAAAAACTATTACAAAAATACTATTTACTGTGCATTTACATTTTTAATCTCTTTTTCAAAAATGATCCAAAATAATGAATGTTTCTCAAAAAGTTGCATAAAAGTTGTTTTTGTTGCAAAACAAATTTAAATCAAAAATTGCATTTTAAATTCCCTTTTACATGGCATAATATCTGTGGTCCCAAGCATTAACGACATAACTCAAAATATCGTAAAAAAGCAATATGGCATTTTCGTTATTGTCAATCTTTGGAAGGATGCAGAAATCTGTTTTTTGTACAGAATATATTACCACTTATGTGTGCAAATATTTCTTTTGTAACGGGTCATATATTTCAGATTAAATGGTCGTAGTTAGTTCAATTAAAATATCGTTTTTTACGATATTTTGAGTTATGTCTTTAATGCTTGTGACCACAGATATATATTAGCAAAAATTGTTTCGCTTTTACACAAAAATTAATTAGATGTTTCTGTCATTAAAAAACAAGGGCACCCCCCTTGATTTTTTTGATGAAATTTATTTATTAAAAAATGTGCCTTTTATATTTTTACAAAATTTAAAAAAAAAAACAACCGACTACAAAATCACTACAAAGTAAAAAATAATTTTAAAAATACTTTTCCTTTAAATTTCTTGGTCATATTTGATAATTTATTTAAACATATTATTATATATGAAATCTTATTATCTTAATTTTTTTCTTATTTGTTTTATTATCATATATATATAATTTTTTGATGATTACAAAAGCTTTATAATCAGACTTTTAATCAGAAGCGCCAACTTCAAAGCATTTGTATTCATCAAGAAATTAATATATTTATGATAATAAAACAAATAAGAAAAAATCAAGATAATAAGATTTCATATATAACAATATGTTTAAATAAATTATCAAACTCGTATGACCAAGAAATTAAAAGGAAAAGTATTTTTTTTAAATTATTTTTTACTTTGTAGTGATTTTATAGTCGGTTGTTTTTTTTTTAAAAAATTTTTATTTCTTCCTTTTTAGAGAATATGATAAATTTTCGAAAAAAGTGTATAAGCAACATAAATAAAATTGTTCCGAAAAAATTTGTTCTATTAAAATCTGAAAGTTTGTTGGTTATTTCAAATATCTGCCTCTTAAATTTAAATTAGATGTCACATGTTTTGAAATTATTATACCCATTCTTGTAACGAGTTTTATTACCCTTGTGTCAATATTATTCGAGATATAGTGTTTTCCAAATATTGCCACGCCCCTTTGTTAAATAAGCGCCCACTTTCTGGAGCGTTATTTCCAATAATTGTGCCTACCCCTGTACTTTATTTCAGTACTCCAGCGTCAATATTAACTGCGATAGTGTTTATCTAGTATTGCCAGGCCCATTTATCGAATAGCGCCTACTTTATTGACCATAATTTTTAATAATTCTGCCTACCCCTGTACTACAATAAATGTCAGTGCCCTAGTATCAATATTATTCGAGATATACTGTTTTTCTAATATTGCCACGCCCAGTAGTCGAAATCTGCCCCCTTTCTTCACCGTAATTTTTACTTATAATGCCTACCCCTATACCAAATTGCAGTACCATAGTATCAATATTATTCGAGATACACTATTTTTCTAATATTGCCCCGCCCATTTGTCAAATAACGCCCATTTTGTTGACGGCAATTTGTAATAATTGTGCCTACTACTACACTTAATTTGAGTACCCTAGTGTCCATATTATTCGAGATACAGTGTTTTTATAATATTGCCACTCCCATTTGTCGAATAACGCCCACTTCATTGGCCATAATTTGTAATGGTAATGCCTACCCTTATACTAAATTGCAGTACTATAGTATCAATATTATTCGAGATATACTCTTTTTCTAATATTGCCACGCCCATTTCTCAAATAACGCCCATTTTCTTGACCGTAATTTGTATTAACTGTGCCTACCGCTACGTTTAATTTCAGTACCCTAGTGTCCATATTTTTCGAGATAAAGTGTTTTTATAATACTGCCACGCCCATTTGTCGAATAACGCCCACTTTATTGACGATAATTTGTAATACTAATGCCTACCGCTATACTAAATTGCAGTACTCTAGCCTCAAAATTATTCAAGATACACTGTTTTTCTAATATTGCCACGCCCATTTGTCGAATTACGCCCATTTTCTTGCCCGTAATTTGTAATAATTGTGCCTACCCCTACACTAAATTGCAGTACCCTAGTGTCAATATTATTCAAAATACAGTAGTATTTAATATTGCGAGATCTATTATTGCCACGCCCAGTTATCGAATACCGCCCACTTTTTTACGGGCACCTCCATGCTTATCATATCTATCTGTTCCCTAAAAATTATGGCAATCAGGCATATGGTTCAGGAGTTATCGCTGTACATACATTTAAAAAAAAAAAAAAAAAAAAAAAACAGAGAAACTGACGAACTTGAGAACCTCCTCCTTTTTGAAGTCGGTTAAAAATAGTCTAGCTTGAAAAATAATTTATTTTAAATAAAAAACCCAATATTTCCTTCTAATCAAAAGTTATTACTAAAAATATATTTTCATACCAAGTGGATCTGTATTCACAAAACTCATTTTCTGTTAATTATGAAATTCTCTATATGTACTTCCCTTGCTCATTTTTATTAGAATCGCCTTTGCTTATTTTCAAAATTTTAGGAGAAACAAATATTTTTGCATTGTTTTTACTTCTAAAATACTTTTTATTTTAATTTTTAATACCCATGAAAAATAGTTAAATTATGGTGAAAAAACGAAATTTCCGCTGATTTTAAAACGCCATTTTGAAACCCTAAACCATCGATTGAGCACGTATAAAAAAATACGGCAACCTTAGATTTAAGTCCTCTGTCACATATTCGAAAATCATTCAAATCGGCGAGTGATACCTGGGGACCTTTTCTTGTAAGACTTGGGAACTTAGTTGGTATGTTTGCTGTCAGCATATGCACAAGAAAGGGGCGTGGTCGCACTAAATATACACAAACTTTTCATAAATCATTACAATTGCTGAGTTATAAATTTTCTATAAAGACAAAAATCTTCTGTTTTCCTCTGCTGCCCGTAATTTTGAACCAATTTAGTTGTTTTTTTTTTTTTTTAAATGTAGATGATTAGGGTACGAAGCTGAAAGGCAAATTGTCACACCACCTTTTAACGCGCCCACAAATCAATTGAAACGCTATTTCAGATAAGCGCGGGGTGAAGCGAAGCGCGTCGGGTATAAGCTAGTATTTATTATCTATATTTATATTAATATACGTTTGTTTAATATAATTATGACTTTGCAAAGTAAAACTTTCCTTGGGCCAAAAAATGTATCGTTTTTTTTTTTTTACTTTCCGTATTATTTTTATACTTTCCGGACCCTATAGGTAGGGGTGTTTAGGCCCCGAAAAGTCCCCCGTTGGCACATATGCAACAACAGCTTTTTTTTTTTAATTTCAAGCATTTTTAGTTGCACCTAAAATTTTTGGTTTCCATCCAAAACAATTTTTTCTTTCTACTTTCAGAAACACACCGCGGACTCTGATGCGGAAATGCAACATTTTGGCAACATTATCAGCGCGGAAGACGTTAAAACAGAGCTTGTAAGTAAAAGCCTAATGGTCATTATAGAGACCAGATCTCATGTGTAGCTTTTTTTTTTGTTTTCTTCTTCCAACTACTTTCAGATCGAAAGTGATATGCCGGATATGCAAAAATCGCCGTTAGCCTATCTTGCTTTAACGCCAACGGCAAGCACATCGTCCTGCGCTAAAAAACGCAAACGTACACCGCAGCTCGATGATTATTTGTCTACGACAGCCATTGGCAGTCATCAGCTGCACAAGCATGAGTCACCAACATCGTCCAAATTCGCTTATAATAACAGTAGAGCTCAGGAGCCTTGCTCATCAACTGCAACAACAACAGCAACAGCAATAACATCTTTGCACAATTACAATCACCACAATAACCACAGCAGCAATCACAACAATGGCAACAACACCAACAACAACAACAGCAACACCAATTTCAGCACTGCTGGCCAGACCGATGAATACGGCGTCTTTGGCGAATATGTTGCCATAACGATACGCAAACTAAAGACATCCAAAGCAAAAATCGTGGTCAAACACTTGATCAACAATCTGCTGTATGAGGCAGAACTCGGAAAATACGATTACGGTATACCGGCATCGAAAGAACCACCGCAACTTTATAAGACGTAGTGGCGTGTTTAACCAACGCTTCCTAGTCAATAAATAAGTGAGCTGATAATCATGATGACGATGATGATGATGATGAATCATTATTACAATGTCAGCAAAACAATACTATAATAACTTCAGGGACATAACAAAACCATATGTGCAACAATAACAACAACAACAACAACAACCAACCAATAACATACCATACCACAATTTTAACTCAGGTGCCTTTTAATTAGTCAATTAAGTTTATTTGTTTTAAATACTTTATTTTTTATTTTTTAATGAATTACTATGTAAATAGTTGATATGATACACTTAAATATATACATTTATATGTGTATAACTTAAGCAAATTCCATAATAAATAAATATTTTATTTACAAAACAAAATAGCTAATTTTCCATGGTTGTTAATTAGAGTTGAAGTTACGGTCGTGAACAGGGCGACAAATAGTCTCTGGAACTGATCAGTGTTGACTCCACAATGAGTCAGTTTTTGATAAGAGTTTTTGAAAAGAACTTCATTGAAATGAGAAAAAAAAAAACTTAAATATTTTGTAGCTATGAACAATTTTAATTATTATTCTTCATTAGTTGCTGGCTACGGTAGTTAACAACATTGAATAAATACGTATTTTTTTTCTCATAAATTTTACAGAAATGCTACAATCTATGAACACAAAAAAAAAAAAAAAAAAATGGTTTACACTTGGAAAATTTCTCAAATTAAGTTGTATAGGTTTATGCAAATTTACCGTTTTTGTTTTTTTGTATTAGAACCCCCAGAAGGCAGATAGGGTTTAAGTGTGTAAAAAAGAAATTTTGAAGAGTAAAAAATAATAGGGACCAGCTCGTGTGTGTGAACCCTCTAAGGCTCGATTCGAAAAAGATTTTTTTTATATGAAAAATTTGATGATTTATTTAAAAGAGATTTTTACCATTAAATATTAGTAAAAAGATTTATCGAAAAATTTGGCGCCCGATTTTTTTTTCTTTGAAACATTTGATGATTTATTTTAAAGAGAGTTTTACCATAAAATACTAGTAAAAAGATTTTTTGCAAAAATTTGGCCCCCGATCGACGTGCTGTAAGACCGATGAAAAAATAATAAAAAATAAAAACGACTCCTCCAAATTTATAAGTGCATTCACTGCATTGAGGTAGCAAATCCAATTTCAATCTTTAAGAAAGTAATGTTTTTAAAATATTTTATTCGCTTCAAAAACAACTCAAGAATGTGGGGGTTGAAGCTACTACACCACAAGAAATTGAAAATCTTAGTTTTCCAACAAAAATCTTCATGTTGTCATAGTTCAATATCAGCAAACTGCTGAAACTACAACTACTACCTCAACGTACCATTGAGTACATAGTTAAAAGCTTTGATCTATCTTTGAAAAAAGATCTTACTTTTCACCAAAAAAGCACAAATACGCATCAAAAATGAGAAAAACTTTAAAATGTTTCCTATCGTTTGTACTGCGTGCATATATTTCGAAGTAATTTACTCGTAACATTGACGAAACAAATAGAATATATATAAACAGCTTAGTGGATCACAGCGATCATGCCAGAATACTGATGAGTTGGTGTAGCGGCCAACGAAACAGTCTGTCTAGTCTACTGTGTCCATTTAGGAAACAAAGCGCTTCGAAACTACTCTCAAAGCACTTTACAAAATCACAATAGCGCTTTGTTCTCGTTTTTAATAGTGATTTTTTTAACATTGGCATGTCATTGGGAAGAAGACCTTTATTCACGCTACGAAAAGTGATTTAAAATAGAGCTTAGTTCTCGCTACGAAAAGTGATTCCAAAAAGCGCATAGTTATTGTTTCGAAATGTCATTAGGAACTCCACAGCCTTCCATCTACAAATATCATCAAAAGAACGAGGCTTTCTATTAAATTATTTTGGAATAAATAACTTGTACGACATGAGTCTTTTATTTATTTCTAATTTTTTATCAGACGTCAAGTTACATACTCACATTTTCCCATTCCAAATTAAACCCAACATTTTTTTTCATTATACCCAAGTCAATGAGATGCATTGCATCTAGAGGGAACTGTGTAATCATTTGAATACCAATTTTTTTCAAAATACGTTCGGCATTGACAAAACCGAATTTGAAAGTCGGAATCTGTTCTTAATTTTGCAACTGCAGTACGATAGGTCAGCCGATTTGGAACATCCTGCAGAGGAAGTATGACCAACAGTTTCCGCAACAAATGCTCTCGCAGGAGCATCACAAGCAAATGTACACAATTTTATAAAAACCCTTCTAACGTTGACGATAACACCTCTTTCACTTAAACTCTCCATTTCTAAAACAAAGTCCAGCAGGAAATCATTAATAACTTCAGGTTTCCTGTTGCCAAGATATGCTCCAATAAGAAAAGGTTTGATATTGCCGCAGTTTGATATGGAACCTTCTTGTATATGTGTAATCCGTCTATTCGAATATCTACTTCTATAATTTCAATATCTTTTGCTAACGACAACTTCAAATCCTGACAAATACTTCTCTCTAGTCCATAGTGCAAATAGTAGTATTATTTTGCGCCATTGAAAATAAAGTTTTTGTTGGTGAGGGCACTTTAAAGCCCACTCTTTGTTGAATTCGCAAAACGCCATCACTCAAGTCTCGCCTAACTTTAAATTGCACTTCTTTTGTACGTCTTTTTGAATGTCAATTTCTGACGAAATTTGTACTGTTCTTTCGCATTCTATATTTTCACTTTTGGCACTTTGTATGGAATCCACACCGCCATGGCTGAAATCTGGTAAAACTTGTGGTGTTTCATATTCTACAGCACTTTGCATATAATCTGCCCTGCTATGTCCACTTCAATTTTCTGCTGCTGTTGCGCCTTCTTCGTTTGCACCTGCAAGCGCAACTTCATTTTTTACGGTGTATATTTTTGCCTTAACTAGCCTTTTAAAATGGCGTTTTGAATAATCGCACCACTTCCCACTCATTTTATTATTTTTTATAAAAATATTACTTTAAAAGAATTTATAAACGTTTTTTGCTTTTCAATATTTTTCACTATTTTGCTGAAATACTTACACGAATTAAACTTTTCGCGCATACTAGTGATGATTAACGACAAGTAGTGATGAGTAAAATACATGTATCGAACTAGTACGAAAGCAACGACAAGATTTACGAACTACGAATAGTCAAATTAGGGAAAATCGTGAAAGCAAAGCGATTTTTTAAAGCTCAATGCGTAGCGAGAGCAAAGCACTTCTCAAAAGCACTATTCATAGGCAGAGTGAAGACCTTTTTACTTGATTTTTTATAAAGCACTTTGAAATTTCCGATAGGGGTTTTACTACTCTATACAAGGGTATTGTTGTTGTTGTTGGGTGTTTTCTTCAGAAAGCAACATAGACCTTGAACTCGAAAAATATAACTCTTAATTAATAATTTAAAAATTTATTAAAATTATAAAAATACATAACATAAAAACTTATGAAAAAAAAACTTAAGAAAGTCGTAATTAATTTACAAATATAAAAAAAACCGAGAAAAAAAGCGAAATGGCCATTTCAGCCCTGGAAAGGACTTTGACCGAGCTTCTTATGATCAATTTTGTTGTGTGTGATGTGAAATGTTTGCACACAAATGTTCGAGAACTGGACCTACATGTTTTACGCCAACTCCGAACGGCTTATGTTCTCAAGAAGCTTTACATGGCAGTTTTTACTCTCTGAGGTTTGCCAATGTCTGCAGAGAGGTGACCGCCGAACAGAAAAATTAATTCAATTGAAAAAACTTTCTGTGTCGGATGGAGGATTCGAACCTGGGTTCTCTGGCGTAAGAGTCACACACTCTACCCACTACGCCACTCAATTCAGTGCATTTCGTTTTGTTTCTTTCATTGGCAATGAAAAACAAACGAGGGATTATTCGTTAATCACCGAATGAGCGAGCGAATCGTTTATTTGCATTTCTCTTTCGTTGCTGTTCATATCATGCGCTTTTGCAGAGCATAAGCCGATATATGAGCTCGCTTTTTTTTTCTCCTCACTAAGATTATTTGAAAATGATTATAATAATGAAGATGGTTATATACAGTGAGAACTGAGTGAGTTTGATTTTGATGTCATCATTTCTTTATCATTCGCTTCTATTTCAGTTTGTTTGTTTTCTGTTTTCTTACGAATTCGGTGCTGGGGCCAACACTAGGTAAAAATGGATCGCTGAATCTGAATCCGAGCACAAATAGAGGAGTCTATCTGCCCCCCCATTGCACAATTCTTTTAAGGGGGTGTCAAAACATGTGTTTGACTTACAGTGGACAGTTAAACATGTGTTTTGATGTCCCCCTAAAAATGTGCAAAATGGGGGACTTTTAGACCCCTTCATTTATGCTTCTTAGAAATGTTTGCCCCCTTAGAAGCGCCCAAAAAATGGTTAATTTATACCTATTTTTCTACCCCTTCGATATATGGCACTTTGTCTATTTTTCCGAGGATTTTTCGAGGATTTTTCAATATCTTTCGCTCTTATTTTGTTTTATATCTCGAAGGGTAAGCAAAATAGGTAAAATCTAACCATTTTTTGGGGGTTGCTATAGGAGGAAGCATTTTTGAGACACGCAAATACGGGGGTATATCTGCCCCCATTCACCATATTTTTAGGGAGGGGTCGAAACACGTGTTTGACGTACACTTTGACTTACAGTGGACAGTTAAGCACGTGTTTCGACGTCCCCCTAAAAATGTGGTAAATGGGGGATAATAGACCCCTCTATTTGTGTGTCTCAAAAATGGCTGTTCCCTTAGAAACCCACAAAAAATGGTAAATTTTTACCTATATTGCTTCTTAATAAGCAAATATCAAAATGAAAAGTATCAATCATATTTATCATTGATGAATTCAAATGATTTTCAGCTCATATAAAGAGCACATCATTTGCAGAACTCGAGTTATGAAAACAGTGGCGATGTTCTCACAACGATGAGCGCTCTTTGTACAGGGACGAATAACCAATACAAGTGTTTGATGAGTTTATGCGAGGACGTAGCGTTCAATGAATTGCTGTGAAAAGATTGCTTGTTTTTATAAATGGTAACTCGAAAGAGCGAGAGCGAATTTTGATTGCACTACGCTCTCTCATCTCATGGAAAGAGCCTATAGGGGAGATACCCTTATTATTTCGGGAAAATGCAATATCGGAAAAAAATTCATTGAACATGACTAATTTCACCCTGTCTAAAGGTATCTCCCGCTTTAACCCTCTGCAGCTAACGTCGCACAGTAGTTCAGAATAGGTTTTCATTAGCCAAAATTCTATAACTTTTGAACCGATTGAGATATTTGAGTATTTTTTTTACTGACATAATTCCTTGAATTTGTTGCGTTTTAAATTTTGTTAAAATCGATTGAGTACTTACTGAGAAATTCAAGGTCAAAGTAAAACTTTTGAAATTTTGAACTATTATTTTTTTAATCTTCTCTATTTATTAAAAAAAGTCATATGTTTTTATCACAAAAGTAATAGTAAAGTTTATTTTTTATTTTTTTTTTTTCCAATATTATATACAGTGAATCAAAAAAGTTTAGGCACAGTTAATTTTTCTGAGATGAACTTTGCTTTAATATTTAAAGCAACTAATTTGGCCAACTGTTTGATGCAGTTAGTATCATAAGATGAATTTTAATTGAAATACACAAAAACAAATTCCTCTACTTCATACACTACACGAAATATATGCGGAAGAAGAAAAAATGCATATGAAAAAGTTCAGGCACTGGCTGTATGTTTGCCTTGTTTTTGCAAATATAACGGTAATCTATAAGTTCTCTTTGATCTATTCCGTTTTCTGCACATAATTATTGGGTATTCATCCAATTGTCAATTGATTTAAGTTAGTGTTGATTTTGATGTCGTGATTGGATAAGCAAAATGAGCAGTTGTACAGAAATTTTGGTAGATGTTCGAAAAGTTATTATAAGCCTTCATGTGCAGCAAAAATCTTATCGCGAAATTAGTGATATAGTGCAGAAGCCCTACACAAGTGTGCGAACATTATAAAACCTTACATAAATACGGGAAAATTAGAGCGTGAAAGCAGCTCTGGATGCCTAAAAATATTAACACCACGCCAGGAGCGTACTGTAGTAGCTGCAGTGGCCCAAAATCCTAAGATTTCGGCTATAAAATTATGCAATGATATGCAGCAAAGTTTCAATAAAAAATTTCGATCCCCAAAAAATACTCTACATAGAGCTGGTTTTCATGGAAGAGTTCCTCGGCGCAAACCAATTATTTCGGCTAGTAATAAGAAAAAGAGGCTGGAGTTTGCAAAACTTCATGTACATCAAACGGAATCATTCTGGAATAGTGTAATATTTAGTGATGAATCGAAGTTCAACCTTTTTGGATCTGATGATCAGACGGCAGTGGTAATGGGGAGTGGGTAATGTGGAGTGGGATATCTTGTCTTTATAGATGAAAAAATGAATAATTGCTCTTATTTGAATATTTTGAAAGACAATTTGTTCCCTAGTGTTGAAAAGCTGGCCATGAATGGGAAGCCATTTTTTTCCAGCAAGATAACGACCCGAAACATGCGTCGTAACTTGTGCAGGAATGGCTTATTAACCATTGCCAACAACTCAAAACACCTCCACAGTCGCCAGATATGAATGCTATTGAACATATTTGGCAATTATTGGTGAAAAAAATTCGGAGCCATTGCATATCATCAAAAGAATCACTAAAGGAGGCCCTTTGCCATGAATGGGAAACTATATAACACTTGAACAGACATCAAACCTAGTTGGGAGTATGCAAATGCGCTTATAGGCAGCTTTTCAAGCCAAAGGAGGCCTAACAAAATATTAAATGCATGAAAATCAAAAATAAATTAAAATTTTTTACACATGTGCCTAAACTTTTTCTATGTAAAATTGTGACTTTTTTTGTTTTTTAATAACATAATACCTAAAACAAAAATGAAAAAAGAAATATTTTTGCAGTGAATAATAAAAAAGAAACCTTCAATTTTCAAATGATGCCATAGTAATTTTTTTTTCGTTAGGTGCAAAAAGTAGATTTAGATACAAACTTTGAGAATAGCTCTGTGTCTAAAATTTTTTCATTCACTGTATATCTTACTAAAACAAGAGAAATCATAATTTATTTATTATTTATTTGGTTGGAATATTGCTTGCAAATGTTCTGTATTCAGTTCTGAATTATTTTCGACCTGCAGTAACTCTTTCGCTTCTTTATCTAAGTTCAGGTGTTCCACTGTCCATTGATGTCGCATGCTACAAATGAGCGGATCTGACGTTGCCAATAATAGTATAGTAAAAAGATCTTCATTTGTGCAATTGCGTGACATGTTGTGTTCTCTATAAAATCTGTCATCCATATTCCTTTTTTCCTGAGCTTCCATCTCCTCCATGATAAAGGATTTTGTGATCTGTTGCAGACATATTTCTCCATGGGTATTACGTTGTACATGTTTTCGCAGTTTCCTTAGCGTAGTTACCAAATTGTTTTGCTTCAATTTGTTTATTGCATGCAAGTACTTCGACGATTATTTTTAACCTGGAAATAAGGTTTGAATGAACTCCTGTTATTTCAGATGCTCTTTCCGGATCTGAGAAGAATCTTCTTGCTGTGGTTCCATTAGTTGTACTGCCTGAACCTTGTTTTGGCTGATCTATAACTAATCCATATTTTCGATATTATAAAGGTAAAATTTAAAACTCCAAAACTCCATTTGTTTCATACAGTTAGAATGAAATGGGTTAGTTAAAAAACCTCTAAATGCTTCAAAACTCCAAGTCTGGGTTAATGAAATGAAATTCGCTAATTTAAAAAAACTCTAGGCACAATTTTAATTACCAGAACCTGTATATATATTATGTATATGCACCTGTGTATATGCACCTGTTTTATAGAGCTGGAATAATAAGGATAAATAAAACGGAAAAATCCTTTAAATTGTATGCAATAAAATACCTAAATTTTAAATAGAATACATCATTGCATACTTATAGGGATGCATTTGAATAAGCGTCATTCGAATAGTTGTGTGAGTAGTTTCAGTAAAATAAAAAAAGCTTCTACGGGGGGATCGTGGGGGGTATAAAAGTGCATTTGGGGTGAAAGAGGAGACTATTACCTTTAACTGGGTGCTTTCATATTTATGATCCCTTTTGCTCCTTAGAAGTTCTATTCCACTATACTTAAAATTTATACAAAAAACAGTCATTTTGAAAACCTTTTGTAACACCCAAGATATAAATAGTACAGCTACAACCTCACACAATAATTTAACGATAATAGTCCTACTAACCCAACAAAAAAAAATTCAACCCTCTATTGATTTTAGTTTTCGAGCAATGGCCATTAAGGTGGGTCACCAAAAAAAGTTTGGTTTGTTACGGACTTTTTTTAAAGATCCTATTGAGAGGATTTCAGACCAGAAAAAAATTTTTTTTTTAAGTGGTCTACATTAACAACCAAAATGGTCTTTTTGTTATAACTCGGTTATTTGATGTCCGATTTTGAGCTCAAAAATTAAATTTTAAGCGCGTGTAACTTTTTTTCCTATGAGTGGAATTAAAAAATTTCTTCACACGGACCTATTGATTTTTTATGAACTTTAATTACAAAATATAAAATGGGCAAAGTTTTGGGGGTCGTAGTGCAAAAAAAGTTAAAAACTGAATTATTTTATTGAAGATGACCTCAAAGGTCAATAACTTTTGACTACGAATTCTTAGCATTTTTAAGATTTTTCTAAAAATATACTTTTTTTCAAAATCGGACATCAAATAACCGAGTTATAACAAAAAGGCCATTTTGGTTGTTAATGTAGACCACTTAAAAAAAAAATTTTTTGTGTTCTGAAATCCTCTCAATAGGATCTTTAAAAAAAGTCGGTAACAAATCAAATTTTTTTTTCTTCCATAGGGGTCGACCCGCCCTAATGGCCATTCATTTTCGATGACAAAATAAAAAACTCATCTTTTTCTGAAATTAGTAAAAACAGTTGTGTTTAACCGCATGCCACTCCCACCAAAATGACCAAAAATTTTTGGCTACCGAACTTTGGATATATTTACTATAAAATGGCTATAAATATAAATTTTTTATAAATCGGCCACCACGAAAAATGGGTATTTTGGCCAATGGATTTAGTTCTTGAGCCACAGTGCATCGTAGTCTCACAGACTCCGAAAATCAAAACTTCGTGCGTACAAACTTAAAATTCTAAGCCAAATTCGAACCAAACCTTTAAAAAAAAAGTATTTTATTTCAAATTTTTTTCTAATGCTAGCCTAAAATGTATTGGCTGTTATATGGAATAAGGTCAAGAAAGTTACAGTCAGATATGTATCATAGGAAATCAGTTTAAAAGTGAGGTCTACTAGACCCCAAGTCAGTTATATTGTTAAATTTGGAGCATGTCAGAGGGTTAAGGCAGTTTCTAGTCTAGAGGAAAAAGTTTTACACAAAAAAATGGAGAAAAAAAATGTTAAATTAGAAAAATTACAGGCTGATATAGTGAAGGGGTGGCGGGCGTGCTAAAATAAGAGTACCTACATCTTGACACGATTTCAACCCTTCTAGTCATCTGAAAAAAAGGATTCTTAATTGATATGAGAATATCCCGAACTAGGGAATGAAAAATAATATTTTTTACCAATATGGCGGCTGTTTGAAAAAATGATACTATTTTTCCCCCTTTTTTCAAAGCTTTGAATTTTTTAAATATATTAAATAACAAAATTTTTACAAAGTTCTAGTCCGGGTCATAGAGGGATACATAAAAAAGGCCATCTTGTGTATTGCTTGTACGCAGACTTTTGCTGCCGAGTGTATATATAGCTCTACTGTCGTCACCTACGCATAAACTTGGCCAGCTCATTAGCAAGTTAGCAGCAGCGATAGCGACAACACCTTGCATGTCCAACTCATGTGAACCACAAAATTTTATGGCTAAACTAGGGGCGGCTATTAGGGCAAAGGAACCTTTATTATTGTTATATGAATATTTTTTTTTTTTTTTTTGTAAGTTTCTATATTTTTTTATGCAAACCAGCTGATTGCTATCTGCAGTTATGCTGGCTTTAATTTTACATTATTTTTCGTCACCGAAGTATAACAGTTGGCAGATACTAGATCAGGGCCCAGTTAGTTTGTGAGTTGCAGCAAGGTGTGGAACATCAGTGGCGTTGGTGCCGGTGTTGGTAGTGTGGTGCTGCTAGTGGCACCGTTGTTAGTTGTCCAAGGTGTCCATGTCTGAGGAAATCATTTAATTAGCATTTTAGCAGCAATCACGTGACTGCTTTATGTTCTCACTCAACGTTAACGTATGTATGAAGTAGGTAACAGAGCTTATAGCGATGTTATTCTTGAGCCTATACAAGTTATTGTTGTTGTTATTGTTGTTGGCTATTTTCTTCTCGAACTGACCCACGAACCGCAGCAGCGTAAATTATCATTTATAACGGAAATGGAAGCACTTTCATGGCACTCGCCTAGTTATAACATATTTTCTTTTTTTTTTTTTTTTGCTGTTCGTTTCTGCATAACTTTTCAACTTCACTTGTTTTGTATAATGTTGTTGTAGTTGTTGTTGTTATTGTAGGTTTTGCTTAAATTAGACCTCATATTAAAATAAATTTATTTATTTTGTTTTATTTTTTTTATGGCCGCTGACCAGCAACATATTTTTTTTTTCACAGTGCGTAAAATTAGCCAAAAATAGTAATAGAAACGACAACAACAACAACAAACAGTGAGTGCGGCAACACTGGCCAAATGGAAAAAGCCAGTCAACCGTGAGGCATTAGGCATTCGCACGCACGCACATCCTTTTTGTTGTTGTTGTTGTTATTGTTGTCGGTCGTAAAAACCATTATTAAAAGTACCTACCTGTTTATGATTGTTGTTGTTGTTGTAGCTGCCTTTGATTGATTGTCTGAGGTGTCAAACGCACACACAAACACTCTTCTACACCCACGCAAACACATACTAATGCAAAGTCACCTACACCCGAACACTTTCACTTTAACGAAATCAGATACAAAAAGAGTGAATTAGTCGGTCATCATAGCGGTAAGTTTGGTTAGCAAGGTGTCACCCGGGACCCTGAGGCTTCACCCATTACTTGCTTTTATTGCTGCTTGTTCTTGCTTTTTTCAAAGGATTTTCATTAGAAAACCTTTTATAAAGCATTGAAATGTAGCAGTTTATCTTTTTTTTCTTTTTTTCTTTCTTGCTACGACAGAGTAGCTGCCCTCTGACTAAAAGCAGATTTTTATTAGGTATGGATAACGTCACAGCAAAAAATTCTGCTCTAATACACCAACTCAAGCACAGTTTAGTGTAACAGTGTAATGCGTTAACGCAATTGCGCCATGGCGCAGTTTAAAATGCTATGATTTCTGTATGAACAGGACTTGATTCGACGCAGTTTGATTTAAATTGGATAGAGTTAAAGCAATTGCGCCATGGCGCAGTGTTAAAATGGTATGATTTCCGTATCAAAAGGATTAGGATTAATGCAGTTTGATTTAAAATGGATTGGATTAATGCAATTGCGCCATGGTGCAGCTTGAGATGCTAGGATTTCTGTGTCAACAGGACTTGAATTAAAAAATGTTGATTTATATTGGATTGGATAAACGCAATTGCGCCATGACGCAGTTTCAAATACTACGATTTCTGTATCAATAGGACTTCAATTAATACAGTTAGATTTTTATTGGATTTGATTAACGCACTTGTGCCATGACTCAGTTTGAAATACTATGGTAACTGTATCAACAGGACTTGATTCGAGGCAGTTTGATTTAAATTGGATTGGATTAATGCAAGTGCGTCAAGATGCAGTTTGAAATGCTATGATTTCTGTATCAACAAGACTTGAATGAATGCAGTTTGTTTTAAATTGAATTGAACTAACGCAATTGCGTCATGACGCAGTTTGAAATGCTATGATTTCCGTATCAACAGGACTTGAATTAATACATTTTGATTTAAATTGGATTGGATAAACGCAATTGCGCCATGACGCAGTTTGAAATACTACGATTTCTGTATCAATAGGACTTGAATTAATGTAGTTTGATTTAAATTGGATTTGATTAACGCAATGGCGCCATGACACAGTATTAAAATGGTATGATTTCTGTTTCAAAAGGACTTGGATTAATGTAGTTTGATTTTAATTGGATTAAATTAACGCAATTGCGCCTTGATGCAGTTTGAAATGCTGTGATTTCTGTACCAACAGGACTTCAATTAATACAGTTTGGTTTAAATTGGATTAGATTAGCGCAATTAGGCCATTAAGCAGTTGAAATGCTATGATTATTGTATCAACAGAACTTGGATTAATGAAGTTTGCTTTTAATTGGATTAGATTAACGCAATTGCGCCATGATGCATTTTGAAATGCAACGATTTCTGTATCAAAAGGACTTAAATTAATGAAGTTTGATTTAAATTGGTTTGGATTATTGCAATTGCACCCTGACGCAGTGTTAAAATGCTATGACTTCTGTATCAACAAGACTTGAATGAATGCAGTTCGATTCAAATTGAATAATGCGTTGCGTTATGAGATAAATTGTGTGTATGGGAATTTGGATATGCATTGAATTATTTGCTGAAACTAGCGTATCAAATCAAAGTTCTGTAGCAATATGTTTCATCGGAAAAAGATTATTATGTTAGTAATAAAGGAATGTTGGTAATTAATGCATTAAAAACAGCTTAATCAGTACGAAATCAATACGAAGACTAGCTTCTTAGAACAGGGCGCAAAGCTCAGCATTTTTCAAAAGCAAACACAGCTTAATTGTAACACATCTTAATTACATATATCAGATTGCTAACAAACAGATAGTTCCAAATGCTTCAACTCAATAGCGCAGCGCAGCGCTACGTTACCCATATCTAAATTTTATTTCTCACATATTTTTTTTTTTATTTTTCGTTGAAGGAAGCAAAATAAACCGACAGCCGGAAGCGGTTTTCGCAGATTTAAGGGCAACGGAAACGTATATACACATGTTAGTAAGATAAGAGAGTGACCGCTGTTGGGGAAAATAAACAACATATGCTTCCGTTTCCTGTTGGAAATGCAACACATTTGTACAGATTTTTCTTATGATTCCTTAGAGTTCCCTCCTTAAGTGCCAAAATTTGTAAATAAATTTCATTTAAACGAGGTATTTGAAAATCGAATAGCGAATTATAAAGAAACAAACTGTTTCATTTGTAACTGTTACATACATTAAGCACTCCGATTAACAGCAAATTTTTTTTCTTCTACCCAAGTGGAAATTTGCCTAAGGATAGAGTCAGAAAATTATCAGGGAATTCTTATTTTGAGAATGTTTAGATTTCAAAGACGATGCACTTTTTAATATTATTCTTAATCAGTTCGACTGATAACAGGTAATAAGCGGATGAAAATTTGATAAAGACTCCTCAAGTAAGGATAGTCACAGGAAAATTTGATATTAACCTGATCAGACATTCATTCTCAAAACTAATTGAAAGATCACTAAAATTAATGAAGTGAAATTTCAGGCAAATATTGGTTCTTTAAAAAAAAAATAATACGCTACGCAGCAGGTTTTACTCATTTAGCCACAATCAAAGCGATTTTTTTAAAAAATGCTATTTTTTTTTTGTTAGATCAGCGTTTTTACTCTCAGAATGTCAATTAAACGCTTCTGTAACGATATTTTACGCTATAGCAGCAGGTTTCTGCTAAAACTGCTCTCACTGTGGTGTTAATGAGCAGAGCTGCCAGGTGGCGGAATTTTCCCTGTTTTTCGGAAATTTTCGAAATAAAAGGGGTTGGTGCACAGTATTTTGTTCAGTGGAAATAAAGCAAAAATTTTCAAAGCAAAGTCAGACAATACTTTTACTAAGAAGAATCAAAATTTGTACTCTAATTCTAGCGTTAAAGAGGCTAAGATACTACACCCCTTTCCAATCAACCATTTTTATGCGTTTTTTTTTGTTGTGGAAATTGTAAAGAAAAAAATCTACTTGCAAAGAAAAAAAAAAAAGTTATTAGATCTTAGTCAAATGCGTAATCATTTTCCGCTCGAACTTTTATATGTCTAATTTTTGCATTATATTTATAAATAAAAAATACCCACTTTCTTCTACATTTTTCTTTGACTACTGCCTTTCATCACTTTTAATTCCCTCTATATACATATATGTTAAAATGTAAACATTTTTAAAATTTTCAAGGCCAAAACTTTGAGATAACTCGTACCATCCATTCATTCATCAGTCTTGTTTTTATTTTAGTTATTTTAAAACAATACATTTAGTTTTTTGCTGTTTTTTTTTTTTAGCTGAAATAAATACAATTTTATATTCCATCGTTTCCGTACAAGTCACTGATTTATATCGCTATGTTAAAACAATAAATTACATGCTTTTTTGGTCAAAACTTGTATTTATTTTGCTTACGTAATATTTAGATGTGTTGCCTAATGTCAACACTTGAAATTATATTGTTTCAGCTAAGATTACATAAGAGTGCATCTAGATTGCGATCTTTAAGTTAAAAAATAAAGCTAAAACAGGATAGCTCTGAGCATGGGCGTAGTCAGGATGTTAGCCAGTGGGGAAAAATAGAATTTTTTTATAATGGTCAGTATGTTGGATGTTGGAGTTTAAAGTGACAAAAGTTAAATTTAAAGTGGAAAAACTAGAATTTTAAGCTAAAACCACTATATAAGTAGTTATATTTTTTGATGAATATTTTTTTTATCGAACATATGTTCTTTAAATTTTTCTGCTCTCTCGTGTAGGCATTTGTCTCCCCTTCCAACCCCCCATCGCTATGTCTATGGCTCGGAGGTCTCTTATATTTGTTTTAAAAATGTTTTATTAAATGGTCTTAAATTTTGTCAATTCGCTTTGTGAAGACAGAAAAAATACTGACGTAGAAACCAGATTCTTGATTAAAACCTGTTACGTTTCAAGCGCAAATCGAATCCATTTTGCTCATTGCTTTTATTTTTGTAAAAAAGTGTAATCAAATCCAATTATTGCAGAAAAACAAAACATTTTTTTTTCTAAATATGGTGGTTTTATTTACGTCGCAAATTGTGAAATATATAGGTGAGACTGAGGCTAATACGGGCAGTTTGAATCATTGGCAAGGAAAAAGACAGAAAGTGTGAAATAAGTAGGCAATTTGAGAAGTTAGTGACTTTTTCGAATTTTTCGCCCAAGTAACAATTTCACTCAAAAAACATTGAATATAGCTTTATTTCAGGAATTTTGTGGAGGGAGGAGAATTTAAACTACCTTGAATAATTCTTGAAACAAGTTTTATTCAAAGTCTATACAAGAAGAAAAAGCCTATGAAATGTATTCCCTTATTCAAGAACTTATATAAAGTTTTATGTAGGTTTTATGCAAGGTTTTTATTTAAGGCTTATTCTGAAACTCGGAAAATGTTAAAAAAGAAGATTTTAATTTAATTGTTATAACGTATATTTTTGCAAATACATAACATTGACTATTTTTAATTTAGAACTGAAATCGCGTACATTTTAAAAATATTTGGGTATTTACCATGGTCACCCAGCAGCGTGGATTGAAATCAGAATCTTGGTATCGGCAGCCGCACACACTATTCGCTCGACTATTTAGGAATTTGATTGAATAACGTTGAAATTTAATTATTATATTCTTTGAATTTCCTTAAGTTAAACTTTATAAAAGCCTCAACTTAAATCATATCATATAAGCACTTAATTTGACGGCCATAAATAGCTTCGGTAGCCCTGCGTTCTAAGCAAATAGACTATCATTCAAGAGTTCCGTGGTACGACGCCGGGCTCAGACAGGCATTTTTTTTCTTTTATTGAAATAAACAACGTGCAATGATAAGTTTTTTTATGATAGAAAATTAATTGAGTAAAGATCTTCTTAAATACTTTTTAAAAATGTATACTTGAATAAAGTTTTATATAAGGAATTATAATTAATTAAAAATCTCCTTGAATACTTAAAAAATGTCTCCTTGAATAAAGCTTTTCATAAAAAGTACACAAGAGAATGAAATTTTCAAAACTTTTAAAAGCTTCTTTCATTCAAAGCTTGAAGGCCTTTCCAAATTGAGCTGGAATAATGTCGAATATTTAGACGAAATGCTTATGTGGGGTAATTTCATGACAACTACAAATCCTCACCCAAACTCGTGATTTTCATCATGGCCACTTTAGTACACCGAAAATATTGACATTTTGTAAAATTGTACACAATGCTATCTTTTCAAAATTTTTTTATTTTTTCATATAAAATTTTAGAATTTTGAAATATTAACATATACACAGTAAATTAATAAAATTATGTTGTAATTTATTGTAATATATTGTAATATGTTTTAATTTATTGTAATATATTTTAAGCGATTTTTTGATCAGAAATTGTTTTTAAATTGAAAACTTTGTGATAAAAAAATAGCTTAAAACAAATTTCGTCAATTTAACAACATAATGTTATCAATTTATATGTGAATATTTAAAAAAAACTAAAATTTGATATGAAAAAATACATTTTGAATATGATAGTATTGTGATCAATTTTAAAACGTGTGGATTTTTTTCGGTGTAGATATCACAGGATGTTTGCCGTCAGCAACCCTGTTCCTTCCATCGCATTTCTTAAATTGAAGTGATATCAGCTTTGTATTTTTCCAAAATTTCAATCGGTTTGATAGAGGCAACTTCCAAATGAAGCGTACGGGCATTCCAAGTGCATATTTGTAAATCATTATTAGTTTTTCGTTTGCTTTAGTCGTCATCAGATTTGAAGATAATTTTTATATTTTTTCTGGTTCTTTCTACCGAAATGGTTTTTGGCGTGGTGGGCTTCAAGTTCAACGGATAACCATTTAAAGACTACACTGAACCAAGACAATCCAAGAATTCGGTCAAGAAATGATCCTTTGATTTAATGAATCTCTGTTCATTGGTTCAAAGAAAAAGTTCATTGATTTTATTAAGTTTTTCTTATTCCCAAAGAACGCATTATTTAAATGAGTTTATTAATAACAAGGTTTTTACAATTGAACGAATCTTTTCTTTGAAAGCAAGAACTATTTTCTTGATTTAAAGAATTGATTTCTTATATGCAAAAAAAGTTCACAAAATTCGCATATGGGACCAATTCATTAAAACAAACAAATTTTCTTATATATTAAGTACGTTTTTGGTTCAGTGGAGGTGCCCCGCCACTCAAATGGCGGGGCACACTACGACGAGGTTTGAGCCGACTTGTGGCTATTTCGACATGAATAATTGGGGGTTGGGGGAGGGGAGAGGGAGGCGGCGGTTGCTAAAAAGGGTGCCTCCATCTTGACACGATTTCAACCCTTCTAGTCATCTGAAAAAAATCTTTAGTATGATTGTTATCGCTATATCCCGGACTAGGGAGCGAAAAAGAAGTTTTTCGCGAAATAGCGACTGTTTGAAAAAAAAAAAATGTCTTGGCCTTTTTTTTTGAAGTTTTTAATTTTTAAAAAATATCAAAAAACAAACTTTTTCATAATTGCAGTCAATAAAGAGGGATATATAAAAAAGGCCCACCCCAAAATTTTAAGTTGATAGGTCTATTAGAACTTAGTGTTGGAAAAGTAGTTTCGAGAAAAACACGTTTAAAGATTTGAGCACAGGTACAGTACAGTATAGTCTCGCTTATCCGGACACTCCCTAAACCGGACATCCCAGTAATATGGACATCTCTACACTTCGGACATTTTTAATACTGTACTGCTTTAGTTCGGACAGAAGAAGTTAAAGCATGTTTGGTTTATAATTTAACTCTTTTTTCAAATCCGAATTAGTGTATTACTGTAAAGCGTATGGTAACGGCGTTATGTTTATTATATTATTTCATTATTGCATATATATAAAAATATTTTTGTGAAACAATGTTAATTTATTATTATTTATTACTTATGTTCTTATAATTTTTTTACAAAACTGTTTTAATAAAAGCGATTGAACGAATATAGCTGAAATATACATTTTACATATAATTCATTCAATAATTATTTAGCTTTGTGAATTCCGGACATTTCCAGTAATACGGACATATGCCGAAACTATATGTGTCCGGATTAGCAAGACTGTACTGTACTTATTTACAGTGTACCGTATGTACACGCTATGAAATCTTGGAATAAATTCTAATAAAAACTGTATTGTATATATGACCACACCAAGAATGCATTAGAATATATTATAGGTCAAATATTAAAATTGAATTCTAATCCCATAGTAATAAATTGTAATACAAGCTTGGAATAAAAATTTAATTTAGGACAATACTGTTCTGTATTATATTTTAATACATTTGGAATCAAGTTTATTACTTCAATTATTAAAAAGTAATACAAATTAAAACCAAAATGTATTGAATAGTAATACAAATTATATAAAAAAGAAATACAAGATGTATAGAATGTAATACAAATTGTCCCAAAACTATAAATAAAGGGTTTTAAATGCCTTTTATGCTTTTGCTCGGCCTATGCCCGTATGATACTTCATTTTTTTTGTTCAATTTTGAAATCTGAAAACAAGTGGCGCGTGGGCAGGACAGACATATTTTGTAAGAAAAGGATAAATGTTGTTACATTTTTATATTTGGTGTTTTTAAGAGCAGCTGCATTTAATGAATTAATATTAGCTACACACATCACTTCCAATTCAGCATACATTTATCTTAAATAGTTTTGTTTACTCTAAAAATGTTAAATTAATTATTAACGGCACAGTAAATATTTGAACGAAACTTAACAAAGAACGAATTGAAAGAAACGGCAAAGAAAATACAGTCCGTCCTACAAATTTTTCTCCAATTCGTACCATATGCGTACTCACTCAAACCAATTGAATCCATGCATTCGTGCTATTTGAACTGCTCTAGTTATAATTTTCAATGATCAATTTAATGAAGTATCATACAGGCTTTAAATAAAGTTTTTGCGGTCTTTTTTATCGGCTTTAATTTATTGATTAAAAATTACAGCAATATTAAGAATAAAATTAAGTTTTAATAAAATTTTAAATTTTCAAAATTGAATTCAAATATTATGTTGTGACGTCACGCACGACCGATCTCCCCCCATGTCACACTTCGTCACTTATTTTCGACCCCTTCCCTCCTAAACGTGTTACGTAATTTATGAAAGGCCGCAAAGCTTATTTTTATGCATTTCTTGCTACTATTTTATATTAAATTATTTGAATTAATTTACATATACAATTTTTCTTATAAGTAAACGTAGTGTTATTATTTTTATACAAATATTTAAAATTAATATTGATATAAATATTTTATATCAATTTTAATACAAAATGTGTTAAGACATGTGCTATTCTAACGCTTAGAATAAAAATTTAGTTCTTTAAAAGAACGGCAGTGTCAATATTGGTTTGCCAAATTTCGTTCTGGTGATTTTTCACTCAAAGATGAAAAACGCTCTGGTCGTCCAGTTGAAGTTGATGACGACCAAATCAAGGTCGATAATAATAATCGATTCGGATCGTCACAGTACAACACGTGAGATTGCAGAGAAGCTCATGTATCACATACATGCATTGAAAATCGCTTTAAACAACTTTGCTATATACGAAAACTCGATATATGGGTTCCTCATGAACTGAAAGAAAATAATTTAACACAACGCATTTACATCCGCGATTTTTTAAAGAAACGTTATGAAAATGATCCATTTGTAAAACGATTGATAACTGGTGATGAAAAATGGGTTGTTAACAACAATGTCAATCGGAAAAGATCGTGGAGCAAGTCAGGTGAACCAGCTCAAACAATGACCATGACAATGCAAGGCCACACACATCTTTGGTCACTAGGCAAAAATTATTGGAGCTTGGTTGGGATGTTTTGCCACATTCACTATATAGTCCTGACCTTGCACCATCTGATTACTTTTTGTTTCGATCTTTGCAAAACTCCTTGAATGGTAAAAAGTTCAATAATAATGATGATGTCAAATCGTACCTAGTTCAGTTTTTTGCTGATAAAAACCAGAAATTTTATGAACGTGGAATTGTGATGCTGCCGTAAAAAGGTCATTGCTCAAAATGGGCAATACATTACAGAATAAAGTTATTTCGTGCCATGAAAAAATTGTTTTTTATTTTCTAAAAAAAAATCCGCAATTACTTAGTTGCCAACCTGATATATACAATAATATAATAAATTGAAATGTCAAATCTCGATATAAGCTTACGGCAAGTATCAGGTTGGTATCTCATACCATGATTTTTTAGCAAACGCCCATGAAAATGAAAATGAAAATGTTTATTTCGCTTATTTTTACTTTAGCACACCCCAAAGATTTTCAATAATTATTTCATAATTTATTAAATAAAAAAAAAAAAAAACGAAATGGCCATTTCAGCCCTTGAAAGGACTTTGACCGAGCTTGTTATGATCAATTGTGTTGTGTGTGTTGTAAAATGTTTGAACACAAATAATAGAGAACTGGATCTACATGTTTTATGCCGACTCCGAACGGCTTATGTTCTCAAGAAACTTTTAATGGCAGTTTTTTTACTCTCTGAGGCTTGCCATTGTCTGCAGAGAGGTGACGGCCAAACAGAAAAATTAATTCAATTGAAAAAAACTTCGATTCGAACCAGGGTTCTCTGGTGTATGGGCCGCGCACTCTACCCACTGCACCACGGCCGCTATAATTTATTTAATAAATTAATTAAATAATGTAATATTGTTGCCCTGAAACCAACCTTTTACCAACTTAGAAGTATGTTTCGGATCGTTATCTTGGTGATAGATCCATTTACGAGGCATATTTGTCCTCATTATATGGGAACATTACGTTTTCCAAGATATATTCGATGTATGGGTCCAACACCACACCAAAAAAAGCATCCCCAAACCATAATGTTGACGCCCCCGTGCTTAACCGTTTTTTTTTTTTGTGAACTCGACATGAAACTTCTTGCACTTTGGTTGACGAACATTTCGTCTATAATGATTTCCAAACAAATTGATCTTGGTTTCGTCGCTTCACAAAATGTTGCGTCACTTCCTTTCCGAATTCAACTAGGCATTCGTCAATATGAAAAACTGCGTTCGTATCGACAAATTCCTTGGTTAAGTTGAAATTTTTTTTTTGTCAGTATAGAGTCAACAAAAGTTTTTGTCAATGTTTTTTTCTTCGAGTGTACACTAGAATACTGCCTTAAGTGTGTCAGTTCGTGGCAGTTATGACATGTCGTGTTGTTATTTTACATATTAAATTATAATTGTTTAATTGTTTTTTTTTTTGTAAAAACTACATCTACTCATTTTCACCTTTTTCATTAACTCGTTTAAAAAAGAAAAATCCCCTTTTGATGCCATTGCATAGTTTTTTTTTTTTTTTTTATATTCTAAGCATCAATTTCCTAAAACGTTGTCTTGTTGAAAAAAAAAATTATTCGCTTTAACGAAGCACATTTCTGTACACATCAGCGCAACTAGAAAAATAAAATTTTCGTATCTTCTGAGCGTGTCAAATGCTGAAAATGCTCATAATTCGATTTGTTCCCAATAACATATGCTGGTAGTTATGGGGTTAAGTACGACTGCTATATACATATACAGCTAGTCTTGTACAAAAATACTTAATTTTCAACGCTCCGCTCAGTTGCTGCCCAAGATGTTAAGCGAAATTAATTTAAAATCCATTTAAAACAACAGATACATATTCGATTGTGAAAAATACAAAAGACGAATAAACATTCTAATTATTTTTTTTTAATTGTTTTTTAATATTTCCATTATAATTATTCTGAAAAATTTTTTCGCGCTACTCATTAAAGAATTTTTGTTTTTTTTTTTTAAATACATATATAGATAACAACTTAAAGCAATAAAATGCAATTTTTGCCTAAATAAAAAATATATTAAAGATTATTCAAGGTTACAAGGTGGTTGACTTATATTGTATAAAAAATATGCAGAAACAAGCTTTTTATCACTCATTGTCTATTTTAAAATAAGTTGTCATTGCAGTGTAGCGGCAATAACAAAAAAAAACAAAAATAAACAGCTGTCACTTTAAGCTATACGAGAAAAGATAAAAAAAGAATAAATTTATTTCTTAGCTTGTTTAGACAAATATCCAGATAACTGGTAAAATAAAAAAAAAATGCAAAATAAAACTTAAAAAAAAGTTACTAAAAAACAGGCAAAGGACCAATTTCGTAAACAATTGCTGCTTGTTCTTCTTCTTCGCATTTGCACTGGCGCTACAAACAACCTATTTCAATAAATTTCATGTTTTAATTAATAGCAATCGTTTTATAGTAATAAATAAAACAGCTGAATTAAACACTAAATTTTTTAGTTTTTTTTCTGCGTTTGTATTAAGAAGAAATTTCATCAAAACAAGCAGATACTTTTTTTTTTTTTCGTTGAACTAATTCTTTCAAATCTGTACTGAATATATGAATGCTTTTTTTTTTTCAAAGAATTCAATGAATTCTTAGAGTAAACAAAGCAGCAGCAATAAAATGAAAACAACAAAACAAAATTATTAAAGTCGTATTTTGTATAGAAGAAGTTAATAAAAACTTAAAACAAAATTATAAGCAAATTAATTTATATGTTATCGCTTTAAAATGTAAATTCCTTTACATGCAATTAATCAAAATGCGTAAAAATCGATAAATCTTCCTAAACCGATTTCGTAACATTTTCAAGGCCTATTTTACACACGAACACCCTACACTGACTGCTTTTTTGTCGAAATGCAAATTAATTAGATTATACAATTTATTGTCTGAGATAACATAAATAAACGTATAACTTAGTTTTTATTAAAAAATGACATGGTGCTAATATTAATGTCTAAGGTAATAAAACTGATTTAACTAAATATTGTTTACAATTTGCATATAATTCTAGTTTAGTAAGATTTCATTTAATTTCTTAGAATTCTGGTGAATTTTGCTAGTATGTCAAATTAATCAATTAAATAGCACTGGTTTAAGTTTGTATGAAAAAAAATCAGTTAATACATTAAAAAATATTTCAATTCAAAATTATTCAAAATATATGGCATTAAATTAGTTTTTTGAGAATAATATAACTTCTTGTTATAAACGAAAAAATGTGCCATTGAGTGAGATCTTTAAATGAACCTACCCAATGAATATTTAAGAAAACATTCTGCGTATGCGTTTTGAATGACACAATTTGCTTACAAACATTTACACAAGCTTTACCCAAACTTACACACACACACACACATCGAGAAAAAAGCTTATGTTAAATTAACAAAAAACCTAGTATAATTTATAAGCTGGCTTTGGCAGTTTTCAGCCTCCCAAGTTTTTCATTAAAACGCCTAAGTTTTACATGTTATCTTGACAATTTTTATTTGGGCCATAAGTAAAATTAATATTTGGTAATTTATACATCATTTAAAAAAAAAGTTAAGTTTCAACAGTTAAAACATTTTTTTCGAGTTTTGGTTCTTTTATTTTTTCTTTTTTTTTCTGCGATTTGCTTGAGTGAAATCGGCACGACACTTTTCTTTTTTTAACACCGGTTTTCTTAGAAATTTATGGCTTTTTTTTTTTGTTGCGTCCGTTTATTACAACAAGAACATTTAATATTATATATAAAAATCCTTCCTTCGCCAAACGTGGGGATTGAACTCACACCCACCGATTAAGAGTTCACTACACTTCCCAATGAACCAAAACTCCTTCGTTACGCATAGTCATTGATTCAAAATTAATTACAACTGAAGCTATGCTGCAGCACAACACAATAATCTATTAATAGATTTTTGTTGTATGGCTATCAACAGATTATAGCGATACACTGCATCTGTTAATATAGCATCTGTTAACATAGCTGCAGTTATATCTAATAATAAATCAATGACCGTACGTAGCAAGGCTGTTTTTATCGGTGGATAGAGCGATGGACTATGAATCGAAGCGTCCAAGATCGATTCCCACGGCGGGCAAGGACATATTGTTTTTCTTTATTTTTTGTTAATATGCACGCGTTTGTGTTGTTGTTGGTGCATGTTTCTGTTTTGTTTTTGTATAGTGTGAAGAAAAAATTAACATTTGCCCATAAGTGCCTTGAAATAACAATTAATGTAACATGAAATAAAATAGAGCAAATAATGATGAAATATAATAAAATTTACTGGTGTAAATATAAACGTGTCATTTTTAATTTACTTTATGTTATTTAAAATTTTTGAGTTTAAAAGTTATTTTATTACAAAAAAAGGTTTTTTTTTTTTTAAAACCATTAAATTATCACATTTATGAAACTGCAAAAAAGCTTCGCTTCTCTCGTGTGTCCAACGCCGCACCTGTGTTTTTTTCAGAAAATAGATCAAAACTATGCTTAAGCTATCCAAGCTTTTGTTTTTTTTTTTTGTTTTATTTTGTATTTTTGGATATAGGTGAATCAAATATTTGGCAGGGTATTGAAGTATGTGATGTGGCGGCCGTGGCGTAGTGGGTAGAGTGTGTAACTCTTACGCCAGAGAACCCAGGTTCGAATCCTCCATCTGACACAGACAATTTTTTCAATTGAATTAATTTTTCTGTTCGGCCGTCACCTCTCTGCAGATAATGGCAAACCTCAGAGAGTAAAAACTGCCATGAAAAGCTTCTTGAGAACATAAGCCGTTCGGAGTCGGCGTAAAACATGTAGGTCCAGTTTTTGATCATTTGTGTGCAAACATTTCACATCACACACAACACAATTGATCATAAAAAGCTCGGTCAAAGTCCTTTCAAGGGCTGAAATGGCCATTTCGTTTTCGTTTTATTGAAATATGTGCTTTCAAAGCAATATATTAATAATAAATTTGCTTGGGTGAATAAGCATAAGTTTATAATTCCCATATAATTCTCTCTACCCAAACCGACTGGGGTGCTTTAACTATTGCTTTTTTTCGGTGCACGCAGATGAATTCTAAATTTGTATATCCACACGCATGGGTGTAGCGATAGGGTATTGGGGGTAGCTACCCCCCGCCTTAAGCATTGGAAAAAATAAAACAATAAAATAGTGCAATATTATTTCTTGGTTTAAATTTTTCTGATGTTCAGGGGGGTAGGGAAAGCTACTCTTATCTTATCTTATCTTATCTTATCTTATCTTATCTTATCTTATCTTATCGTATCTTATCTTATCGTATCTTATCTTATCTTATCTTATCTTATCTTATCTAATCTTATCTTATTTTATTACAAAAAAAGGTTTTTTTTTTTTTAAAACCATTAAATTATCACATTTATGAAACTGCAAAATCTTATCTTATCTTATCTTATCTTATCTTATCTTATCTTATATTATCTTATCTTATCTTATCTTATCTTATCTTATCTTATCTTATCTTATCTTATCTTATCTTATCTTATCTTATCTTATCTTATCTTATCTTATCTTATCTTATCTTATCTTATCTTATCTTGTCTTATCTTATCTTATCTTATCTTATCTTATCTTATCTTATCTTATCTTATCTTATCTTATCTTATCTTATCTTATCTTATCTTATCTTATCTTATCTTATCTTATCTTATCTTATCTTATCTTATCTTATTTTATTTTATTTTATCTTATCTTATCTTATCTTATCTTATCTTATCTTATCTTATCTTATCTTATCTTATCTTATCTTATCTTATCTTATCTTATCTTATCTTATCTTATCTTATCTTATCTTATCTTATCTTATCTTATCTTATCTTATCTTATCTTATCTTATCTTATCTTATCTTATCTTATCTTATCTTATCTTATCTTATCTTATCTTATCTTATCTTATCTTATCTTATCTTATCTTATCTTATCTTATCTTATCTTATCTTATCTTATCTTATCTTATCTTATCTTATCTTATCTTATCTTATCTTATCTTATCTTATCTTATCTTATCTTATCTTATCTTATCTTATCTTATCTTATCTTATCTTATCTTATCTTATCTTATCTTATCTTATCTTATCTTATCTTATCTTATCTTATCTTATCTTATCTTATCTTATCTTATCTTATCTTATCTTATCTTATCTTATCTTATCTTATCTTATCTTATCTTATCTTATCTTATCTTATCTTATCTTATCTTATCTTATCTTATCTTATCTTATCTTATCTTATCTTATCTTATCTTATCTTATCTTATCTTATCTTATCTTATCTTATCTTATCTTATCTTATCTTATCTTATCTTATCTTATCTTATCTTATCTTATCTTATCTTATCTTATCTTATCTTATCTTATCTTATCTTATCTTATCTTATCTTATCTTATCTTATCTTATCTTATCTTATCTTATCTTATCTTATCTTATCTTATCTTATCTTATCTTATCTTTTCTTATTTTATCTTATCTTATCTTATCTTATCTTATCTTATCTTATCTTATCTTATCTTATCTTATCTTATCTTATCTTATCTTATCTTATCTTATCTTATCTTATCTTATCTTATCTTATCTTATCTTATCTTATCTTATCTTATCTTATCTTATCTTATCTTATCTTATCTTATCTTATCTTATCTTATCTTATCTTATCTTATCTTATCTTATCTTATCTTATCTTATCTTATCTTATCTTATCTTATCTTATCTTATCTTATCTTATCTTATCTTATCTAATCTTATCTTATTTGATCTAATTTTTTTTTCTCAAAAACTGTACTTCACTTATGCTAGCTTAGATTCACTGTTTAATGACCAATCATCAGCATCAGAATAGATGTTGCAGAGTACTACAATAAGGATATACATGCGTGCAGCGATGGGGAGAAAGCTGCAGCCCTAAACACCGGGAAAATATAAGCAGTAAAATAATTTTGTAATTATTTATTTGTAATTAATTCCAGCCTTTTTTAATATTATTTATTTTTTTATATTATGTGTACAATTTCAATAATTTTTTCAATAATTGAGGTATCTTCGTACCTTTAGACAGGGTCAAATTAGTCATGTTTGATGTATTTTTTCAAGGTGATAACATAATTGGATAGTTTTTTATTTTCCTATCATTTTAGGGCACCATTTCATTGGTTCAAAAACTATCATTTTTTTTTTTATCTGAAACAAAAGAGGCTTTTTTCTTCTATTTCTTATATGTTAGGAGGAAGGATAAACCTGTAAAATAATAAAAAAGTTAAAAATTAAAATTTATATCGGCTTTTTAAGCGAAGGTCCAGATTTTCGACAATTTCTTTTCAAAAGTTTTGACCCAAAAAATTATTTATTTACACGATATCCTTAAGTTTGTAGGTACATCGTGGCGGTACTACTATAGAGAGAAATATGTCAAAATTTCAGCCTGATCGGTCAACAACTTTTGAGTTACGGTTTCGAATACGGTATAACTGTAAGTTTAAGTTACTTACGGGTTAATCTGCGAATCCGGGTCTATAGAATAGTCTTTCGCCCTCCTCGAAAATTGGACTATCTTGGAGCTGCTTCTGTTTTTGAGCTGTACGAAATACTTTTGTCTTGGAGAGACTCTTTCGATTCTGCTTTGCTACTCGTGCCCCATCATCGTTTTCAGCGAAAACTTCTCAATAGGTGCCAATAATTATACCCAGCTCCTTTATTAGCCCCATAATGGAGGTGTAGCCTTCATTAAGCATTCCAGCTTAGCTGAAATTTCAACAATTTTCAACACGGAATAAAGGTGCTTCGGACATATTCGCCAAACTGTCGTGTTGAAACTTTCGTTGGCATTCTGGGTATAATAAGCCTGCCCAGAATTACGGAATAAAAGAATCTATGTATACAATCTATTGTGAAAGAAGCATTGCTCTGCCGCAAGAGCTACTCCGACTACCTGTAAAGGGACGGTTACGGACTCGAACGTTTTTAACCAAAACTCTGTACATTTTCAATATTTCGTTTTTTCCTTTTGACAGTGTATTTTTAATATGTATCTTACGACAGTTTGTCTTTGCCCAGCGAATTCTACACAAATTGTTTGAATCCAGTTTTTCAAAGACGAATTGCAAATAGATGCATTTTTCGCAAATCAGGCTCTAAGTATAAAGAATTGTGTCTAGCTGTGGATTGTTAATAGAATCTAATCCAACTATAAATTAACTAACGAAACTACCGATTTTATCACATAACACATAAAGTGAAATCACTAATATAACCACTTTGTATGCAAATTAAAAATTAAGCCTTTCACATATCCCATGAAACTGATTCATCCTTATCTGGTTCAAATTGCAGCCAATTAAAGCCACTCAACGCTACCACTTATGCTTTCATTGTAGCGTGAGTTAAAAGGGTTGAATATTATTGCCACTTTCATCATATAATAAGTATGTTTTTTTTTTTTTATTTTATCTAAGTGCACAAAAGTAGCTTTATTTGTGTGTTTTAGATTTGGTATTTTTTTTCAAGCCATTAATGTTTTTTTTTTTGATGAAATTTTATAAGCTTTTAAGTAGAAACTTTCAAATATTGTTGTGCTCAAAGTTTGTTTATTTTTTGTGCGCCTGGCTAAAGTTATAATCCACAACTGGTGCTATGATGACTGACATAACAAAGACAACGAATGATAACAACAGCAACAACATAATCATTGCCATTATTATTAAGCTAACTATAACTACTCCTTCCCCAACGCATTACCCCGTCCTAAGTCGCAACTCAACGATGTGTTGCTTGTGATATTTATGATGTCGCACATCAAAGCAAACTTTTTGTTAAACTTCATTAATATTTAGTCACAACAAATGAACGAAGCATCGTGATAAGAATTTTAGTGTCAGCAGGTTGGGCGACACTGAGACGTGATGATTAACCTTAACCTGCAGCATTTTAGCCAATGGACATAAGTGGACGCAGTTTAATGACAACAAAAACACACACACACACACTTACAACAAACATACTCCTACAACAAACACCGGCAATCTAGGCCCAAATGTCCATTCATCAGCAATGCCATCAATCCATCAACATCAACATCAACATCAGCATCGAGCAAAAGTAGCAGAAAAGTAGAGGCAAAAGTCTTACTTGCTGCCAATCTTCAAACGACAACAACAACAAGAACAACAACATCAACCTAACAAAACTAAATCTATTCAAGCAACCAAACAACCCACCGACCGACCAACCAACGAACCAACAATCCATCCATCTATCTATCCATCTATCCATCCATCCATCATAAGCTGAACTGCTCCAGGATATAAGTTAATGGACCGAAACGAGATCTTTCGAGAAGATAAACGAAACATTGCCAAAACTTTAATGGATGTGTTGTTGTCGTAGCTGTTGCTGTTGTTGTTGTTGTTGCAGGGCTGTTGTTCTTGTTCTTGTTTTTGCTGCTGACTGATAGAATTCCAGGCAGGAGCAAACAAGTTGAAATCATTCGCTTGTAAAACAACAACATACCAACAACTACAAAAATCACAACAACAACAACAATTTCATTTTCATTAAAAGCGTGCGCTACCCAATGTTATCTATGCCCTGTCCCTGCCTGGCTACAATCCTTCGTCATCTGCTGTAAACTGCCAAACTAGTGCGAACTTTAATTTAATGCTTATAAGTTTTTTTTTTTAATTTTTTTTTTGTTTTGTTTATGTGAAAAAGTTACACTGTAAAATTTTTTGCATATAATTTGTTTTATTAATTTATTTCATCAAATTTTATTACCATTTAGCAAAAGAGAAAAATTAGTAAAGAATATATTGATGAATCAGCTTCGAAGTAAAAATAACCTTCCCCCCTTCCCCCCTTGTCATAATTTAAGTATAGTCTACGTTTTAAGTTGTCTATAAAATGTTTTTGCATAATCTACAAAAATATTTGTGTCATACGTTTAATTTAATTCAACATTTAGCTGCCATATGGAGTAGTTCGTCTAATTCCACTGTGACATTGTCACCTGGAGGCTTTTTAGTCATTTCAACTTTTTAAAATTTTTAGGCTTTGGCAAATTTCATTGAGAAGGTTTGTATCAAAAATCAAAGTAAATTCACTTTAGTGCAATTTTTTAAGATTTAACAGTTTGGATGACGTCACTTTGTATGAAGGATAGCCATGGTTTTCATTAGATTTTGCCAAATGTCATAGTGAAAGCATATATTATATATCAAATCTTAAGTGCAAAATTTCAAGATATTTCTGAAATATTTTGGATTTTTTAAAAAACTTTTCTGTTTAAATAGAATGACTTTATATGGGAGGTAGGCGTGGTTTTTGTTAGAATTTGTGAAATTTCAAAGTCAGAGAACATATAAGAAAACGGGGCTTATATGCTGTATTTCAAGCAAATAGTTTGACTTTTGTTGAATATTCAGAGATTTGACAGTTTGGATAACGTGATTTTGTACCGAAGGTAGGTGTGGTTTTCATTAGATCTTGGCAAATTTTATAGTGAGTGTTTCTATTAAAAATCAAAACATATCAAAATTTAAAGACATAGCTTTAGTTTTTGTTAATTTTGAAAGAATTTTACGATTAAAATAAAGACACTTTCAATGGGAAGTAGGCGTGGTTTGCATTAAATTTTGTCTTATTTCATAGTCAGGATTCATATTAAAAAGCGGAGCTTATATGCTACGTTAAAAAAAAAAAAAAATGAAATGGCCATTTCAGCACTTGAAAGGACTTTGACCGAAGTTCTTAAGATCAATTGTGTTGTATGCGATTTATTTTCTCAAGAAGCTTTTCATGGCAGTTTTTACTCTCTGAGGTTTCCCATTGTCTGCAGATAGGTAACGGCCGAACAGAAAAATTAATTCAATTTAAAAAAAAATGTTTGTGTCAGGCGGGGGATTTGAGCCTGGGTTCTCTGGCCTATGAGCCACATACTCTACCCACTAAGTCGCGGCTGCCATCAAAAGCCAGCAAATTTACTCACGTGGAATTTTAAAAGATTTAACAGTTTGGATGGTGTCACTTTGTATGTGATTTTCAGTCGTGATTTTTATTAGATTTTGTCAAATTTCCAAATAGTGAGGGTTTCTATTATATATCAAGGCCTATGTTCAAAATTTCAAGATATTTCTTTCATTTATGAGGGTTTCTTTACCCACATGGGTAAAGAGAAATTTCATGGTTAAACAAAATCACTTTGTATGGGAGGTAGGCGTGGTTTTCATCCGATTTTGCTTAATTTTAACGCCAGTGTTTATATTAGAAAGCGCAGCTTATATGCTACATTTTAAGTCAGGATTAATACCAAAAATCAATGCATAGTATGATGTATGATGTGCAAAATATCAAGTCATTATATAACTTCTGTGGAGTTTTAAGAGACTACCGTTTAAATAAAGCCACTTTGTATAGAAGGTAAACATGGTTTTCATGTGATTTTGTCAAATTCATAGTCAGGGATTATATTTCCATAATTCATAAAATATTTCCTTAATTTTGTGAAAAATTTTCCGTGATCTTTACATTTTATATATAACTAGCTGAACCCGGTGTGTAATAAAATAAAAAGTATTTATATATTAATAAAAATTTATTTATTTGATTATGAATTAATTATTGCAATGCTTTAGGATATACAATGTTTTTAGTCGGTGTAGCTTCTACAGCAAAGAAAGGGGCGTGGCCCCCCCACTTTTCACATGGCATATAATCCTTTTTAAGAAAACATGATATGTAGCAAATATCATTCTATGCCAATTATTGACTGAGATATGAGGATTTTAAATTTTCGGTTGTGTAGGCGTGGCACCACCCCTTCGTCTGATCAATATATTATGTAGCCAAGGACTTATTATTTCGTAACAATGTCCTATTGTGAAAATTTCATGTCGACTGGTGCAGTAGTTTAAAAGATATTACAGTTTTTAATTTTTTTAGGCTGAGGTATAATTCAGCCGCTCCAGGTTCAGGCGAAGGACCCTCGAACCTTCTTAAAATGCAAAGACGTGAGATGGTTTAAGTTTGGCCAATTCACAATATGGCAATTCACTGTAATTCATTGTAATGTTTCAATATACTAATTTTTTAATGTACTAATTTTTGACAACTGTGAGCACAACTTTAGTGAAAAGTATTAGTTTCTAGTTTTAGTGGTTTGGAATTCTAATAAAAGTTAAGCAATTCTATTTAATATTCAGTTTTATTGAAAACTTCAACAAAATTACTTACCAGCCCACTCTTTTTTGCTGTTCACGAAATAACACATTAGCTGCATTCCCGTAGTCGTTGATTTAGAGCGAGACTCTATTTTATTCACAATGCAAAAACAAAAATTAGAACCAGCTCTTCTTCTGGCTCTATTTCTGTTCTTAAAATGCTGCCAAGCTTAAAGCATTTTTCGATACGAACATAGTTGGCAAATCTGAATTACTCTACGACATGTTTTCGTCTCACTGCTTGCAATCGTATTTTGTCACTGCATCGCCAGTGGTGCTAAATCGTAATAAATTTGAACTAAAACTGTTCCACTGGGATTTGATCGGATCCATTGCCACGGGAATGTAGCTATTAATACTTTACAAAAGCATGCCTTAGGGCATGTACAAACGTGGCAATATTTAATACACCGGCTTAGCTTGTGTTTACATGCAAAACAAAAACAAAAAATTAACAGGCAAAATAGCACATTTCAGAATTAGCACATTAAACCTTAATTAGCATAAACTGTGAATTTCCCAAATGTGTTTTATTTGTAGACAAATCATGTTTCTCTCAGTGTATAATTTTATTTACAAAAATATAAATATATACATAAGTCTTTTCCTTACTATACACAACAAATAATATGGTGATGGTAACAGCTTCGGTACTCTGTGAAGATCGTCGTCTCTGCCCTTGGTATTCTCTTTCGAGTATATTCGGTGTTAGCAGATGTATTCGGTGTTGTGTTGATGAAGTTAGGGTGTATTCGGTGTTCAGTAACTTCTGGTGTGGCCGGTGTTTTGGAGTTCGGATATGTACTTCGGCTTAAATACCTTAATGCAATTTATTTATAAAATAAGGAAATGTTACTTTTTTTATTTTATTCAGATTGTAATGTTACTTTATTTGGTTTTTATAGTAGGCAGCTTAATAATAAGATATGGTTCGATAATGTTTGACCGATCGAAGCCGACGTTTGGAATCCGAGAACTAAATAATAATATTAGATAAGGTTCGGATGACGTTTGCAATCCGACTACAAAGTGATAATATAAGCAGTGAAGCCAGCACTTTCTAAAACCGCTAGAAACCGCTAAAAAATATGTATGTCAATGGCATGTACACGCAGAAAAAAATATGTTTATATATGTTTGGTTTCAAAAACAAAATATTCAGAGGGAACCATCTAATGATTAAGAACTTTCCTTCAATAGCATTATTTTTCGATATAAGAAGATATTAGTTGTGTCCAACATAAATATATAATTGCCTTAGCTAAAAAACTAACGTCTTCATTAATATGCTTGCGACAAAATAGAATTGTGTGTTTCTACCCAATAAAAATATATTTGCATCACTGTTAAGCTCAAAAAGAACAGAACACTGCAAATTTAAAACAAACAGAACTCCTTTCTTTTATGTTTTTCGTCTATACATACATATATCTGTTTCTTTTGCACTTCCACGAAAAATAGCGGAACCTTGTTGCTTTATGCGCTTGTTTTTAACAGTTGCCAAGTCTTGGCGTCATTTTAAGTGTCAAGCAGCCGCGCCAAACGTGTTGAAAAGTTTCGCTCTTGTGAAAAGTGTTTCTGAAAATGTTTGTTTAAATTAAAAGTGTTTGTGTTTTCAAATTAATAAAATAAAAAACAAAATAAAAGAAAAATAAGGCGGTTCAGCAGTAAAAATATGTGAGTTTTGAAACATCTTTGCTGATAAAGCGGGTGCTGCGCTAGCAAGGTGGGTGCTCCAACCATATTATGTGTTCTCCAACTAGGAAATGTGTGCTTATAAAAATTATTGTCATGTCGGATAAACATAATATGGTTAATTCTCAACATTATTAAATCCGAGAAAAACTTATTTACTGTTTTCTAAACATATTTTGTTTGCTTCAAACCAACAATTACTTCTAAGCAAAAATTTTGTAATCACAGTGAAAAACTTTTAGCATTTGTTTTGCTAAAATATGTTTCCAAGTAAATATAGTGTAATCATTGGTAAATATATTATGTTGTTCTTAATTATCGTTTTGAAAAAAATTGCTTGACTGCAATTAAATTATGTATTTTCCAATCAATATATATTTGTCCGAGAATATTTAATGTTATTCTTGACTAAATTATATTTCCAAGCAAACAAATAGTAATAGTCTAAAAGTGTTCTCAGTCCATTTATAATTACAATATATTTATATGAAAACAAATTTTCTTTAAAACAAATTTTATTGTCTTTAAATTCAAACAACAAGTGCTAAGGTACAAGTAAATAATGTTAAGATGCAAATATATGTACAAAGAAAACTTGCATTAATTAATCATATTATATGTGGAACCAATTATGTTTACTTGTTTCCAAGAAACATGCAGAAACATATTATACTTCCTGCAAATTATGTTTGGGAAGGCCTATTTATTTATTGGAGGGCACAATAAGTATTATTGAAAAACAAAATCAAGTTTCAACAGTTATAATTTTTTCCCCGAATTTTAGTTTTTATTTTTTTGCATAAAACAGCATATAACAACATATGCAATGGTTGTTACAATTTTTAATTTTTGGATTTTTGGGAATTTTTTTTGTAAAAATACTTAACTCGAAATTTCAAATATGTGCACTATCAGCAAAAAAAAAAACACAAATAATGACCAGGTTATTCAACATAATTACACAACTTTTTGCATCCGCATTAGGTATAGTTTCAGAAATTATTTTCACAAGATTTCATTTAAATTTTTTTAAAATTGGATTTTTTAGATTTTTCTTAGTACAAGAACAAAAAGAAGTTTTTTTTTTCGAAAAGTAAAAAATCACAACTCTGGTAGTTTTTGTTCAATTTTTATGTTTGATAGCTTATTTTAAAGAAATATTAAATAGAAAACGAGCTGTGAACAAGCTTTTTGAAAATTTACATATACACAAAAGTTAATTAGGTTTTTCGAAAATATTAGCGATGAATGTCGGAATATTTTTTCAAGACTTTTATAGCATATAGTCTAACAGAAAATTATCGGATTTGTATTTTTTTTTTTTTTGATATTTTTTTTTTTTATTTGTATTCTAATTTGTATTTTTCCGTATTAGTTTTGAATTTGAGACGAGTCTGTGATGGCGAATCTGAGATCTCGTATTCGTTTCGACTTTTTAATATGGAAAGATTTTTTTATATTTTATATGGAAAAAGTTGGGGAAAAAAATAAAACTAAAATTAGTATCAAACTAAATATAAATTAAAAACAATACATTTATTTTTCTGGCCCGAGTTGGGTATCGGCCGACGCCCCCGATAGCTTGATAACATAATGACGTAAATTAAGCAACGCTTATTCAGCAACTGCGATAGCCGAATGGATCAGGTGCCGCACTAATACTCATATGTAGTTTTTTCGATTCCTCATATGGCGAGCTTAAAATTAATTTATAGTTAATAATTATAGCATTTCTAGTTTTTTTTCGTCAGTAAAAAATTTATAACTTCTTCAGAACCAGTTTCTTTTTGTTTACATATAAAATAAAAGTTAATCTGGATTTTGTACTGTAGTTCAATAAATGTAAGAAATGTCACGTAATAGCAAATTAGCAATTAAAAAATAATTAATTTTTTTTTAATATTTATGATTCTATAACGATTCAGCTTCTTACGAATCATTAGATATTCACTTTCTTTAAATGAACGATTCATTAATAATTTGATTTTATTTTTAACTTGACATTCATTATCGATGCATTCTTTTTAACTGAACGACAGGTTTTTAAGTTAACTATTAAGTAACGACTAATTTTTTTTTAAACTAACGTTTCATTAACTACTCTTTATTAAATTTACTTAAAATATTTAAAATTTATTTAAAATAAATCAATGATTCATAAATGAATCGTTTTTTTATTTTAAATTTGCGATTCATTAACGATTTTTTTGGTTGAAATTAACGTTTCATTAAATATTCTTTATATTATTAACGATTCATTAACGATTCGTTTTTCTATATTAACGATTTGTTAACTAATTGTGACTTTCTCTCAATAGCGTATTCAAAAACGAATCTTTAACGAAATTCGATGTTCGAATGTATCCGAATTTGTAACGAATCCATTTGGCTTATTGAGTTTATATACATTCTTTAGATGTTCTGCCTTAGAGCGTACATATACAGATACAAAAGCTTTTTTTAAGTGTCTTTAAGCGCAGTGTTCCAAATCGGTTTCCGGTTTCAGTGCTTTCCGGTAGCTGCTTCTTGTATTTGTTAATTTCTTTTTAATTAATTTTTTCGTGCTTGTTTAACAACGTGAAATTTCTTTTGATGTTTAAGTTCTAGAAATATTTTTGATATTCCAAAACAGGAAAAAAAAAAAAAATAAAGAAAAGAAATTCAATTATATAGAGAGGAAAATCGTTAAAATGCCAAAATATGTCTTAATTGCGACTCGAAGGCATTTCTTTCTTATAAATAAGAAACTTTCTTATTACAAAATTTTTCTATTTTCTTGGCAAATTAGAAGATATTGTTTTCTATCTTTTATGGTTTTTATATAAGGCATAACTTAAACAACTTTATTTTCGTTTAAGTAGAAATAAAGTGCATTTTAGTCAAATTCACTTATGTCTCAATTAGTCAAAGTTTTTTGTTTAAATTTAATAACATATTTTTTCTTTTGCCTTAAATGTCAGCTCTAAGATAGCAAATATAAGCAAAAAAAACTGTACAAAAAAAAAAATTAAAATCCAAATTAATTTGCCAAAAATGCAAATTTACAGCGATTTAATGCGAGGCAAGAAACTACTTTGGATGAAGGCGCACAAGCAGTACGTGGTGCATATAAACGACCAAATAATGAGCACCAAATCGCTTTTAATGCGTTAAATAGTATCTGTTGAAGGGGCTGTAGCTGGAGCTGGTGGGTTGGACTGTATAACCGCTCTCGACTACTATAGCAGCCGTCAGCGATTCACTTCACTTCATTCCATCCTATGTCGTTGAAGTCACGCATTTTTAAACGCACGTTATCCTTTTTACGGAAATTAAGTTAAAATGAATTCTAAGTTTTTTTTTTATTTTAATTTTTTTTTTCTTTTTGGATTTTTTTTTCACTCTATAAGCAGCATTATTATGTGTTTTCTTGCTTGCTTTTACATCTCTTAGCTTTTGCGTGTCTTTGTAGCGTGCATTTTGTGTAACTTTATAGCAGTCGTTTACATTTCATCTGCGTTCAATTTTGTTGCAGCGTTAAAATATATGTATTGTATATTGAAATTTACAAGTAGCGTTCAAGAGTTTCTTATGTAATTTTAAGAAATTGGCGTAAAAAAATTGTGTGGAAGGCAAATTGATGTACAGATTGGCATTCATTTTTTGGATGGGCTTTAAAATTGTTTTTTAAGTGTGTAAAAAATGTTGCAGAAATTTATTATTATTTATAGGTGGTTAGCTATTATTTTATTATCGAGGCGATTACCGAACCAATTAACAACCGATTACCAATTATCGAAGCGACTGCCAACCAATTACCGATTACCGAAGCGAAAACCAACGGATTACCGAAGCTCTAACTAACCGATTACCAATGGATTTCCAATTACCGAAGCGATTACCAACCCTTTACCGATTACCAAAGCGATTACCAACCCATTACCAATTACCGAAACGATTACCAATTGATTACCCACTATCGAAAAGATTATCAGCCGATTACTGCAGCGATTACCAACCGATTACCGAACCAATTACTGATTACCCAACAATTGTAATTGTGTTACAAATATATTATGTATAAACATTAGAAAATAGCAGCTTATTCATACATTCAATAACGCATATATTTATTAAAAGAGTTACACAAGCAGAATGCGTCTGAGTTGCCAACTCTAGCTACTTTAATTCTCTTCGGTCGGCAGTCCCCCAGAGCCTTATTTTTTTTGCGCTTTTGAAAGAGAATATTATTCGAAGACTCTGAGCTCACATTCCAAAGTCAGTAATGTCGGTTTTCGGCACCCTCTGAATATGTTTTAAAATGCATGGAATTTATAAAACAATATTCAGTTAATTTTAGGCTAATCAACCACACTCCACCCACCTTTACTCCCACCTAAACCTCTTTTTATAAGTTATGGCGTACACAAAAAGGCCCATAGATTGCCGAATAAGGTACGTGTACATTGAAGCTTTAACAAGATTTTAACATTGATTTGTTGTTTTTTTTACCAGCAGATTACGAATCTTTTGGTGCTTTTATCGAAAAATGGTCAGGTTCTTCACTTTTGCCCAATTTTTTACAGTTTCGGCCATTTTTGAGTATTCTTTTAATATTTTGAGTCAGGCGCGCCAGAAGTGGGGAGCAGGCAAACGGGAGGTCACCCCCTCCCGGTAAAAAATACTGTTTGATTTTAAAAGCTTTGATTCAATTTTTATTATATCAATCTCTTCGTAAATTTTTATATTTATATGTTTTTTTTCATCATAATGGCATTTTTGATAAAATAAAAAATGTTTTAAAAATTATCATCTGCCCACCAGTTGTACTGCCAGTTGAAATGAGCTTGCAGTGCCTATGTTTTGAGCCTTAGATGGAGTAAAAGGTGTCAGGAGTTTAACAGGCCAGTAGGATTTGCCATGGTGCGGGTGAGGTTTTGATAAAAAGTACCAGTACAAAATTGAAAATTATTCGTTTCAAAATCGTTTACTTTTAAAATTGTTCTGTAATGTGTCTTTTTTTTTTTTAAATCAAAAGAGGATTCATAATTTCATTTTTGTAATCGAATTGATTTTGGGTATTAAATTTTAGATACTTCATTTTTTGAGAAATGGTTTAAATTTAGATTTTTTTTTAATTCAAATTTATAGAATTTTAAAAACATTGATTTCTTAAGTTAACACTAATAGCCTTATTCTGTTGTTTGACAACTGTAAATTCATTGACAAGCTAGTCTTTTATGTGATATTTTTTGGTCCAAGGGGTTGAAAGCATTCAAAATGTTTCGCTTATTTATTTGTTCTGAATATTTTTTTTATGTTGCTAACAGTTTTGTAATGTTATGGGCTTTTGATTATATTTAAGAATAATTGTCAATAAATTTACAATTGTCAATCAACAGAATAGGGCTATAAAAGGAAAAATTTTCCCACCAAAATTTCACTAACACAACAATAAAAATTAAAAAAAAAAAAAATAGTTAAAAAGAAAAAGTACAAAAAATTTTTATTTCTAAATAAATATTTAAATTTTTAACCAAATAAAATAAATTTAATACAATTTTTGAAACGTTTTCTTATAGTTTATTTAAATTAAAACTAAAATGAAAACTGTGAAATAAATTTTTTTTTTGTAATCAATTTAAGTTAAAAAAAATCAAATTATGATTTATTTTTAAAACGATTCAGTGTATTAAAAATTGATTGTAATTAGAAGTTAACAATTTTAAAATAATTAAAATTTAAATTTTTTAAACTTTGACATTCTTAAAATTTTTAGTGATAATAAAAAATTATTATAAAAATTTTGAAGTTTAAGAAAATTTAAGAAATTAGGCTTTGCACACAGCTAATATTTTATACACAACTAGAGGAAAATATTCTAAAACTAAAAATATGACTCTTGTTTCAAAAGATTTCTCAGCTGAATCAATTTTTATAACGTAACTAAACAGTCATTTTTATAGAAAATTTTCATAATTTGCTTGGTCGTGGTTTTAAATTATAAATTATTTGCAAAAAAAAAAAAAAAAAAAATTTCAAAGAATATTATGAATTGCATTTTTAAAACTAAGATATTGTTTAACTTTTTGACAACAAAAAAAAATTAAAAAAATGAAACTAAAAGTTATATTAAGTTTTCCCATGAAAATTTAATATTATTTACCCTAAAAATATGGTAAAATAAGGGTGAAAAATATATTTTTCAGAGAAATTTTTATGCAGACTGGTATTTTTTTTCCTACTGACTTTGATAACTTGGTTGTAGATTATAGACAGGATAAATATGTGTATGCCTACTTTAAGATGTCATTTGATTTTTTTTTTGTTTCTGGTAGAAAGATATCCTGTCCACCGCACAATAAATGATTTTTCAGAAGATTCAGCTTCCTCTGGTGGATTTGAATAATATAAATATTACTAAAATTGGTTTTGATGACTCTGGAACGTCCCATATTTAACGCTAAGCCTTAAATATCCCTATCCCTAAATATCCCTCCGGGACATGGTTTGTCCCGTAATTTTAACAATTTTTTTATAATATAAAAAAGTGACCTCATATGAAAAGTTTTGAAAGCATTTGTGCTGTTAAGAATGTCAAAATACAGAATTTCTTAAAATTTTTAAATCTCGAACTTGCTCACCTTAACTTAAATGTTAGTTTCGACATTTTATAGAATTTCATATACGTATTTTTTTAAAAAAGTCTTTCAATAACTCACAAAAGATTTTTATAAAAATACTTGAACGTGTATCCATTGTGCTTAATTTTACAACTTTAAATCTTAATAAAAAAATCATTAGTTTTTTTTTTTGTTTCCTGCTTTTTTTAAGAATACGATATTTTTATTATTAAAGCTTGCATAAAAATGTTGGTTTTATAATTAAAAAGTTAGCTTTTTATTAAAATTAAAAAGGAGATTCTGTTGAAAAGTTAATATCTAAGGGAGTATATAATAATATTTAGAATAATTTACTTAAGTAGTTCTCTCTTTTTGAAACATTTTTTTTTTTCTTAGAAAATATCAAAAGAAAACGTAGAACCTTTACTTAGGATGAAATGCAAAGAATTATCGTAATAAGCACATTTCACAAGAAAATTAGTTCTTGCAACTAAAATACAACAATTATAACCGTTTTAAATTGAACTATAATACAATTTTATGCCGCTTATGCCCGTATGATACTTCATTTTTTTTTCGACTTTTGTCATTGAAAATTAAAACTAGAGCAGTTCAAATAGTACGAATGCATGGATTCAATTGGTGTGAGTGAGTACGCATATGGTACGAATTGAAGAAAAATTTGTAGGACGGACTGTATTTTCTTTGCATTTTTTTTGCCGTTTCTTTCAATTCGTTCTTCGTTAAGTTTTTTAGCCTGTATAATACTTAATTATATTGAACATTGAAAATTATAACTAGAGCAGTTCAAATAGCACGAATGCATGGATTCAATTGGTGTGAGTGAGTACGCATATGGTACGAATTGGAGAAAAATTTGTAGGACGGACTGTATTTTCCTTGCATTTTTCTTTTGCCGTTTCTTTCAATTCGTTCTTCGTTAAGTTTCGATCAAATATTTACTGTGCTGTTAATAATTAATTTGACATTTTTAGAGTAAACAAAACTATTTAATGTAAATGTATGCTGAATTGGAAGTGATGTGTGTAGCTAATATTAATTTATTTAATGCAGCTGCTCTTAAAAACACCAGATATAAAAAAGTAACAACGTTTATCCTTTTCTTACAAAATATCTCTGTCCTGTCCACGCGCCACTTGTTTTCAGATTTTAAAATTGGACAAATAAAATTAAGTATCATACGAGCATTACTATTATAATACTCATCCTTGTCAGATATTCTTTATGAAATAAATAACTAACATTCTTAAGGTACAATACACTTTCTTGAATTATCCCATAAAAATATTCGAAATCCCGTTTTATTTTTAACAATTTTCTTTCTGTCCCATTGTGCTGAAATAAAAATCTGGCAATACTTATATATATTCAACCATATTAAAATCGATTTTTATATAGTTTCTTTTTTATTTTTGTTGAAAAACATTTGGAAAAGTTAAAAAACATAAGTTTTTCCATTAAAATTTGATATCAATTTCATTTTCCTAATGAACTCGCCACCAGTTCTTTCACTAAGAATAGAACACAATGTAAGTGGCACACTAAAAATAGAAAATACAGTGGTTTCCGGTTAATTGCGCCCCTTTATTGGGTTCTCCGTTTAACTGAGCTGAAAAGTAAGCAAACTAAATATTAATATACTACATATTCTCTTAATTGAGTTCTCCTGCTAAATGCATTGAAAATCAAGCATTTTAGCTGACGCAAAAAACCGGGGACCACTGTAGTTTCTAGTGGCGTCGAGTGGTGAGCTTTTTTACACTTCACTTTGCCTTCAACGTTTCATTATCGGACAGCGACCAAAATATGTTGTTGTTTTCGCTGATAAAAGAAAAAATTGGAATTTGAGAGAGCTTCTCTTTCATCCAAACATTTCCAAGCAACCGACAAATTATGTTATGGTCCGAAGCTGAAAACAATTTGGACAACTGGCAGAAAACAGGTTTTGAACAGAAAACAGAGCAAAGAAAGTTGCCTATAACCTTGCCAAAACAGAAAACTAAGTGTAGCATACCGTATACAAAGCAATGGTGAAGGCTCCATTATCGGACACTGACAAAATTTGTAGTTGTTTTCGAAGGTAAAAGAAAAAAAGAACTGAAATTTGAGAGCGCTTCTCTTTCATTCAAAAATTCCAAGCAACCAACAAATTATGTACACGGCCCGAAACTGAAAACAATTTCGACAACTGGCATAAAACAGAAGAACGAATGTTGCCTTCAGCATTGCCAAACAGAACATCAAAGTGCAGCATACCGTGGACTAAATAATGAGAAAAAAAAAAATATACATCGAAACATTCAAAATATTGCTGACATGTGCTCTAAATGAAGCTGCAGCAATGAGGGAGAGAAAAAAAGATGGCGAACTACCAAAATTTAACAGACAAATTGTCCTAAATGCAGCATGCACCTTTTTGTGTACGTTTGGCCGAGAATAATATACAGAAAATTGTTCGTCTCTATTATTCCACAAAACATCAAAAAAATCCACATATTGGTTATGAACGATCGCAAATTGAAGGTGCACGAGCTAGCTGACATTGTAAAAATATGAGATCGAAGTGTTTTTACAGTTTTACACGAACATTTGGGTATGCAAAAGCTCTGTGCGAAGTGGGTGCCGCGTGACCAACACATTGACTCACATTCGACCAACAACAACAACAACGAATCTATGCTGCAGAGGAGTGTTTGGCGCTGTTAAACCGCAATAAAATCGAATTCTATCGTCGATATGTGACAATGGATGAAACATGGCTTCACTATCTTACACCAGAATCCAAAAGACAGTCAGCTGAGTGGACAGCACTCGACAAACCGAATCCGAAGCGAGCAAAGACCCAACAGTCGGCATGTAAGGTGATGGCGTCTGTATTTTGGGATGCGAAAGGAATAATATTCATTGACTATCTCCAAAAAGGAACCACCATCAACAGCGACTATTATTGTGCACTTTTGGATCGATTGAAGGCCGAAATCGCCAAGAAACGGCCACATTTGCAAAAGAAAAAATGCTGTTTCACCAAGACAAAGCACCGTGTCACAAATCGATGAAAACTATGGCAAAATTTAATGAATTGGGCTTCGAATTGCCTACCCACCCACCGTATTCTTCAGATTTAGCCCCCCGCGACTTTTTCCTGTTTTCAGATCTCAAGAGAATGCTTGCTGGAAAGAAATTCAAGTCCAATGATGAAGTAATCGCTGAAACTGAGGCATCTTTTGAAGAGAAATAGAAATCGTTCTATAAAAGAGGTATCAAAAAGTTGGAAATTCGCAATACTCGTTGTATCGCTCTCGAAGGCAACTATGTTGAATAATATAATCGAGTTTTATCACAATTTTGATTTTTTCTTACTTAACCTACGGACTTATTGAATGACCTGTTATATAGATTTTAAAATGCATGAAATATCATATCTTATATCTAATAGATTGCTATAAAAGAAATTATATAATTAGCAATTTTTCACCTTAAAAAAACCAGACGTCTCTCGTAACCGAATTTTGGGCCTACATATATTTTTCGGTGTAATGAGTCTAGAAAACTGGGTGGGACTTTTAATATCTACTTCATGTTTATATTTTGTATAGAGGTGGATTGGATCTTCGGACAAAAGGCGTGGCAATTTTTTACAAACTATGTACGCAACAAATGGTTTATTTGGCAATTTGAATCGAATTAAAAGCCTATTTTTTATAAAACTCCTGACTTAGACCGTAAATTGAAAATTTATTTGAAAAATTTTATTGACATAAATAATATTTTGTATTGTTGAATGTATTAAATTCCATATATTATACGCACCTTAAATGCTACAACAGAACCGGGAGGCGCCATGTATATTCCAGCTTGTTAAATATATTTTTATTTTTAAAGACCTAAAGCAAGGTTGATTAATATAGGTTGAGTCACTTGAGAGAAGCTTCGCTTTCATGTAGAATGGATGAAAGGAAATCAAGGAAAAAAAACCTGCATCACACAATTTTTAGTTAACAGCTACTTTGACAGTTCGAACAAAGGCGAAAAAGAGTGCTTTTCTCTCAAGTGGCACTACCTGTATTAACTTAAAGTTTGTAAGGGAAGCATGAAAAGCATTTAAAATGTTTCATTGGAGCACGTAGGGCATCGGTAGACAATTAAGTTTAAGTCACTTTTTTTCAGAAATAGTTTATAACTTTTTAAAAATATCTATGCTGTCAGCTTTAGAAGAATATAAAAGTCTATGTACTTCTATTTTGTTACAGCTGACCGCTTCCTCAATTAACGTTTTAAGCCGAGCCAAATAATATGAAGTTAAATAACTGAATTCCCTTAAAAATCTTATAAAATTATGTATTACGACCTAAAACATAATTACATGATACTAGTGAGTTTGAAGTTTAAGCAGATCTTCATAGAAAAATAAAGAAATTTCAAGACTGAAAGACTTTTCATGTATCGCTTACCTAGAAACTGAATGCAAGGAGTCGTAGTAGCATCGAAATTTTAAATATTAATAAAGAATAGAGCGTCAATCCGTCAGCATAAGCCAAAGATTACATAGGTCAACAAAATTTCTTTGAACCTCAGACCAACAAATCAGAATATACATTTCTATTTTAATTTATGTGAAAATTCTTTGATGTTTTAAAATTTTCAACTTTAAATTGCCGATATCACGGTTTTTCTACATATGGAGCTTATCTTGCATCGCGAGGTAATTGGTTTTCATGATTCCAATGAAAATTTTAATTCGAATTTGACGCTTTGAAAGCTTTCGGTAAAGTATATTGCTAAATTTTATTATATTTATTATGTTATAAATTTTGAAGGTTTAATTTCTAAAGGATTTCAAAGGATGTCTAAAGGATTTTCGAAAGTGGATTCTAAAGTGGAATTAATACTCTTTACTAAGATAATATCGATATTAATTTTTTCAACTATGATATTCCTTAAGTCAAAAGGTAAGATACTCAGATATACTTGAAATTTTAGATAAATTATTTTAGAAAATTCATATATGTATTGATTTACACATACATACCTACTAACAGCTACAACATTAACCTTATTATTTATCACAATTCATTTATATCTTTATATGAATCTACAAGGATCTGTATCTATTCACTTTACGCGTATATATCAGATTGAAACACTTTTGTCAAGGTCAATAGGAAACTTCCTTATGACATCCGCAGAAATTTTCCAATTCAACCCAAACTTTTTCTCTTCTGATAACAGTGCAAAAGAAATACTTTGTCCACAGTTCCTGTACCCAAAATAAATTCTCTTTCAAGGCTATACAAATTGTATCCAGCAGTTTGGCTGCCAACCACTTATTGAATGCTTTTTGCCGAATTTTATTTTATTAACATGATGGTTGGAGATGGTAGTGGAGTGGGGGGGGGGTAGATGTTGGGGGTGAGTAAGGTATTGGCAAAAATTCGATTTTCTCGGTGTTGCTTACATACGCATTTTGGGTGCGAAACTGATGCCGAACCGTTGTTTGGCTGGCAGGATGCATGGCTGGATTTTTATTGCGAAACGCTGTTCTTCATTAAATGGATGTAGTATGTGATTCGCATGTTGGAGGAATGCTTATTGCGCGTCATTGTTGTTGGAATTATTTGTGCTGTTGCTGTTGTTGTTGCTGTTGTTGTCGTTATTGCTGGCTCAGCACCCCAAGCATTGTATTGGTTATAGCCCTGGTTCGGCACGAAATCGAACCGAACCGTACCATACCGAAGTAACATTGTTGATGGCGCTCCACTGACGCGTATAACGTACCAAACACACTCACACACATACACACACACACACACATGCTTGATTTATTATATTGGAAAATACTTTTAACAGTTTTGATTGTTTAGTATTTTATTTTTTGTATTTTTTTTTTATTCTTTAGTGAAAATTGTTATGAGTGCTCGTTTTAATATTATTACTTGTGATTTTTTAACATGCAACAGTAACGGGCCCAGCCCAGGGTAAGGGTTATTTTTATGATGACCGTAGAGGTGTGGCCGCATTAAATGTGTGACGGCACATTGAATGCTTATAGAGGTTGGCGCAACACTGCAGTGTAGAATGGATTGGAACAACTTGTGGCCATGCGTGCAAATTTAATGAAATCAGTAACTAAAATTAAAGTGATTTAATTTTGCTAAAGCGTACACGTTGATGCTTTAATAACGGGTTGAAAAATACAAACTTAAGTTGAAGAGCTTAAAATACTAAAAGATTCTAAAGGCTAAATATATACCCATTACTTATTTTATTTATAGTATCTTATTATCTTTACTTGTTTTATTAATATTAGTTATTTGATTTTTAACGATTGTTACGAGTATCTTAACATTTTTTTTTCTTTTATCAGCATTCCATATATAAAGGGGTTTACTTAGGTATCTGTACATTAACTACTATTATTTATAAAAGCTTCTTTGACTTTAATTTTCATTAGCTAAGACATGTATCTACGTATCGGATTTATATGTATCTGTGTAAGTTCATACAAGTTCATACAAGTATCTATCTGAATCCATTTAAGAAAGTTCTTTTATCATTACTCGTATCTTTATTGATTTCTCTATGTATCTATGCCAATATTAATATATATATATATTAATATATTAATATATATATATTAAAGTTAATACAATTTTCTTTGGCCTTATCTGTATCTACATCAGTTTGCATAAGTATCTTAAGCTACAACTGTAACTGCATTGTTGTATAGAAGTATATTTTCCAATTTCTTTATCTATTTATTCAAATTTCTTAGCTTTTTTTTGTATCTGCAACGTTTTGTGCAAGTTCTTTTAGTTCTATTTGTATCTGTATCGGCTTTTACAAGCAACTAAAGCGTTATCTGTATCTACAATGAACTACAAGAGTATCTTTTCTTATCAAGCGTATCTATATCTTTTTTCACCATAACCTTTGTTATCTACATAAATTAATATTAGTATCTCTAGCTTTATTTTTTATATTTGCATCAGTTTTAATAAGCATTTACCAATATCTCCATCTATTTGTACAAGTATCTTTGCCTTAATCGGTATCTACATCGTTTGGTTTATGTATGTTTAGCTATATCTGCATTTGGATTAACTTATACAAATATCTTTGGCAATATAATTATCTGTTTATGTAAGTTTCTCTTGCATTATCTTTATCTTCAACTTTGTACTCAAACATCTTTAGCTTTATTCATATTCGAATGGGTTTATTCACGTATCTTTAGCTTTATTTCAATTGGCATCGGGTAATTAAACTATCTTTTTTTCTCAAATGTATCTGCAGCTTTTATCTATAGCAGTATCTATAACTCTTTATAAAATGTTTGCTAACTTTTTTGTATCTTCGTCGGTTTATATGAATATCTACCTACGGCTTTATTGCTTTTCTATCGGTTTATTCACATATCTATGACTTAATTTCAAAATTTATCGATTCATTCATATATCTATAACGATACCTTTATTAGTTTTCATAATTATTATTGACTAGTGTAAGTATATCTATAGCATTATCTGTACCTGCATCGCTTTATAGAAGTATCTTATGCATTAAGCATATCTGTGTCTTGTCTTATAACTATCTTTATTGAAATTTATAACTGTTGTATCTTTAACCTTATTTCAATCTGCATCGGGTAATTCAAATGCCTTTTTTTTCAAGTGTATGCATCTGCAGCAATTATGTATGTTTATAAAATGTTTATAAAATTGCTTGTTGACTTTTCTGTATCTTTGTCGGTTTATACTAAAATCTTTGGCCTTATTGCTATTTGTATCGGCTTATACATATATTTGTGACTTTGTCTTAATCTGTTGATTATTTATTAGTATCTTCTTCATTAGTTTATTAGTACCGATATCAATATTCGTTTTCACAATTATCTTATTATTCTGCATCAACATCGATTAATATAAGTATCTTCAGACTCATATGTATCTGTATGTCTTTAAAGAAGTATCTTTTGTATTCAGCGTATCTGTATCTGCTTTTATAGCTATCTATATCAAAATCTATAACTGCTTTCGCAAATATCTTTGCCTTAATATGTATCTTTGGCGATTTACTTAAGTATATATAGCTTTTTCTGTGCATCTATCGCTTTATATAAGTATCTTTAACATTTAGAGTATCTGCAACTTATTTTATAAGTATCTATACCAGTGTCTATACCTGTTTTTACAATTATCCTTGTCTTAATATGTATCTCTATAGATTGATATAAATATCTTTAGCTTTTTATGTGTCTATATCGCTTTATGGATGTATCTTAAGCATTCAATGTGTCAGCATTTTCTTGTTTAAGTATCCATAGCAATATCTTTAGCTGTTTTCACAATTATTTTTGACTTATTCTGCATCTACATCCATTTATAAAAGTACCTTAAGCATTATCTGTACTTGTATAGCTTTTTGGAAGTATCTTTTGCATTCAGCGTTTCTGTATCTTGTTTAATAACTATCTTTGTGAAAATCTATAGCTGTTGTATATTTAATTTTATTTCAACCCGCATCGGGTAATTAAAAAAAACCTCCATTTTATCAAGTGTATCTGCATCAATTATCTATACCAGTATCTATAATTGTTTATAAAATTTTTGTTAACTTTTTCTGCATCTTCGTCGGCTTATACGAACATATTTGACTTTATCGCTATTTGTATCGGCTTATACATATATCTGTGACTTTATCGATTAGTCCAAGTATCTATACCGATATCTATATTAGTTTTTATATTTATCTTTGGCTTGTTTTGCATTTATATCGATTTATATAAATATCTTCAGCATCATATGTATCTCTACCTCTTAAAAGAAGTATATTTTGTATTTACAGCTGTTTCCACAAATATGTTATGTTTGCCTTTATATGTATCTTTATCGATTTATTTAAGTATTTACAGCATTAAACGTGTATCTATCGTTTTATGTAAGTATCTTAAACATTCAAAGTATCTGCAACTTCTTATATAACTATCTATACCGATGTCTATAACTGTGTTCACAATTATCCTTCGATCTTTATAGATTCATGTAAATATCTTTAGCTTTATGTGAGTATACTTCGCTTTATGGATGTATCTTCAGCATTCAAAGTGTCTGTATCTTCTTATAGAAATATCTTTAACAATATCTATAGCTGTTTTTGGTATTGTCTCTTGCTTAATCTGAATCAACATCGATTTATTTAATTATCCATAACTTTGTATCTGTATCTATATCGCTTTATGACAGTATCTTTAGCATATATAAGTATTTTTATCCATCTCCATATCTGTTTTCCACATATCTCCAACTGGTAACTCTTTGTAAGTATCTCCGTCTTTGTTTATTGTATTTTAGCGCTTTTTAAGCTTAACTTTTATTAACATTGCGAAACATTCCTGCTGCTTTTGTAAAATGTTTGGCCTTTTTACATCGTTTAATCTATTCTATGCTTTTGCATTTTCCTTGTTTATGATTGAAAATGATTTTTATCTTTAACACTGTTAGATTTTGATGATAATAATTATGTTGCAATGATTGTTTTTTTCGTTGATTTTATTTTATTCTCTTTTCTTTTCTTCCTACTATATTCTAGATATACTATTCTGTTTATTTGGTATGATACTAAAATGTTTGGCCTTTTTAATTAATTTTTATCGAACTTGAGCTTGTTGCAAAAGCAATAAAAAGAAAAACCTTTCGACTTTCAAATACCTACTCGTTCAATGCACAACTAGCTTACGTTAAAATGTTATAAATGAAGGCAATACTTAAACGCACTTTGTTGGCAAACGCACAGCTTTTATTGTTTTGCTCTCGTCGTAAAAAGCTTGAAGAAAACCTATGCCCAAAAATTTGGTAATAGCACCTTGTGCTTGTGGTGTTTGGTGGGAAGGGGGGGGGAGGGGAGAGACAAGGCTTGAGATACTTCATGTAACCTTGCGCTGACAAACTAATGGCACACACACACACCATCAGAAGCGAGGCGTGTACTTTACGCAATATATTTTCTTTAATTGCGCGCAATTAATCCCTTTTATGAGTGAAGTTTTCCCCCTCCCAACCCAATCCCCACAACACCGTTCATGGTAAAAATGTGGGTACATACCTTGAATATGGGCTGTATAAGGGTATGGTATGGCTGCTGCAACGTAAGTGCGGCGCATTGACAGGAGCGAGCGGAGCCAGCTGACTGGCGGGCTGCTGTGTTTGGCAACAAAGTCATGTTGGGCAGGCAGGGTTGCCGTAGCTTAATTATAAAAGTTTCATTTGCGCTTAGGCTCTAATTAAACACACACAGCCACACACACGCACATAAGCGTACACAAACGTATACAAAGAAACTAAACAGGAAGTGGGAAGTTCTTTGTAAACCGTTACGTTAGGATTGTGTAATTAAAATGAAGCCGTTACTTACGTACGGCTATTGTTGTTGCTCTTCCTTTTGTTTGTTGCTGCTGCTGCTCTCTTTCTTGTCCATTGTTTGTTGCTCCTTTTTTGTTCCCACTCTGGACATTTTCCTTATTGACTTTATTTTGGCTGCCACAGTGCTTGGCATGTGAATATTTGGCAATTTCCCTAGTTGTTGTTGTAATTTTTGTAGCTGGCTTTGGTTTTACGACAGATTTGCAAACATTACATTAATGCAAAGGATCAACATTGTCGAAATTTTCCAAACAAAAGAGAGAAAAAAAGGAATTTATAGCTAGTTGGCAACCCTTTCGACCAAGAGACACTAGGCAGGTTTTTATTAGAAAATGTAAATTGGTAACCCTGAAGCTCTGACGTATTCCATTGCACACATACAAAAGCACACACACACACACACAAACACACACACATACACCATGGCATGTCCTTCATAAATGTACGTTGTTGAAATGATTTTATTAACAAAGGAATTTTAAGGATTTCGAAGTATATCTTAATTCTTACACCCTCGCCACCCGTTCACTAAAAGTCGTAAAAATTAATATGCTGTAACATTGTCTGGTTTTTGTTGACGACAATAAAACAACAAAAGCAACAGCAACAGCAACAAAAACAAAAATAACAACTACATAGTAGCATACGAGCCTCTTTCTGGTCATGAAAAATTTTTAGGCACCCTGCAGTTAATTTTCATTACCGTAGGATTAAAGGCGGACTTAAAGTTTTTGGGCCAACATTTTAATGGCTTTTAGAAATTGTGTCCAAGCATATAATTAGAAAATAAAAGAATACGAGTTCTTAATATATGGGTTTTGACCCACAATATACATATATTAAGAGCTTAAGAGAAACAACTACTACAGGCACACAAGAACGCGTAGCTTAGATAATTAAAACGATATTTGATACTTTTCTGCAGTTCTTGATTTTATTGCAAAGCACATCCTATTTTATAACATAAATCTTTCTTTTGATTCAGTTTATTTTTCTACTTATATCCTGTCTTTAAAATCGGCCAATTTACAATTTTTTTTTTCATATTCTGTCTATACTCTGCTTACACCCGTCTTTGCCTATTTCTTCGATCATTAATCATTTAAAAATTGTGCTTTATACTCATAGCTGCTTAATTAATAAGGTTCCTTTCTCTCTACGGTCTGAATTTTCATTTATATTTTAGTTATTTTTATACTTATCTAAATTTTTTGTTTTGCAATTTTTTTAATACATTTATTCGCCAATTTCCGCCTCTGAAAATGCTCTTAAATCTGACAAGTTTTGTTGTGTATTTTATTGCCTGTTTCCCTCATTCCATTTTATGTCAATTTTTTTTTTTTTTTGATAAATGAAAGCTTTATGAAATCCTCAACTTCATTTAACAGTCTTTGTTCCAAAATATTTTGTGTTTATTTTTTTTTTCGTTTTAATCTTTAGCATTCTAAGCTTAGTGCTGCAACACATGTTATCCTCTTAGAGCGAAATTTCAAGGAATAAAACATAATGAGTATTATTGCAAAAGCCACTATGAGCTACTTGGCATAGTGAATCAAAATGGATTTTTTTTTTCGTAAAATTTTGATATTTTTCTTTCACTTCATTTGTTTGACATACGGTGTGAATTATTAGTTATTAATTATTAGTTATTAATAATTAATTATTTATTATTCATTATTAATTATTAATTATTAATTATTAATTATTAATTATTAATTATTAATTATTAATTATTAATTATTAATTATTAATTATTAATTATTAATTATTAATTATTAATTATTAATTATTAATTATTAATTATTAATTATTAATTATTAATTATTAATTATTAATTATTAATTATTAATTATTAATTATTAATTATTAATTATTAATTATTAATTATTAATTATTAATTATTAATTATTAATTATTAATTATTAATTATTAATTATTAATTATTAATTATTAATTATTAATTATTAATTATTAATTATTAATTATTAATTATTAATTATTAATTATTAATTATTAATTATTAATTATTAATTATTAATTATTAATTATTAATTATTAATTATTAATTATTAATTATTAATTATTAATTATTAATTATTAATTATTAATTATTAATTATTAATTATTAATTATTAATTATTAATTATTAATTATTAATTATTAATTATTAATTATTAATTATTAATTATTAATTATTAATTATTAATTATTAATTATTAATTATTAATTATTAATTATTAATTATTAATTATTAATTATTAATTATTAATTATTAATTATTAATTATTAATTATTAATTATTAATTATTAATTATTAATTATTAATTATTAATTATTAATTATTAATTATTAATTATTAATTATTAATTATTAATTATTAATTATTAATTATTAATTATTAATTATTAATTATTAATTATTAATTATTAATTATTAATTATTAATTATTAATTATTAATTATTAATTATTAATTATTAATTATTAATTATTAATTATTAATTATTAATTATTAATTATTAATTATTAATTATTAATTATTAATTATTAATTATTAATTATTAATTATTAATTATTAATTATTAATTATTAATTATTAATTATTAATTATTAATTATTAATTATTAATTATTAATTATTAATTATTAATTATTAATTATTAATTATTAATTATTAATTATTAATTATTAATTATTAATTATTAATTATTAATTATTAATTATTAATTATTAATTATTAATTATTAATTATTAATTATTAATTATTAATTATTAATTATTAATTATTAATTATTAATTATTAATTATTAACTATTAATTATTAATTATTAATTATTAATTATTAATTATTAATTATTAATTATTAATTATTAATTATTAATTATTAATTATTAATTATTAATTATTTATTATTAATTATTAATTATTAATTATTAATTATTAATTATTAATTATTAATTATTAATTATTAATTATTAATTATTAATTATTAATTATTAATTATTAATTATTAATTATTAATTATTAATTATTAATTATTAATTATTAATTATTAATTATTAATTATTAATTATTAAGTATTAATTATTAATTTTTAATTATTAATTATTAATTATTAATTATTAATTATTAATTATTAATTATTAATTATGAATTATTGAATATTAATTACTTATTTTTAATTAATACTTAATAATTAATAATTAGCAATCATTGACAATTTTAAAAATATGCAAAACGTAAACACTTAATTATAATAAATTTTTAATTTATTGATTGTATTGTCATTCATTCACTTTTGAGTTTAATATACAAGCAAATTTTACATTACTCTGTTTACTCTACTAGTTTAAACTGCCTTTTCAATGTTGCCTAAATGGTTTTTAAAACTGTCACGCAATATTCTAATGAGTTTATTGTCATAACATACCATTAAACATACAATAACATACAATTTTTGTAAATATACCACATTACTTAGATATATTAATTAATCCTAAACACATGTCAAAGAATTTATTGATGAACTGCTGGGTGTCACCCATGTAGCTTTGAAACTAGAAATAATTATTAACAGTTGTTTTCTGTGGTGCTTTTTCCTGAATCAGAATCAATCAATAGTGTAATACAATTTTTTTTTATATATGGCATTCATTTCATATTATTGGGATTAAAAGTTAAATTTCTTAATCTATAGTCTACATTTATGGCTCTACTAATCCGTTACTAATTTTCACGATAAACGATGACAGATAGTGGAAAAATCCCGGTATCTCTTCTCTCTCCACGATATTTAACTACATAAAAATCGCTTTTTTTCTTTTTTTTGTATTTTTATTAAAAAACATTTGGCAAAGCTTAAAAGACTATAAATTAGGAAATATTTCTGGTTAATACAATGAATGAAGTTAAAATGGATTGTTATTGAAGTGAATCGAGGATTAGTTTGGTTTATTGCGTAAAGATTATATTGGAAAAATTAATTGGCTCGCATGTATGGTGAACTCTTGCTAATGTCGAGGCTTCTTAGTCTTCTGGATTGGTAATAATAAATTTTCCGGAACAATTTGATTTCACAACGCATTTTATTCAAATCAAATTTGAAATTTTTATTGCATTGAAATAAAATTTAATATAAAATTAATGGCAAAAACATATGTTTTTCCATAAAAATTTGGCATCACTATTACTTTCCTAATAAATTCGCCGCGAGTTCTCTCGTTCAGAACACAACACAATGTGAGCGGCTAACTGAAAATAGAAAAAGAGTCCATTTTGGCGTCAAGTGCGTATCTTCAACGTTTTTATGGAGCTTTCACTTTGTGTGTACGCTTGGTGAACAAAATTATCCAAATGATCAAGAACTGAAGAGAGAGTTTTGATGTTGCAGTACACCCCATACTGCTTTTTTACAAGAAACATTTTCTTTTGAGTTTTTCTTCAAACGACAATTTTTGAAAAATAATGTATTTTATGGCCCATTTTAAAGGGGACAATTTAAGCGTAGGGGTAGGATATTTAGACAAAAACTGTGGATCCTGTTCTGTTTAAAGACTTTTCTAAAGGCTGATAGTCTGTAACTCTTCAAATAAGTATCGTTTTCTTGCGTTTTTCAAGATCCATTTTTTTTTTTACTTCCAATCCAAATTGTGGGATAACTAGATTTGATGGCAATAAATTAACTTCAGATTTGTGATAAGCAGCTCCCACTTATTCCTAAATCATTGAATATTTAGAACTCTTTTATATTGCGACACAGTGTAATTAGTCAGTAAAAGTTTGTTTACCTGTATTTTTAATGAAGATAATAAAAGTTTTTTCAGTTCAAAGTAATAAAGTTTGATAAACTTTTTGGGTAGTTTTGAAATTTATGATATAATTAAATGCTGTAATATAAAAAAACTGGTCTATAATAATCTAGTCTATAATCTATGTATTTAAAAAACGCTATAAAAAACCACATTAAAATACAAAATATTATTTATGAAAAAATGTATATTAATGCGAAAACTAGCAAAATTTATAGAGATCTTCTAAATATTAACCCACTAAACAGCAATGCTGCACTGAGCCATACAGCGCTTTTTTTAATATATTTTTAAGCTCAATTTTTGCTTGAAATTTTTTTAACCAAGCTACAACATAGTGTCAGTTTTATCCTTCACGCTTCTTTAGTTAATTTTTCTGCAGTTATTTTAAAAATAATTTTTTTGTGTTTTTTAATAAATAAATTATTGCTATCAAATTATCAAAAAAATAGAAATAGGAATTTCAGAATTTTTGTAAGCCAATTGTATAGGGAGACATATTTTTATTATCTTTACTTTTGGAGGAAAACTTAATACTTCTATGAGAATTATCTTGCAGTTGTAATCGAATTGGTAGCGGGTTTGTATCTCATGCACCATTTATTTGCAATACGAAAATATTCTTATATTTTTTTTTGTCCATTATTTCAACCATGTAGGTTAGAGGGTTAAACCAAAATAGATTGTATAGTATATTATAACAAAAATATGACGTCAAGATAAGCGCCAGATTTATGTTCACACATCATAATAACAGAGCAAAAACATAAAGCAAAATAAAATATAATAACGCAATATTCTAAAAAATATATATGTACATATAAAGAACTGTAACAGGAAAAAGTGTGAACATGAAATATTTTTTTGAAATTCTTATTGTGCTGGAAATTTTGAATGGCGCGGAAGCAAAAAATGCCATTTTTTAAATGCTTCTTTGTCTGTCTGTATGTTAAAGCATTTTTACTATGATGCACTTGCCCCATTGAGACAAATTTGTGCTTCGATTTTCAAAATACAATTTATCCTTATATAGACATTGCTCCAAGTCAGACCTGACTCTAAGCACCGAATATTTTTTATAGAAATCTATAAGCTGTTAACAGGGAAATAATGTATGATCGGCCAGACGTACACACAAAGAAAGTTCCATATAAACGTTGGAGACTCGCACGAAGTTGAAGATTCGTTGAAGAAAACGTTGAAGATTCGCAAGAAAGGAAAAGCTCACCAATTTAAGCCAAAATAGACTCTTTTTCTATTTTCAGTTGTCGCTTACATTGTGTTCTCTTTTGAACGAGTGAACTGGTGGCGAATTCATTAGAAATGTAAAAATGATATAAAATTTTTTTGAAAAAGTATATGTATACGTGTTTTCAATAGTTTCCGAACATTTATATAAAAAAATTTGAGCACAAAAATTGAACTCCGCATTTATCCAATGACCTATGCCTCAGCGCCATAAAGTAGCACAGATAGAACGAGCGTCTTGTAGAGTGTTAGTTTTGTCGATCGAGAGAGGGCTCTGGAACTTAGTTGCTTACTGAGCCCGTAGTAGCACCTATTAGCAATTATCGTTCTTCGTTTTATCTCCAGGCTGATTTCGTTGTTTGTATTAATGGCGATGTCAAGGTATACAAACTCCTTGACTATTTCAAAGTTATAGCTGCCGGATGAAACGTGGTAGTCTAAACGCCGCGCTCCCTTGTTTGTAGACAGCATATACTTTGTTTTACCCTCATTTATCGTCAAACCCACTTTGGCTGACTTCTTTTCGATAGCGGCGAAAGCAGCGGTAACATCTCTCTTGGTTCTGCCAACAATATTAATATCATTAGCGTACGCAAGGAGCTGGATACCATTGTAGAAAATGGTGTCATTACGATGCACATCGGCCTTTCCGGCCGGATCTCCTCCATGATGATGTTGAGGAGAACGCAAGTCAGTGGGTCGCCTTGTCTGAAACTTCTTTCGGTATTAAAGGTTTCGGAGAGGTCATTTCCTACCTTGACGGAGCTGCATGTGTTGCTCAATGTCATTCTGCAAAGTCTAATCACTTTTCTCAGACATTATTGCGTAAAGGCAATCCCTTCTCGGGCTATTGAACGCAGCTTTAAAATCGAGAAAGAGATGGTGTGTGTCAATTTGATTTTCGTGGGTTTTTTCCAGGATTTGTCGTAGCGTGAAAATCTGGTCTATGGTGGACTTTCCAGGTCGAAAGCCACACTGATAAGGTCCAATCAGTGTTTTTGTAATCGGCTTTAATCTTTCACACAGTACGCTTGAGAGAACCTTATATTCGTTGGAAATAAGACTGATACCTCGATAATTGGCGCAAATTGTTGGGTCTCCTTTCTTATGTATAGGGCAAAGCACACTGAGATTCCAATCGTCGGGCATGCTTTCCGCTAGCCATATTTTGCTGGTGAGCTGATGCATGCGCCTTATCAATCCATCGCCGCCGGTTTTAAACAATTCAGCTGGCAGGCCGTCAGCACCCGCTGCCTTATTGTTTTTGAGTCGTTGGATAGCAACTCGAACCTCTTCATGGCTAGGTGGTGATACTTCCACTCCGTCATCTTTGATTGGTGGCACTGAACTGCGCTCTCGATGGGCGGCATTGGTGGAATCGTCGCCAGTAAGTAAATTGGAGAAGTGCCGTCTCCACAATCTCAGCACACACTGCGTATCCGTATTCAGATCTCCATTTTCGTCTCTACAAGTTGATGCTCCGGGCTTGAAACCTTGGGTTAGACGCTTAACCTGTTGATAGAATTTTCGTACATCCTTATTGCCCTGGTATACCTCTAGTTCCTCACGCTCACGCTTTTCCTGCTCTCTTTTGTTGCGTCTGAAAAGGCGTCTCTCTTCCGTCCTCTTTTCGCGGTAGTTTTCTCGCACGGCTCGCGTTGGAGCTGACTGCAGCGTTTTTCTATAAGCGGTGATTTTTACAGCTGTTGCGATGCGATACTCCTGATCGTACCATTGGTTTCAAGGTTGCTGGTGCCGGAAACCAATTACTTCTTCAGCGGCAGCGCGCATGGAGTGGGATATATATACCTAAAGTCCACCGGCTTCGTCGGGTCTAGAGGTTGGTTGGATGAGCTTAGCCGTGAGTTGAGCGGAGTAGGATCGGCAGTGCGTTGTAATTGCAGCTTAGCGACATCTAGCTTCTGTTGCATTCCTGTGCGTATGTTCTTCTCATTGCATAATCACATGCGAATCTTGGTTGCAACAAGATAGTGGTCGGAGTCAATGTTGACCCCCCGAAATGTACGCACATCTAGAACACTAGAGGCATGCCTTCCGTCTATAACAACATGATCAATTTGGTTTCGCATTTTTTTAACGGGGACAAACAAGTGGCCTTCTGGGTGTCGAGGTGTTTAAATCTGGTGCTACTAACTACCATGTTTTGCACCGCGGCGAAGTCGATCAGTCTTAGACCGTTGTTCGTGGAGGTCTCATGAAGACTGAACTGACTGACAGTGGGGCCAAATATGCCTTCCCTTCCGACTTTCGCATTAAAATCGCCGAGGACTATTTTCACGTCATGGACCGGAAGATGGTCGTATACGTCCTCAAGACTAGCGAAGAAAGCGTCCTTGCCGGCTGCGTCCTTTTCCTCTTTCGGGGCGTGCGCGCAAATAAGGCTGATGAAGAAAAATGTTGCCTTGATGCGGATCGTGGCCAATCTTTCGTTCACAGGAGTGAACCGGGAAACAAGGTGGCGTAGTTTCCGGCTAACAACGAATCCACCCGAATTCGCTCCTTTCCGCATGGCAGCTGTAGTAGATATCGCAGTGTGCTTTTTTAGAGCAGCATTGCCATTGCCATCGCATTTCCTGGATGGCGGTGATGTCTGCGTTTATTGTTTTGAGGGCTTCTGCCAGTTGGATAATGGCACCTTCCCTATAAAGGATCCGGACATTCCAGGAGCATATCCGTAAATCATTGTCCGTTTTTCGTTTGTGGTGGTCGTCAGCATTATTAGGGTTCTTATCCGAGGCTGGTTTAGTTTTCATTGGGCAGTAGTAATGTGGCGGGACCCAAACCCTGCGCACATCCCATGTTCGCTCAAATTAGCCGTCAAACTAATGGATGCCAGTTTGCCGTTGCCCAGGGAACACCACGAGGAGGTTTAAGTCGACTTGGGACGATTTCGACATGGATAATGCTGGCCTGACCAGGTTGAGGCAGTCAGACACGTTGCCATGTGAAGGTTCACTGCCTGTTCCTCCAGTTCGCCCTCTCCATAGGCGATACTAGTTTATATAAATGCTTGCCAAAAATGCGTTTTGTGCTCTGATTTTTATGAAATTTTTTCCAAAATAACCAAACCGTCGAATAAAATATAAAATTTTAAGCTATACTTTTGGAAGCTATCAGCACGCACAAACAAATCACGATTTTCCAAACTGTTTCTCATATTCTTCAGGTGTTGAAGCTATTTTTGCTCATTCTGCCAAAGTTACCGGTTTGTAAGCTGCACACAACATGTCGCCTTAAGTTTGTGAAAATTTGCTACAAATCGACGAATGAGTTCAAAAATTATTTATATCAACTTCCGAGTAAGGCCGGGTATTCCCCTAGTAATAATATATTAAAATAACGTAATCAAAACATATATTAAACAATCATAAATCAAATAAAATATTAAAACAAAAAATACATTAATAGTGTGGTTTTGACCAAAATAAGTGTTCAAAACTAGATTTTGAATTTACCTAAATAATAACCAATATAATAATAACCTGATATAAGCCACTAGTTCAAAAGGTAGAATACACTTTTGAGCTCGTGGCTTATATTAAACTAAAATTAGTTATTGTTTAAGCAAATCCAAAATCTAGTTTTGTATAACAATTTTGATGGAAACCACACACTATTTATGAATTTTTTGTTTTCTATCGTATAATAAAATATAATTTATGAAAGTTTGTCGGAACTGCTTTGGAATTAATTAAAACGCACTATCAAATTTTAAAAATAATCAAAGCTACGGTGTTGTTGAAATATTATTATTGTACCAAAAATTCTATTTTAAAAGAAAATATATGATTAAATCTAACCTAGTTTTAAAAACACGCGCATAACCTTCTAAACTATGTATGTATATAGATAAGTATATTAAAAATCCAAAATTAAAAGCATAACAAAAAAAAAACTCAATTGATGCCAAAACAACATATAAGCGAAAGAGAAAAAAAAAATTCTTAATCATAAAACATTCTATTAAAATAAGATCAAGTTTTATTTATTATATTTTCAAAAATTAAAAAAAAAAATTATTTTTAAACTGCGCCGTGCAGGAAAAGCAAGCCGTGGGTGTTGAGGGTGGCAAAGATGGACTTTGATAGAGTCCAATGTCGTGCATTATTTTGCAAATAATCATTAAAAACAACTGGGTCCAGCATAAGCGCAGTGTTGTTCATTTTTGTTTTTTTCGATTGTTGTTTTTGTAATTTTTGCCTTTTACTTATTTAAATTTAGTATTATTTTCATCAATTATTATTTTAGATAGCACCAAAATGAACAAAGAAAGTGGCAAGGACACCAGAACTCGTTGCCGTCACAGCTGTGCAGTACCGTAGATTAGGTTTGGCCTCTATTGGACCGCATTGTTTATCAACCTAACAGCACGGACTGCGTTATCGTTGAGACGTTGCTTGAATACGTTACAAAACTATATTTGGCGAAAACGAGAACCTTTAACAAAAGGCCAGCCTGTATTTGCGGGTGGTTGTAGTGGGTGGAATTGTTAATGTTTCTGCCTTGCATCAAAAATTTAAGGAAATTTGGTTTTGAGGGTGACTGCCTTGGTTGAAGCAATTTTAATTTTAATATAAAATAAATGAAGTGGCCTGACTCTGCACGTTTCAACGACCATTTGGTTGCTTTCTATTGCCTTGTGGGCGTTGGTAGTATGGATGATTTGGAAAATATGCCGATTATTTGATTCTACAGATAAATCTCAGTTGGTGCGTGGCTATACTTAGCAATTACAAATATTTATTTATCAACTCTTAAATACCGCAAAGCCTCAATATAGCCCCATTCTAAATAAAAAAAAAAAATAAACCAAAATTCCCTTCCAGTAAAATTCCAATTAAAAGAAATTCGTTATTAATATAAGTAGATTCTTTTTTTTTTATACTGCCAGCTCTGCTCTACTCTCCAAGCATTGAAAGCTGTCACCATAGAGCTCTTAGCTCTCTCTATAGCTGTCGCAATCTGGAATTTCTATTCAAATTTGCGGAAGTTCAACGGAATTTCGGAATTTAATTTACTTGATTTCCTACGCAACGAGGCAATTTGGAACATTGCCAGCGAATTGTCTTGTCGCGTATTTTTTGAGCAGTGACTGTGGCAGCGTGTTGTGTATTGGTTACAACAACTACGTCAAGTCAACACTACGACAACGTGTCCACGCGTCACCTCAATAATTAAAATGAACACTGTTGGTATACAATCAAGAAAAACGTGCCTAATCTTGAATAGAAAAGAAATTGGCTGCCGGCAAATTGCGTCAATAAATTAAAAACGAAAAAAAATGCAAGTTTTATATGAGAAAATAGCAAATACAAAATTTAATAATATTAAAAATAATGTAAACAAAATAATAGTCTATAAATATTGACGTAGTAAAAGGAATTATATTAATTGACATTGTAAAATGTAGGTAATTACACTATGATATTCCGAAAAATAGATATGATGGGAGAAAAAGTTTGCGCCCAAATTTCGGGTATGCAGAATTGAACTGCATCATTAGTTTTTTAAAGTTTTCTGTACGTTTCCATACAAAGTTTTTTATTAAATTTTGTTTTTTTTAAATTCTATTCACTATTTAATGGTTTGTATCTTGTATCTGGTTTATTTTTTTCGGTAATATTGCTTTCAAAAACTTGTTCACATTGTTTTGGGCATTAGCTTTTTTGTCCACATACCAAACACCAAAAAAAAATAGTCTTGGACCCCTTTATGTTCAAATACCCAAAAAAAATTGCATTTGTACGGATGCTTTTTCTCATACAAAAATGTTCCTGTAATAGCCCAGCAGGAAATGGATACATCCATTTTCGAAAACGTCTACGAGGCAAGTATGTTTCTTGTAAGACATAGCGGTCTTCGAAAGCAAATTCCAACAAAATTCCACTTCGACTTGTCAGACTTGTTGTTGATAATGACGGCGAAAAATTTTCTCCAATTGAAATAAGGGTCGCTCTTCAGATTTTAAACACTCAGAGTGGAATATGAATATGAATATGAATATGAATATGAATATGAATATGAATATGAATATGAATATGAATATGAATATGAATATGAATATGAATATGAATATGAATATGAATATGAATATGAATATGAATATGAATATGAATATGAATATGAATATGAATATGAATATGAATATGAATATGAATATGAATATGAATATGAATATGAATATGAATATGAATATAAATATGAATATGAATATAAATATGAATATGAATATGAATATGAATATGAATATGAATATGAATATGAATATGAATATGAATATGAATATGAATATGAATATGAATATGAATATGAATATGAATATGAATATGAATATGAATATGAATATGAATATGAATATGAATATGAATATGAATATGAATATGAATATGAATATGAATATGAATATGAATATGAATATGAATATGAATATGAATATGAATATGAATATGAATATGAATATGAATATGAATATGAATATGAATATGAATATGAATATGAATATGAATATGAATATGAATATGAATATGAATATGAATATGAATATGAATATGAATATGAATATGAATATGAATATGAATATGAATATGAATATGAATATGAATATGAATATGAATATGAATATGAATATGAATATGAATATGAATATGAATATGAATATGAATATGAATATGAATATGAATATGAATACGAATATGAATATGAATATGAACATGAATATGAATATGAATATGAATATGAATATGAATATGAATATGAATATGAATATGAATATGAATATGAATATGAATATGAATATGAATATGAATATGAATATGAATATGAATATGAATATGAATATGAATATGAATATGAATATGAATATGAATATGAATATGAATATGAATATGAATATGAATATGAATATGAATATGAATATGAATATGAATATGAATATGAATATGAATATGAATATGAATATGAATATGAATATGAATATAAATATGAATATGTGTATGAATATGAATATGGGCGGACTTCTTGCAGCTTTCTGGACATTAATTTTATGTTTCTCATGGTAATGTTGCTGAGAGTTTTAGAGAGCAAAAAGTAACAATATTCCTAAAAAGATTCTTAGTTTAGGAGGTGAATTTTCACAAAGTTTGAAAGACTGTGTCTTGCAAACGAAGCAAATATCAAACGTAGAATTTTAACTGCAAAATAATAATAATATAGGCTTAATAGTGAATAAATTTAAAATTTCTTAATCCGTGCCCGCTAAACTATTTCGGAAGCATGTAGGCTTCAGAAAAAGGTTTCGAAAGATCCATTCTCCAAAATGAGACTGATCCGAAAAACGGATGGAAAAATGGCAGAGAACTTAGAGGAGTCATTGCAAGTTCGTATGGAGGTACATTTTCCTGGAAGTCTTAGGTCTGACGACCCGTGGACACCCTTGAATAAAGGGATGCACACGGTTGACAGACTGGAAGCCGAAAGAATGATCACTATGCACCGTACAAAACATCAAGGATGGACGGTATATTTCCGGCTATGGTGCAGTGGGGGGATGATCTCATTGCACCTACGCTGTGGGGTATATTCGTTACTTGCCTAGCGACTGGGTACGTTCCGAGAGTCTGGAGCGATGCGCAAGTTGTCTTTCTTCCGAAGCCCGGAAAAAAGGATTATGCGAAGGCGAAGTCGTTCAGTCCGATCAGCCTTACGTCTTTCCTCTTGAAAGTGATAGAAAGAGTGATGGTTGACTGTCTTGAGAGCACTTCGCTGATGCATAATCCTCTTAGTAGATGCCAACATGCGTATAGAGCAGGTAGGTCCACGGAGAGTGCTCTTCACGAATTAATAAGAGTTGCTGAAAAGGAGCTATTTTTTGGAGGTGAAGGCCGCATTGTGAAGGCCACATTTATGGACATCGAGGGTGCTTTCGACAAAATATGCTTTGGAAGGCTGCGGCAAGCCTTGACGATGATAGTAAATTGGGTAGGAAATATGCTCAACATGCCAACAACATGCAGAATGGTAGAATCAAGACTAGAGGCAGAGTAAGTAGAGGATGTATGTATCCAGGGCGGGGTGTTATCTCCAACCCTGTGGAACATAACTGTGGACTTACTACTGGTTAGACTGGATGAATCGGGCATACCCACGATAGGGTATGCAGATGACATTGCGTTGGTGGTCTGCGGTAAGTTCATTGGCATCATAAAGGGAGCAATCCGAATGGTGGAGGAGTGGTGTCGAAAACAAGGCCTTACCGTAAACACAGGAAAATCAGACAATATTCTCTTTACTAGAAAGAGGGCAGGCCTAAGGAGAGAACCACTCAGACGTTTTGAAGCTGAAATCAACATGTCCACGAAAGTTAAATATTTGCCCCCCTTGACCAGTTAGGGGCAAACTGAAATGGAACGAGCATGTAGAAGATGTGATTCAGAGAGCCAAGAGGGTTCTGTTTCAGTGTAGACGCGTTGGTGGTCTCAAATGGGGGCTAAACTCAGAGTCTATGAAATGGCTCTACAGTATGATGGTTAGACCTGTCATCACATATGCTTCGGTGACTTGGTGGACAAAAGTCAGCCAGAAAACCATTAAGAAGAGACTGGACAGAGTCCAACGGCTGCCGTGTTTTGGAATAACAGGTGCAATACGAACCACTCCAACTAGCGCATTGGAGGTTCTGTTAGGTATGCTGCCAATGGATTTAAAAAACTAGAAACTAGAAAAACTAAAGAAAACGGCGGCGCTAACAGCACTCAGGATGTTGCGAAATGCTACGTGGCATGGATCAACGGCCTTACATTTTGGTGCCCAGAGAGGGGAATCTACCGAACTGCCCAGAGCTAAAGCAAATCGACGGATATGAACAGGCTTAATGAACAGTTAAATGAACAGTTAAGTAATCGAGAAAGTTGGCCAAGGACCTTAAGGATTTTCCGGCAAAGTGGACTTTAGCAGCTGGTAATTTGCCAGAAAGGACTTTAAAAACGTTTATGAAGAGGATACCTGAAAACTTATAATTTTTATAAAAATATAAATTCTTTTTCGTATATTATATTTTTAAATTAATCTGAAAGTATTGCCTGACCTAAAATTTTTATGTTAACAAAATTCGGATGACTTCTTCAAAAAATGTTGCAATTTTGTGATGGACAATTTTATTCGACGCAGCCCTTAGAACAACACCGTCGAAAGGTTTCTTTCAAAAAAAGGAAGAGCTTCAAAATTGCTAACATTAAACATTAATAGTAAAAAAATAATTTATTACTTGTGAAATTTGTGTTAAGATATACTTTTTATCGATGTCCTTTACATTTATCACCGAGTTACTGCTTTGTTTATCTTTGCGAAAATATGTTCAAGCATTAAAATGAGCAAATTATGACAAGAAAGATTAAGCATGATTTGTGACGTTATGAGCGCATATAAAGGATTTATTATTATATTTCTATCAAATAACATTTCTTAGCACACAAAACTAAAAAAAGAGCGCTTAAATGCAATTTAAGTCAGCAAAATTTAATGAAGCCATTTGGAAAATTTCCAAAAATAAAATGCAAAAAAACAGAAACAGCTAAATTTCCACAATAGTAGTAGGTATTAAAACATTTTGCAAGCGTATTAAAATAGATGCAACGAACCAAGCATATGAGAGAGAGAAAAAAAGGTAACCATTTAACAACAACAAAGAGAGTGGCAGGATATACAATGTGCACATTAGCGCTACTTAAGGATAATAATGTGCGCTACGTGCGGCAACATTATGTGTTGCGACGCAACGTCACGGCAACGGCATAAAACGATTAAGTCCTTAGCTAAATATGTGTGCGAGTTAATGTGTTGACATACAAACAAATACATATATACATATATGTAAACATATAGTAAATTATGTTTATACATAGGTACTCTAACATGTTCTTAATCCGGAATATGGCAGAATTTTTCATTTTACAACGCAAAAACGCGTTTATTATTTGTAGAGGACATAAAAACCCGGCACAAGTTGTAATAAAGCGGGGTATGGTTGGGGTTTGGGTGGGTTTTTGTGGGTTGCGTTACAGCATTACCGCCCAAATGCTCAAAGGCGGCTTGGCTGCTACTTACACGATGCCTGCTTATCTCCGGGGTACACATGTGCAAGATGTGTGACCTCTGTCACATAACCCAAACGCACCGTTTTATGAAATACACAAATACACACTCCAACATACATACATAAATAATTGCTGCTCAACGCGCAACGCATAGATTTTTAATCTCTAGCTCATTATCGAGCACGAGTGAATTTAATCATTATTTTTTACGAGTCACAACGACACAAACTTAGGCGAGTAAATGTTAAGACATAATTTGTCACACGGCATACAACAAATAACATTACAAGGGCGGCACAGGTGGCAGCCATGGCAGCCAAAAACCTTCATCGTCTTAGCGCCTGATGGCGGGTGTTGTTGCGCACCGAGGCAGCGCGAGATAATTTATGCAAAATGCACAATCATAAATTAAAGTAAGCAAAACCAACAACGTCTTGAAATGTTCCATCAACGCCACATTGATGTGCCATGACTCCTGCTTCATCTAGACGTACGTTCTTGAGTCAAGTCAACATGAATTGAAAAAAAAAAACGAGAGTAAAAAAGCAATTTAATAATAAACAAATATGCTGAATTACCACCTTAATATACGGTGCAAAAATTAATGACATGCCATACAACAAACTTCATGGCTAGCACCAAGTAAAGCGCCAAGTTATGCGCTGGTACCTACAAAATAATAATGTCTAAAAAAAAAGACGAAAAATCTAATTATTTTTAATGAATTCCTCTGGGAACGTGGGATTAAATCTTCTGTTTGTTATTATAAATAAAAAATTACATAAGTAGGGATTTTTGACAAATTCCTTGTTTGTCTTTTTTTTTTGTTCTTTCTTACCTTTTAAGAGGTATTTAAAAGCTGGTCTTAAGTATGCGAACGAAGTTCGTCAAGTAAGCTTAATGGCAGAAAAATTGTCAGAAATTAGCAAAAAAAAAAAAAAATTATATGAAAAATAATGCTATAACGAAAAAAAAGCTAAAATAATATTCAGGTACATTAGGTAGAGTGCGAAAAACTTTGTAACAAGCAAGGAATTTAGACTTTATTTCGAGTACTTAAGAATTTTCCTGATGAAAAATGAAGCAAACAGTTTGAGCTATAATGCATAGAATATTAGCAAAATATGAAGAGTGACACTGAAGGTAAGCAGATTCCTGTACGTTGCATGTATTTACAATTAAAAAAATAACAGTGGGGGGACTGCCGATCGAAGTGAAAATTTGAAACTTTGAAATAAGATACATCGAGAAATGGAACGCCTTAAAATCAAAGAAAAAAGTTCTTATAAAACTGTAACCAAAATATCTTTACCACAATGGAAAAATCGTTGCAATAATGATTTTTCCTTTAACTATGCGAGTGCTGCATCATTGTAACAAAAGACTGAAGTTCTTTGAAGCTAAGTCAATGAAACAATCTTTGCCGTGAAGATAAAATATTTACTATAAAGATTTAATTCTTTGTTAACAAGGAATTGAAAAAAGTATGTAAAGTCAAAACCTTTTCTTCGTTTTTTTTTTTTTTTTTGAGAATAAGCTTCATTGTTTCAAAGACAAAGTCTGTTACTTTAAGGAATGTTTTCTTCAAAATCATATCTGTATACGAAGTATTGAATTGTAATTGAAAAAAACAGACGTTAATATTCACACCAGTAAATTTTATTACATTTCATCAACAAAAAGAAAACGAAAAAGAGAAAAAAGAAATTTCTTTACACGCCGTGCGGAATTGAACTTGGAATTTTTGGCGCCACTCCATTGCTCTACCCACCGCTTCAAACAGCCTTGCTACTGTTTGGTAACATAACTGCAGCTATGTTAACAGATGCTGTATTAACAGATGCAGAATGCCACAGTATTCTGTTTATAGCTATACAACTAGAATCTATTAATAGATTATTAATAGATTATTGTGTTATGTTGCAGCATAGTTTCAGTTGTAATTTATATTGAATCAATCACTCTGCGTCGCGAAAGAGTTTGGCTCGATGCGTAGTGTAGTGACTTCTAAGTCGGTGGTATCGGTAGGTGTGGGTTCAAATCCCCACGGCAGGCGAAGGTAAGATTTTTAATTTGATACTTAGGGTGTGTGCGAATTGAACTAAATTGCTACCTAAACTAAATTAAGGTAAAGCAGTTAAGTTTTATTAACTAAGCTAATTAAGGCTAATTATAAATAGGTTAAAGGTTAAGAAATTTCATTATTCTCTCTCTTAAGAAATGTCATTAATTTAGCAAGCATTTAGGTAGCTTGGAATTTTTCTAAATTAATTTAGGAAACACTGCTTTATCGACACAATTTAGTTTAGGTAGCAATTTAGTTCATTTCGCACACACCCTTAATTTAATTTAATTTAATTTAATGTTCTTGTTATAATAAACGCAAGCAACCGAGAAAAGCCATTAATTTCATGAAGTCATGTACTTAAAATCAAGGATCTAACATTCTGCGTCTTTGCCGTAACGAATAAAGGAAACTTCGTGCCAAAGTACATTTTCTTTACTTTTACGACTTTTCCATGCTCTTTTAAAGACGTACGTCTTTGCCACAAAAATTTAAGCTTTTGAATCAAATTATATTGTTCTTGGGAATCTAACAATCTTTGTGTCTTTGCCGTAATGATGTTTTGTCTTTGGGCACAATCTAACCAATAAAAGTCTTTGTGGCAAAGTGCATTTTCTTTGGTTTTGCGATTTTTTTCTTTGGGTGTAGCTATAATCCATTTACGAAGTAGCTAGAGTCGGCAAGTCAGACTTTTTTAATTTTTTTATCAATTTATGCGTTATTCAATGTATAAACTGCTATTTTTTCATGTTTATATATAATATGTTTGTAAAACAATTACTTTGGTTGGGTATATAGGCAATTGGCTCGGTAATCTGTTGGTAATCGCTTCGGTAATTTGTAATCAGTTGGTTATCATTTCGGTAATCGGTTGGTAATCGCTTTGGCAATCGGTAATTTGTTGGTAATCGCTTCGGTAATCGGTTAGTTATCACTTCTGTAATTGGTTGGTAATAGCTTCGGTAATTGGTAATCGGGTGGTAATCGCTTCGGTAAATGGTAATCGGTTGGTAATCGCTTGAGTCGTCAGTAATCGGTAGGTAATCACTTCGGTAATTAGATCGGTAATCGGTTGGCAATCGCTTCGGTAATTGGTTCGGTAATTGGTTGGCATTCTCTTCGGTAATCGGTAATTGGTTAGGTAATCTGTTGATAATCGCTTTGGTAATTGGTAATCGGTTGGTAATAGCTTCGGTAATCGGTTGGTAATCGTTTCGATCGTCAGTAATCGGTAGATAATCACTTCGGTAATTAGTTCGGTAATCGGTTGGTAATAGCTTCGGTAATTGGTAATGGGTTGATAATCGCTTCGTTAATCGGTAATCGGTTGGTAATCACTTCGGTAATCGGTTAGTAATCACTTTGGTAATCGGTTGGTAATCGCTTCGGTCGTCAGTAATCGGTAGATAATCACTTCGGTAATTAGTTCGGTAATCGGTTGGTAATAGCTTCGGTAATTGGTTCGGTAATTGGTTGGTATTCTCTTCAGTAATCGGTAATTGGTTTGGTATTCTGTTGATAATCACTTTGGTAATTGGTAATCGGTTGGTAATCGCTTCGGTAGTTGGTAATGGGTTGATAATCGCTTCGTTAATCGGTAATCGATTGGTAATCACTTCGGAAATCGGTTAGTAATCGCTTTCGTAATCGGTAATTGGTTGGCAATCGCTTCGGTAATCGGTTGGTAATCACTTCAGTAATTGGTAATCGGTTGGTTATCGCTTCGGTAATCGGTTGGTAAGAGCTTCGGTAATCGATTTGTAATCGCTTTGGTAATTGGTTCGGTAATCGTTTGGTTATCGCTTCGGTAATCGGTTGGTAATTGATTCCGTAATCGGTAATTGGTTCGGTAATTGGTTGGTTATCACTTCGATTATCGGTAATTGGTTGGTAATCGCTGCGGTAATCGGTAATAAGTTATGTAATCGGTTGGTAATCGCTTCGGTAGTCCGTAATTGGTTCGGAAATTCGTTGGTTATCACTTCGATTATCGGTAATTGGTTCAGTAATTGGTTGTTTTTTTTTTCTCTTCAGTAATAGGTAATTGGTTCGGTAATCGGTTGATAATGGCTTCGGTGATTGGCCTGGTAATCGCTCTTCGGTTTTGATGCTAGGTAATCCATTAAAAGGAATGCTGTACAGCAATAATTTCTGTTACGTTAACAGCGTGATGATATCGCTAACAGCGTGATGATTTCGCGAATCTATAGTTTTTCTCTCTACCAAAAAAGTGCTCAACGCGCTATCACTTAAAAAAAAAATATTAAAAATCTTGATGATCACTAAATTTGTCTCAGACCTGTTAGGCCAGTAAATAAGCTCAAAAAAGGGTTGTGCTCGGAAATAGTTGGCTGAGAGCCGAAATTAATTAATGAATTTGAAGTTTGTCCCATTCAATCTTGTGAACTGTGTGTGTCACGCCCACTTTTAAGTTTATTTTATTAGTTTTTCGGTTTTTCGGCTTTAAAGTTAATAATTCGAAGAGCGTTTATCATCAGAAAAGTGTAATAAGACAAAATTAAAGAACATACAACTTTACGTCAGATAAGTGCAGTCAGATAGGAAGACGCATTGGACATGCAAAGCCAACAAAGACACGATCAAAAATCTTTTGAAATCATAAATTTTCCACTTTCATTTCTTAACCACTGCAACCTGGTTCACATTGTATGCTCGATGCGTAAAAAATCGATTCCTCCATTAAAGAGCTATGAGCACAAAATTTGATACACAGATACGCTAAAGCTTTTTTCAATGTTTCGCATATAACTTACATATCGTTCATCCTAGAGAAAAAATAAACGATTGAAGAGCATGCAATTTTACGTCATTTATGACAAAATATAAAAAATATGCAATAAAAATGGGCGCATGATTAATTTTGTTCAACTTTTTCTTAAGATTTATTAATTTTCAACCTCATTACATATTTTATTATATTCATTGTAATAAGGAATCTTGAATGTTTTGAGCTTCAATATATAATTTGAAAAATACTCGTATATATCAAGTTTAAAAGATTTTAGTTTTAACTTTTTCTTTGAAGTTTCTGCTCATTTTATATATACTCTGAAAGTACTCCTACCGCCAATATATTTAATGAATACATTAATATGCTTAAGCCAAAAAGGCAAAACAAAAACTAAGCCTAAAAACCTAAATCTAACTAACTAATGAAAGCACATCTTAATAAATACGTGCGATTCTACACTTCAAAGACGCCTAATGAGTGAACTTAAACTTCACACTATGGCAACCCTCAAGTCAGCAATTCAAAGAATTATGAAAGTGTTGATTGAATGTCGTGCAAAGTTTTCGTTAATATACGAATTTTTGTTCTGCACCCTATAGCAGGTATGTTTAAAGTTAAGACTGTTTATGAAGTTTATTATGAACTCAAAGTAATTTGTGGAAATATGTATATGGTAAATGTAAACTTTGCTTAAGTCAAGCATATACTAATTTTATGCTACAGCAGTTCCAAATCAATACTAAAATGTATAGCGCATTAAAAATTCTGCTAGACCATCTCAAATTCTAGCACTTGTTTGTTTTGCTGTTTCTGATTTTATTTTATTTTTCTCTCTACTGCTTGTTTCTTTTTGTTTTGTATTTACACTTTGTTTTGTTTTGTTTTGTTTCCTACTTTGTTGTTACTGTAAGCCCCTTTTTCTGCCGCAATGGGCATATAAAGATGCTTTTGTACCCCCTTAGTCCACCCTACTGCTAATCTGAGTATATATCCAGTATTGCCAGGTGGAGGAATTTGCCCCTTTTTTCGGGGTTTTTCGAGTATATTGGAATGGCGAAGAAAACTGTGCAAAATAGGGTGAAAATATTGGATACACTTTATTAACAAAAAAAAAAAGCATCTCTTTATGTAAACTGATTTTAACTCTGCATTCATAATATTCGTAAATTTTACGTCTACTCCGTATAAGAAGTATATGTAGGGTAAAAGTGTATTTCTTCATTGAAATTCATCATCGTAATACAAATCTGTCGATTAATATAAAAGATATAGTCAAATTATCAGAAAAAGAACTGTTTTTCATGTTTTTGCCATAACTCAAAATCTTGAACTGATAGAGAAAATCAAAGTCCATATTTGAAATCAGGCTCTTTACCTTTTATAAAATGCCATTTTGTTACTCAGTCTAATAGCTTTTATGATGAATTTTTACTTTTATAGAAGCCACCTGTTTTGGAAAAAATTTAATTGGTTGCTTGCACACAATATTTCTCAATCCAAATGAAACGATATCTTCAACTACAACAGAATGTATGTAATAGAATGTAGAAAAGAGGGTATTTTAGAGGGTATAATGTACTTTTGACTTAACACTGAAGCTTTGTTAACAAAAATAACTATTTTGTTTTTTTTTTACCTGTTTCCTTAAGAAGCTAGATAATCTCTGAAGATTTATAAACACAATTTTATATTAATATAAATATGAAATGTGTTTTTTTTTTTAATATCCATAAGCATAAAAGTGTTTATAAAATAAAATCGTATGTTTCTTTATATTGACAGACAAGATAATGAAGTTGTTCTTGGATATTTTGTCTAAAAATTGTTATAAATCCATCATATTTTATGATCATTTATACAGATTTTGAACTTCAAACTTATAGTATCCTTAGTATTTTTATATAATTAGTAAATCAAAGTATTCGCTTGATTGTTATATTAATAACAAATTGAAAACTGACACCACTGCTAAAAGATAAAGCCTTTTGGATTGATAACTTTAGTATTGCCAACCATTTTCTGTACACATTTATAAAATCGAGTGTTTAAAATAAAAAAAATTAAAACTAAGTGCTTATATGTACTGGAAAAACCGCGTTTTGTATACAAGAAGGGTAATGTGGTATACTGTTTGACTTTACAATAATGTACCACGAAGTTTCTAATTCATATCTAGTGTGCACTTTACAAGCCAATATTCCATTTTATGGTCAATTTGACAGATTTTCGGCCGTGTTTATTTTTTGTGTATAAGAAACTTATAATTAAATCTCATTCCTTCTTGTTACTTGGAACGTCGTATAATGCATATAGGTTAGGTTAGGTAGAGACGGAAGCCGGTATATATAAAAAGCTATACACACTAGCTCACTTAGACCAAATAGGTCCATTGGGATACCGCTGGATACATGCTTTCATAGAGCAGGACAGGAATATAGGACATAGAAGGTGAGAAATAGCTTCTTCCTTTTCCTCACATCTGCAGCTTCTACAGAGGCCATTTGAAGTAACTCCTAATCTGTCAGTAGTGCCCTGTGGTGACAGCTACTAGCGCGAGAGAGAAGGGCTTTCGATCTCCTGGTATCTAGAGTTGGCCATATCAGCCTTGATGCTCTACATGTTGAGAGTTCAGTCCACCTAGTGTTGGCTTTCGATGCAATGTTACCCGGTGGATTCAGCACTACTGATGTCGCCCACGTCCCATTTCTAGCTTGCTCATCTGCTCTTCTATTTCCATTTATGCCTTTATTACCTGGTACCCATATTAGGGTGATGCTGCAATAATTTGACATTTCACCAAATGAAGCACGGCATTCTTTGGTGTTGATAGCTATTTCTTTTCTTGATTTAATCACAACCTGGCTGTCCGAGAAGATAAAAATTTTCCGTTTTGAGACATTATTTGAAAGTCATGATGCAAACTCCCTTACTGCCATCATTTCGGTCTAATATTACATTACAGTGGTGATGAAGCCTACGAGCCATAGATACCCCGAGCTCTTTTGAGTAAGCCCCGTCATTTAACTTTGATCCATCTATATAGAAGTATTGATACCCTCGTTTCCATGCCGCACAATCAACCCAGTATATTCTAGGTGGAATTGGCATGCCATAGCATAATGCATATACACTAGTTAGAAAAAGTCTATGCTCATGGTACCTTAAATTGTTTTTTTCATCAGCAAACACGAACAATTATATATCTGGTGAAGGTAAGCCCTCGTTTAAAGGCTTCATAGATAGCGGATGATGTTCAAGACCGATTTTATAAGAGAATTTTGCAGCAATCCGGCAAAAAGAAGAATCATTTATTTCTTTGCGATACTGTATTCTGCGCGTTCACAAACGAACGTATCGTCCCCTTTATGCCGAAAACGTGAATGTGAAAAGAAATAAATCGTATAATCGGGGAAAAATAAGTCTCCAGTCTTCTGGAAAGTCTGTGTTGTGGTCGGACGAAACTAAGTATTGTTTTCAGTTTTGGTATAAATTGAAAACAGATTATGTGGAGAAAAACTGCTATCGCTTTAGAGGCATGCAAACTCTCATTTACTGTTAAGCAGTGATAAGCAGTTGGTCGTGGAGTTTTAGTATAGGAGTGTATGTCGGGAAATCGAGTTGGTGGCATTGAATAAATTTGCTTACTTAAACGTAAAATGAAACAAAGAAGCCGTAGAAGCCGTACAGATACTCTTTGACAAAACTCAAGCTCTTGCATTATAAAATTTAAAGTCTAAATGCAACATTTTACAAATCAAATTGAACTTTTTCGGCTTCAATTTCAACTTTTTACCAGGTCTTGGAAAAAATTCTTAAAAATTAATTTTTATTCCCCAACGCGTACTGCATATGAGTTATATTAACTTTGTCATTCCGTTTGTAACGCCAATAAGGAGGCGTGGCAGGTATAGAAAAGTATAAGTATTTTTGATAAATATCATGATTCCATGTGTCCGTCTGCCTGTCCGTCTGTCTGTCTGTCTGTCGACACGATTACAGCCGTAATATTTAAGCTATAGCGATGAAATTTAAAATATAAGCATATTTTTAAAAATTACATATAGATGAAGTTCAAAAATAAGCCAAATCGGATGAAGACCACGCCTACCTCCCATACACAGTGACTTTATTTTTGTAGTAAAATCTCTTAAAAATCCACAAAAATAAAAGAAATACCTTCAACTTTTGCACCTAAGCTTTGATCTTCAATATAAATCCTGACTATGGAATTTCGAAAAACCGGATGAAAACCACGCCTACCTCCCATACAAAGTGGCTTCATGTTAACCGTAAAATCTCTTAAAAATCTGCTCAAATTAAAAAAGTCTTGAAATTTTCCACATAGGCTTTGATATTTAATGTAGACCATCATTATGATATCTGACAAAATCGGATGAAACGCTCCGACTCCTATCTCCCATACAAATTGGTTTTTTTAACGTTTAATCTCTTAAAAATTGACAAAAATAAAGGAAATATCTTGAAATTTTGCATATGAGCTTTAAAATATAATATGAACCATCTCTATGATATTTGGCAAAATCGGAAATTAACCACGCCTATCTCCCATACAAAGTGACGTCATCAAAATAGGAAAACTTTCGTAAATATATAAAATTGAATGTCATCGTGTCTGTTGTGCGGGGGTATTTTAGCTTCGGTACCCTGCCAAAGCTTCATTTCTTACTAGTTTTATGTGAAGTCTGAATGTTAACTTATTCATTTAATTATAAAAGTTAAAATCTACTAAAATCTAATTTATAGCTATAAAAATATAAGAGTTAACATTTATTTTTAAGATTACAACTAATATTTAAAAATAAAAGTTACTCATTATTTTAAATTTTATTCAAAAAAGTTGAAACAAAAGAGTCTTCAGAGACTTTTTGCCTAAATGAAATTTTTTAAAAGTCTTTAAAGACTTTTATTTCAAAAGTTTAGTAATAAGAGTTATTTGATTTTTTTATATTTAAATGTCTCAATAAAAGTCTTTAAAGAAAAAAGTTTTAAAAAGAATTTATATAAAGTTAATTAAGCATTTAGTTTTTAGTGATGGCATTAAGTGACTCATAGAAAATCATTTTCTGAGTGCAGTTTGTTTATTGTTTGTAAAATTATTTTAAATGCCGAGAAAGCCAGCTCTACTTACTTTTGAGTTACAGGAACGCCATGTATAAATTGTCCATTCTCTCCAGCCAGAAAATACATACTTTCGTTCTAATACACATTTAAATTTAAATTGAACGTAGTTTTATTATAACATTTTGCTAATTGTAGCAAATTCTGATAAAGCCTTCAGCTTCTTTACTCTTATGATTTGGAATGCTTCCAAAATCTTCCAAAAACTTTTCTACTTTCGATTTTGGTGTCTCAGAAATTGGCGTTAAATCCACTGAAGACGCTTCACTTTTATTAAGACTTTTATAATATAAAAGTAAAAATTTCAAAAATTTTTAAGAATAAAAGTCTTTATAAACTCTTATGTCCGTCTTTTATTCATTATCAAGTTAAAATATAACTTTTACTTTTGATCATGTATAATAACTTTTTCATAATAAAAGTTTCTGAAGTTTCGTTTTTGACACCACCAATTTGATTTCTTAAAAGAAGCATTTGTATGGTTAAAAATGATATTTGTAAAAACTTGCATTCGAAGGCTAAAAGCTTGAAATTGAATGTAAAATCCTGTAATTTTCCTGTAATACGCACGCTTTTGCTCTTTATCTACAGTTTTAATATAGTCAGTAAAATTACTGTCATTCCTAAAAGTTTTCAACGAGTATTAATAAAATTGAAAACGGGAAGAAATAAATGGGAAAGCTTATAGCTAAAAATGAGGAAAAAGGGAACTTTTTTCACCCACATCTGGCAAGACCATACATATCACACATCATGATTACATAATTCCGCTATTAGCAGCAAAGCCTCAGCCTAATGAAACCATGCATAATAAGTGAGTCCGCTCATTCTCTTTCACTCCGGCAGAATCTGACACTTCCTTCCTCACTTACTTAGAGTATATAGCCCTTATATGCGGCCTAAACAGGAACCGCACCACGTACAAGCTAAGCACTATTAACTAAGAAAAGCAGCGTACAAAGTAAATGTTCAGAAATATTCTCAATTTCGTAATGAATGTGATTGAGAGAACAAGGTAGCTTTTGCAACATTATTCAAAGGGAGGTTCACATTTTTATGTATTAATCATTTCTGACTTTCCTTGTGATAATGATTAATTCGGAAGTTTCTTCAATACAACGGGGCATATTTTAGTTATAGTCATAACAAAAGTACCTGTATAATTTAAATTTGTAAAATAACTAAACTGGATAAACATATCACCAACTTACTCCGCCACATTGAAAACAAATATGTTACAAAGGTGATGCCAAGGAAGGTACATACGAAATGTTGACAAAATTATGTTATCTGGGAATGTGTTTAAGGGCGCGTTTACAATACCGGCTGATTGCTGTGCCAAGCCGAACCAAGAAGGAATTCTGAAAAATTCTGCACATACACTCATATGAAATAAGCTCAAAGTGCGTATAGTGTCAGCCAAGCAAGCTGCTTAAAGTGACTGGCTCACTTCATGCTTTGTTATTGATAAATATAGTAAAAAAACTGAAAAAGTAGTAGATGAAGTTCTGAGCTAACTATACGCACTTTGAGCTTATTTTATATGATTGTATATACAGCGTTTATCAGCTTGCCTTCTCGGTTCAGCTCGTTGCAGTAACCAGCCTGTGCCTGCTAAAACACGCCTTAAGTGAAATTGATCAAATTTCAAAGTGCTAAAAATGATGGGCAGGCACAGGGGAAGGTAGAGGCACTCACCCCCTGCCCCCTTAGACTTCAGCGAAACCTAAGGAGGGCTTATCGGGGCTTAAACCGCCCATACGATCCAAAAAGTATGAACAAACAAAACAGAAGAGACTATTAAAATTAAAATGATGTAAATTTACTTTAAAACCAAAATTTATAATTTTCAATACAAATTAAAAAAAAAATCGTTTGAGCAATTTTTTTTGGCCCATAGAAAGTATAATAAAAAAAAAACGATATGGCCATTTCAGCTCTTGAAAGGACTTTGACCGAGCTTCTTAGGTTGCGAACATAGTGAACGCTTGTTGCTGAGTCGAGCAGAAATACATATTGGAGCAAAAGAGGTGCATGACTTGGTTTCCTTATTGCTCCAATGAGTTTTTTGGCTCGGCTCAGCAACAAGCATTTACTATGCTCGCAACCTTATGATCAATTGTGTGTTGGGAAATGTTTGAACACAAATGCTCAAGAACTGGACCAACTACCATCTTTATGTCGACTCCGAACGGCTTATGTTCTCAAGAAGCTTTTCATGGCAGTTTTTATTGAGGTTTTGCCATTCTCTGCAAAGAGGTGACGGCCGAACAGAAAAATTAATTCAATTGAAAAAAATTTTCTGTGCCAGATGGGGGACTCGAACCCCTCGAACTCTGGTGTATGAGCCACACACTCTACCCACTACGCCACGGCCGCCACCTATGGAAAGTTTTACTTTATTTATAAAAGTTACAGTCATTATATTTCATTAAACTATGTATAAGAAATTTGTCTGCTAAAGTGCCATTTCCAAATATGGTTTTAATGATCAAAAAGTCTTTGATATGCGATAATAATATAAACTTATGTGAAATTATACCTCAACGAATATAATGTTTTTAAATTATAGATAATTAGGTTGACATTCTGTATGCAATTTCAAAGCTAATAAAACTCTAATTCTTTGGGGAAATATTCGTTTGAATGGATTTTTAAAAAATTTTTTTTTAAACATATTCCACGAAATAAAAACCAAATTGGGCTTTTCACGTGAAGTGGACAACTAACAGGTCATTTAATAAGTCCGTAGGATAAGTAAGAAAAAAACAAAATATGGATAATACTCGATTATATTATTCAACATAGTTGTCTTCGAGAGCCATACAATGAGTATAGCGATTTTCCAACTTTTCGATATCACTTTTATAGGACGATTTCCCTTTATCGTCAAAATAGGCCTCAGTTTCAGCGATTACTTCATCGTTGGACTCGAATTTCTTTCCAGCAAGCATTCTCCTGATATCTGAAAACAGGAAAAAGTTGCTGGGGGCTAAATCTGGAGAACACGGTGGGTGGGTAAGCAATTCGAAGCCCAATTAATTCAATTTTGCCATCGTTTTCATCGTTTTGTGACACGGTGCATTGTCTTGGTGAAACAGGATTTTTTTTTTCTTTTGCAAATGTGGCCGTTTCTTGGCGATTTTAGCCTTCAATCGATCCAAAAGTGCACAATAATAGTCGCTGTTCATGGTGGTTCCTTTTTGGAAATAGTCGATGAATATTATTCCTTTCGCATACCAAAATACAGACGCCATCACCTTACAAGCCGACTGTTGGGTCTTTGCTCGCTTTGGATTCGGTTCGTCGACTGCTATCCACTCAGCTGACTGTCTTTTGGATTCTGGTGTGCAATAGTGAAGCCATGTTTCATCCATTGTCACATATCGACGATAGAAAACGATTTTATTGCGGTTTTACTGCGCCAAACACTCCTCTGAAGCATAAATTCGTTCTTGTTTTTGGTCGAATGTGAGCTCACGCGGCACCCACTTTGCACAGAGCTTTCGCATACCCAAATGTTCGTGTAAAATGGTAAAAACACTACCATCTGATATCTTTACAATGTCAGCTAGCTCGTGCACCTTTAATTTGCGATCGTTCATAATCAATTTGTGGATTTTTTTTGATGTTTTGTAGAATAATAGTCTGATACAACCGTTAACTGCGCTCTGCATCATTTGTGCTGGTACGATCACGTTTAAATTCAGCAATCCACTTTTCTACCATTTGTCTCGATGGAGCAGAGTTCGGATAATGTTTATCAAGCTATTGCTTGGTTTCCACTGTATTTTTTTTCATTTAAAAGCAATGCTTTATCAAAACTCGAAATGCACTTATATCCATTTTTTTTTTCAATACCAATAGTTTCACACAAAATGCTATAACTCACAAATCAATTGGCAGATTGTTGTTTAGTTTTTATACGTATCGTTTGAGGGTTGGTACCAAATAAAAATCATAAGGAAAAAAATCTAGTAACGCCATATATGTGTTATTCTATGAACTTTTTGAACGTACTGCTATTTTGTACATAATCATGCATCTATTTTCCACAAAACGATTCAAAAGATTGAAGGTGAACATTTTTCAGCTACAAAAGTTAGTCTTATTTTGAACGATTATATACTTCAATACTTATAAATCACGATTTAAAGAAAAATTGATTCCTTTAAAAATATAAAGAAAATTGTCAAACTTGGAGCAATCAAATCAGGGCATAATGAAAAAGTTTACCAAAGAAGTAAAAAATTTTTATCAAATATGTACCAAATATGTCGAAGTATGTTTTGAAAAAAAATATATCACAAAAAAAAAAAACAGTTTTTAATGGTATTTTTTGACTTCATCCTATGTAAATTGGACAGACATTGAAAATCATGTTAGAGTTCTTATCGAAAGAAACATGTTATGAACTTCACTTTCGAAGCGAAATATCAATTTGAATGATAAAATTAAAGCAAAGTGATATTTTATCGAAATTGTCGCCTGTCGAAGGTGTTGCAACATATCAATTTTCGACAAATTGTGAAACATCGAAGATTACGAAGTTATAACATATCGCCACTGATATTAAAACCGATGACAATTGTCAGTTTTCACAAATTGTAAGACTGAAAATATATTTAAACTCTAAAAAATTAGAACAATAGGAAAATCCACATGTTGAAACTGGTAAAAGATGAAACAAAATATTTAACTATCTCCATATGAAAATTTAGTTATTCTTGTTGAATTTACATTGTGCTGTTTTGAAACTAAAGCAGCAGTGGAAAGAGTTTTTTCAATTGGTAATGATTTTTGGGCAAGAAAGAAATCAGGATTGAATGTTGGTTGATTCTCAAGCTGCAACTGTAATCATTAAATTCAATATATTGTTAGAAAAACACGTAACGACAAAAAGTATTCATTCAATAGAAAAATACTCGTTTAATTAAAATAATTAAAAGGAATGTAGGCATCAGGCCCGTAGACAAGGGGGGTTTTAGGTGGTCAAACCCCCCTCTTCCCCCCTTAGGATTCAGAAAGTATAAAGAAATAACACAAATGAGATTATTAAATTCAAAATGTGATTTTTTTTTAGATAAACTGCGATAATGATGTCAATTTCCTTGAAAACTTCACTTAATTTTTGAAAGTATTTTTTTGGCCAAGTGAAAGATTAACTTTGCTTATAAAAGTCAAAATCATTATATAGGAGTGCATCTCCAAGGAGTTTGTATATTAAAAAATTAAAAAACAATTTGGAAGTTAAAAAAAAATTTGGTTTCAGTTTTTTTTGAATTTGCAAATAATTTTAATATAAATCCAAGACTGATTAAATTCTTAAATATCCAAAAAAAGTTACAGTTTCATTCTTTTTATAAAAATTTATCTACACGCTAAAAAATAATAGGCCTTCCCAAACATTTGCATTTGCAGGAAGTACAATATGTTTCTGCATCTAGGAAACAAGTAATCATAATTGGTTTCACATATAATATGATTAATTAATGCAATTTTTCTTTATATATATATTTGCATCTTAACATTATTTAATTGTACCTTAGCACTTGTTGTTTGAATTTGAAAACAATATAATTTGTTTTAAAGAAAATATGTTTTCATATATATATATTGTAATTATAAATGGACTGAGAACACTTTTAGGCTATTACTATATCTTTGCTTGGAAATATAATTTAGTCAAGAATAACTTTAAATATTCATGGACAAATATATAATAATTGGAGAATACATAATTTAATTGCAGTCAAGCAATTATTTTCAAAACGATAATTAAGAACAACATAATGTATTTACCGATGATTACACTATATTTACTTGAAAACATATTTTAGCAAAAGAAATGCCAAAAGTGTTTCACTGTGATTACAATTACATTTGCTTAGAAGTAATTGTGGGTTTGAAGCAAACAAAATATATTTACAAAACAGTAAATAAGTTTTTCTCGGATTTAATTATGTTGAGAAGTAACCATATTATGTTTATCCGACATTATAATTATTTTTATAAGCACACATTTTCTAGTTGGAGAAAACATAATATGGTTGGATACACATATACTATATACCAGCGAAGCACCCGCTTTATCAGCAAAGTTGCTTCAAAACTCACCTGTTTTTACTGCTGAACCGCCTTAGTTTTCTTTTATTTTGTTTTTTATTTAATTAATTTGAAAACAAAAACACTTTTAATTTAAACAAACATTTTCAGAAACACTTTTACAAGAGCTAAACATTTCAACACGTTTGGCGCGGCTGCTTGAAACTTAAAATTACGCCAAGACTTGACAACTGTTAAAAGCAAGCGCATAAAACAACAAGGTTTCCGCTATTTTTCGTGCAAGTGCAAAAGAAACAGATATATGTATGTCTAGGCGAAACACATAAAAGAAAGGAGTTCTGTTTGTTTTAAATTTGCAGAGTTCTGTTGTTTTTAAGTTCAACAGTGATGCAAATATATTTTTTTTGGGTAGAAACACACAATTCTATTTTGTCACAAGCATAAAGGGTGATTTTTTAAGAGCTTGATAATTTTTTTTTTAAAAAAAAACGCATAAAATTTGCAAAATCTCATCGGTTCTTTATTTGAAACGTTAGATTGGTCCATGACATTTACTTTTTGAAGATAATTTCATTTAAATGTTGACCGCGGCTGCGTCTTAGGTGGTCCATTCGGAAAGTCCAATTTTGGGCAACTTTTTCGAGCATTTCGGCCGGAATAGCCCGAATTTCTTCGGAAATGTTGTCTTCCAAAGCTGGAATAGTTGCTGGCTTATTTCTGTAGACTTTAGACTTGACGTAGCCCCACAAAAAATAGTCTAAAGGCGTCAAATCGCATGATCTTGGTGGCCAACTTACCGGTCCATTTCTTGAGATTAATTGTTCTCCGAAGTTTTCCCTCAAAATGGCCATAGAATCGCGAGCTGTGTGGCATGTAGCGCCATCTTGTTGAAACCACATGTCAACCAAGTTCAGTTCTTCCATTTTTGGCAACAAAAAGTTTGTTAGCATCGAACGATAGCGATCGCCATTCACCGTAACGTTGCGTCCAACAGCATCTTTGAAAAAATACGGTCCAATGATTCCACCAGCGTACAAACCACACCAAACAGTGCATTTTTCGAGATGCATGGCCAGTTCTTGAACGGCTTCTGGTTGCTCTTCACTCCAAATGCGGCAATTTTGCTTATTTACGTAGCCATTCAACCAGAAATGAGCCTCATCGCTGAACAAAATTTGTCGATAAAAAAGCGGGTTTTCTGCCAACTTTTCTAGGGCCCATTCACTGAAAATTCGACGTTGTGGCAGATCGTTCGGCTTCAGTTCTTGCACGAGCTGTATTTTATACGGTTTTACACCAAGATCTTTGCGTAAAACCTTCCATGTGGTCGAATAACACAAACCCAATTGCTGCGAACGGCGACGAATCGACATTTCACGGTCTTCAGCAACACTCTCAGAAACAGACGCAATATTCTCTTCTGTACGCACTGTACGCATTCGTGTGGTTGGTTTAATGTCCAATAAAGTAAACTGAGTGCGAAACTTGGTCACAATCGCATTAATTGTTTGCTCACTTGGTCGATTATGTAGACCATAAATCGGACGTAAAGCGCGAAACACATTTCGAACCGAACACTGATTTTGGTAATAAAATTCAATGATTTGCAAGCGTTGCTCGTTAGTAAGTCTATTCATGATGAAATGTCAAAGCATACTGAGCATCTTTCTCTTTGACACCATGTCTGAAATCCCACGTGATCTGTCAAATACTAATGCATGAAAATCATAACCTCAAAAAAATCACCCTTTATTAATGTAGACGTTAGTTTTTTAGCTAAGGCAATTATATTAATGTTGGACACAACTAATATCTTTTTAATCGAAAAATAATGCTATTGAAGGAAAATTCTTAATCATTGTTGGTTTCCTCTGCATATTTTATTTTTGAAACCAAACATATATAAATATATTTTTTCTCTGCGTGTAGCTGAGTAATTATTTTAATATTAACATGAACTTATTTTCATGTGATATTTTATATATTAAATTGGGTATTAGATACTGGTGCTGTGCAAAAACCAGTTTTCGAATTACTGTTTTTGAAAAATAGTCTGAAATTTAAATATGACTTTTATCGAAGTCGATTACTGTGTTCAAAATATTTTATTAAACAAAAAAATATATATATATATATAGTAATTGTTATTGAAATTGAATCATGAGATAATAAGACTGTTAAATTTTTAAAGATCTTAAAGTATTTTCTTTTGAAAATTATTTAAATTGTCGAAATCGTTTTCCAGAACAGTAATATTTTAGCCTTTAACCATAACTCATACTAGGGTTCACACTGTTCCAAATACTTATACACAAGATGGGGATAAATAAAAGCGTAAGAAGGCCAAAAAGAAACCAAATCTAAAGACTAAAATATTTTGTTCTCCCGTTTATGTGAAACTTCAACAGGTGAACTTCATAAAAAAAATGTTGCAATTTTTCATAGCTAATTTTAATTTTGATTTTAAGAAACTGCAAGAAATCTTACCTATTTTTACCATTCAAGCTTATATTATGGTTATTTATTTATCCATATCCTTGCTTATAGTTTTTTACTGGTATCTACTTATAGATTTTTTATCAAAACTCCCCCTTGCCCCCCTCCCCATCCCCCCCTATGGTAAATCCTGGCTACGGGCATAATTAGTGTATTTTTGTTTTAATTAATACAATGTTTCATTTCATTGCGTTATATGTTTCTTAAATTCTTAAAGGGGTATATTAACTTTGTCATTCCGTTTGTAACGCCAAGAAGGAGGCGTGGCAGGTATAGAAAAATATATACATTTTTGATCACCATCACCTCCTGAGTCGATTTCCGTGTGTCCGTCTGTTGACACGATTACTGCCGAAATTTTAAGGCTATCGCGATGAAATTAAAAGTATAAGTTTATTTTAAAAACTTTTTAAAAAAAAACAACCGACTACAAAATCACTAGAAAGTAACAAATAATTTTAAAAATACTTTTCCTTTTAATTTTTTGGTCATATTTGATAATTTATTTAAGCATATTATTATATATGAAATCTTATTATTTGAATTTTTTCTTATCATACATATATTAATTTCTTGATGAATACAAATGCTTTTAAGGTCGGCGCTAATATAATCAGAATTTTTATCAGAAGCGCCAACTTCAAAGCATTTGTATTCATCGAGAAATTGATATATTTATGATAATAAAACAAATAAGAAAAAATTAAAATAATAAGATTTCATTTCATTTCAGGGGAACAGGGGGCGAACCTTCACATGGCAACGTGTCTGACCGCCTCAACCTGGCGAGGCCAGCATTATCCATGTCGAAATCGTCCCAAGTCGACTCAAACCTCCAAGTGGTGTTCCCTGGGCAACGGCAAACTGGCATCCGTCAGTTTGACGGCTAATTTGAGCGGCGGGTCGATCCATAGACCTTAAACATGGAATGTGCGCAGGGTTTGGGTCCCGCCACATTACTACTGCCCAATGAAAACTAAACCAGCCTCAGATAAGAACCCCAATTACGTTGACGACCACCGCAAACGAAAAACGGACAATGGTTTACGGATATGCACCTGGAATGTCCGAACCCTTTATAGGGAAGGTGCCATTATCCAACATCTAATCTGACATCACCGCCATCCAGGAAATGCGATGGAAAGGGCAAGGCTGCTCTAAACAAGCACACTGCGATATCTACTACAGCTGCCATGCGGAGAAGCGCGAATTCGGATGTGGATTCGTCGATAGCCGGAAACTACGCCACCTTGTTTTCCGGTTCACACCTGTCAACGAAAGATTGGCCACGATCCGCATCAAGGCAAAATTTTTCTACATAAGCCTTATTTGCGCGCACGCCCCGACAGAGGAAAAGGACGAAGCCGTCAAGGACGCTTTCTACGCTAGTCTTGCGGACGTATATGACCACCTTCCGGTCCATGACGTGAAAATAGTCCTCGGCGATTTTAATGCGAAAGTCGGAAGGGAAGGCATCTTTGGCCCCACTGTCGGTCAGTTCAGTCTTCACGAGACCTCTACGAACAACGGTCTAAGACTGATCGACTTCGCCGCGGCACGAAACATGGTAGTTAGTAGCACCAGATTTAAGCACCTCGACATCCACAAGGCCACCTGGCTGTCCCCTGATCAAAAAACGCGAAACCAAATTGATCATATTGTAATCGACGGAAGGCATGCCTCTAGTGTTCTAGATGTGCGTACATTTCGGGGGGTCAACATTGACTCCGACCATTATCTTGTTGCAGCCAAGATCCGCATGCGATTATGCAATGCGAAGAACATACGCACAGGAATGCAACGAAAGCTAGATGTCGCTAAGCTGCAATTACAACGGACTGCCGAAGCCTACTCCGCTCAACTCTCGGTTAAGCTCAACCAACCAACCTCTGGACTCGACGACGCCGGCGGACTTTGGGCGCATATATCCCACTCCATGCGCGCTGCCGCTGAAGAAGTCATTGGTTTCCGGCGCCCGCAACCTCGGAACCAATGGTACGATCAGGAGTGTCGCATCGCGACAGCAGTAAAAAACGCCGCATACAGAAAAACGCAGTCAGCTGCAACGCGAGCCGTGCGAGAAAACTACCGCGAAAAGAGGAAGGAAGAGAGGCGCCTTTTCAGACGCAAGAAAAGAGAGCAGGAAAAGCGTGAACGTGAGGAACTAGAGGTATACCAGGGCAAGAAGGATGCACGAAAATTCTATCAACAGGTTAAGCGTCTAACCCAAGGTTTCAAGCCCGGAGCATCCACTTGCAGAGACGAAAATGGAGATCTGAATACGGATACACAGTGTGTGCTTAGATTGTGGAGACAGCACTTCTCCAATTTCCTTACTGGCGACGATTCCACCAATGCCGCCCATCGAGAGCGCAGTGCAGTGCCACCAATCGACGATGACGGAGTGGAAGTATCACCACCTAGCCATGAAGAGGTTCGAGTTGCTATCCGACTACTCAAAAACAATAAAGCAGCGGGTGCTGACGGCCTGTCAGCTGAATTGTTTAAAACCGGCGGCGATGAATTGATAAGGCGCATGCATCAGCTCATCAGCAAAACATGGCTATCAGAAAGCATGCCCGACGATTGGAACCTCAGTGTACTGTGCCCTATACTTAAGAAAGGAGACCCAACAATCTGCGCTAGTTATAGAGGTATCAGTCTTATTCCCATCGCATATAAGGTTCTCTCAAGCGTACTGTGTGAAAGATTAAAGCCGATTACAAAAACACTGATTGGACCTTATCAGTGTGGCTTTCTACCTGGTAAGTCCACCATAGACCAGATTTTCACGCTACGACAAATCCTGGAGAAAAACCACGAAAATCAAATTGACACACACCATCTCTTTGTCGATTTTAAAGCTGCGTTCGATAGCCCGAGAAGGGATTGCCTATACGCAACCATGTCTGAGTTCGGTATACCTGCAAAGTTGATTAGACTTTGCAGAATGACGTTGAGCAACACACGCAGCTCCGTCAAGGTAGGAAATGACCTCTCCGAAACCTTCAATACCGAAAGAGGTTTCAGGCAAGGCGATCCACTGTCTTGCGATCTCTTCAACATCATCATGGAGGGGATCGTACGAAAGGCCGGTGTGCATCGTAATGGCATCATTTTCTATAAAGGTGTCCAGGTTCTTGCGTACGCTGATGATATTGATATTGTTGGCAGAACCAAGAGAGATGTTACCGCTGCTTTCGCCGCTATCGAAAAGGAATCAGCCAAAGTGGGTTTGACGATAAATGAGGGTAAAACAAAGTATATGCTGTCTACAAACAAGGGAGCGCGGCGTTTAGACTCCCACGTTTCATCCGGCAGCTATAACTTTAAAGTAGTCAAGGTGTTCGTTTACCTTGGCACCGCCATTAACACTAACAACGAAATCAGCCTGGAGATAAAGCGAAGAACAATAATAGCTAATAGGTGCTACTACGGGCTCAGTAAGCAACTAAGTTCCAGAGCCCTCTCTCGATCGACAAAACTAACACTCTACAAGACTCTCGTTCTACCTGTGCTGCTTTATGGCGCTGAGGCATGGGTAGTTTCGCAAACTGACGCAGCCGCTCTAGGGGTGTTCGAGAGAAAAGTTCTTCGCAAAATCTTCGGTCCTGTTCGAGTCGGCGATGACTATCGCATCCGAATGAACCACGAGCTGTATGAGCTCTACGGAGACATTGACGTAGTTCGGCGTATAACTGTGCAGCGACTACACTGGCTGGGTCATGTCCATCGTATGGACGACGAAGCTCCAGCGAAAAAGGTGCTCGAGACGAGGGTCGCTGGTCAACGACGACGAGGGAGACCATGCCTCCGATGGATGGACCAGGCTGAGGAAGCCCTAACCGCACTTGGTGTATCCGATTGGAGAAGGCGCGCGCAAAGCAGAGACGCATGGCGAGAGCTGATGAGGTCGGTCGAAATCCGGACACGGGTTGTCACGGCCATCTAAGTAAGTAAGTAAGTAAGTATATAATAATATGTTTAAATAAATTATCAAATATGACCAAGAAATTAAAAGGAAAAGTATTTTTAAAATTATTTTTTACTTTCTAGTGATTTTGTAGTCGGTTGTTTTTTTTTTTAAAAAGTTTTTAAAATAAACTTATACTTTTAATTTCATCGCGATAGCCTTAAAATTTCGGCAGTAATCGTGTCAACAGACGGACACACGGAAATCGATTCAGGAGGTGATGCTGATAAAAAATGTATATATTTTTCTATACCTGCTACGCCTCCTTCTTGGCGTTACAAACGGAATGACAAAGTTAATATACCCTTTACGCAGTACGTTTTGGGGTATAAAAATTATACAGTCGGTTATACAGTTAATTATACAGTAGTCGGTTGTTTTTTTTTTAAAAAGTTTTTATTTCTTCCTTTTTAGAGAACATGATAAATTTTCGAAAAAAGTGTATAAACAACATAAATACAATTGTTCTGAAAAAAATTTGTTCTATTAAATTCTGAAAGTTAGTTGGTTATTTCAAATATCTGTCTCTTAAGTTTAAATTAGCTGTCAAGTGTTTTGAAATTATTATACCCATTCTTGAAACGAGTTTTAATATCCTGGTGTCAATATAATTCGAGATATAGTGTTTTTCTTATATTTCCACGCCCCTTTTTTAAGTAAGCTTCCACTTTCTTGAGCGGTATTCCCAATAATTGTCCCTAGCCCTGTACTTTATTTCAGTACCCCAGCGTCAATATTTACTGAGATAGTGTTTATCTAATATTGCCACGCCCATTTATCGAATAACGCCTACTTTATTGACCGTAATTTTTAATAATTCTGCCAACCCCTGTACTTCAATAAATTGCAGTGCCCTAGTGTCAATATTTCCACGCCCAGTAGTCGAATTCCGCCCACTTTCTTGACTGTTATTTATACTAATGATGCCTACCCTATGCCAAATTGCAGTATCATAGTATCAATATTATTCGAGATATACTCTTTTTCTAATATTGCCACGCCCATTTGTCGAATTACACCCATTTTCTTGCCCGTAATTTGTAATAATTGTGCCTACTCCTACACTAAATTGCAGTACCCTAGTGTCAATATTATTCGAGATACAGTAGTATCTAGTATTGCGAAATCTATTATTGCCACGCCCAGTTCTCGAATACCGCCCACTTTTGTACGGGCACCTCCATGCTTATGATATCTATCTGTTCTCCAAAAGTTATGCCAATCAGGCATATGGCTTAGGAGTTATCGATGTACATACATTTAAAAAAAAAAAAAAAAAAAAAAAACAGAGAAACCGACGAACTTGAGAATCTCCTCCTTCTTGAAGTCGGTTAAAAAAGAAATATCAAGTTCGAAAATGTTCCAAATCGAATGAAAACCACGCCTACCTCCGATACAAAGTGACTTTCTATTAAGAGTAAAATGTCTTTAAAATCCACAAAATTAAAGAAATGCCTTCAAATTTGGCACGTCAGCCTTGCTCTTCCCATACAAAGTGGCTTTATTTTAAACGTAAAATCTCTTAAAAATCCACAAAAATTATAGAAATGTTTTAAAATTTTGCACATAAGCTTTAATATTTAATATAAACCATCTGTATGATAAATGGCGAAATCGGAAGAAAACCACGCCCACTTTCCATACAAAGTGGCTTTATTTTAAACGTAAAATCTCTTAAAAATCCACAAAAATTTAGGAAATGTCTTGAAATTTTGCATATCAGTTTTTATATATAGTAAACGCCATCAGTATGATATTTGGAAAAATCGAATGAAAACCTCTCCTACCTCCCATATAAATTGGCTTTATTTTAAACGTAAAATCTCTTAAAAATCCACAAAACTTAAATAAAAGTTTGAAAACTCTGCACATAAGCTTTAATATTTAATAGAAACCATCTGTATGATATATGGCTTAAATATATCAGATACTGTCTTACAAATCCACAAAAATTTAGGAAATGTCTTGAAATTTTGCACATAAGCTTTGATATATAATGTGAACCATCTCTATGATATTTGACAAAATCGGATCAAAACCACGCCTACCTCCAATACAAAGTGACATCATCAAAATTGGAAACGTTCGTTAATATATAAAACTGAATGTCATCGTGTATGTCGTCGTGGCTAAAGACTTCGAATATACTCTAATATGGCAGCGGGGGCGTATTTTAGCTTCGGTACCCTGCCGAAGCTCCATTCTTACTAGTTTTTTTTTTAATTTTCCTTCGTCCTCCTTTTCATTGTAAGAAAAAATTGGTCACCTCGCTATAATAATTGTAAATATTAGTAATACATATAATTTTTGTTTTATAAAAATTCTTATTTAAAAGAAAGTGAGTATCGGTAGCGGCATCAATGTAAAAAACATTAATCGGTCAAACACAAGTAGTGACCAATATATCTTAAATTTAACAATTGAATTGAAAAATTTAATAGGCCTAACAAATTGTGCTTATAACTGATCAGCAAATAATATACTTAATACATCTAAAATAAGCTAATATTAAGATTAATGCGTATGGTTTTTTATAATAAGCTCAAAAGATGTATATAGTAGGTAATTGAAAATCGTGTCTGTAGTCATATTTTTGCTTGAAGCCACACAATAGAATCCAACTAAAATACAATAAAAAACTTTCTCCAAATGAAGGCCCTTCAGTTGATTAGTGGCGCTTTATACGACTTATTACGCATTAACGGAAAACTTCAAAGAAGGATTTATAGCGCATATAAATGAAAATAAACTTGCTTGAAAATAATTCAACTGTAAATAAAGCTATTGTAAAAAATTAATGGCAATAATTTTAGCAGTTGAAGCTATAAATGGGAAGAAACAGTTAAAGAACTTATTCAAAAGTTGTGCTAATAATAATTGTTAAAGATTTCTATTGTTAAATTTTAACAATATTAAGACTGATTATCGAAATTAATTATTAAAATAACGGTAATGGGCTTAAATAACCGATATCTAACAATAAAAAAACTATTAAAAGTTTCTAACAAAAACAGAGTTGATAACAAGAGGATTTAATTTTTAATTGACACTAAAAGGGTTTTGACTGATGCATCTTTTGCTTTAAGATCGTATATTAATTTTTAATTTTTCAATTGAAACTTTAGAAATCATTAATCTTTGGTTGTAAAGCGAATTTATCGAAGAAACTTAACAAATCATAATTTATGCTTTCATGCTTAATGATAAATAAAAATCTACAATAAAATATTAATTAATAAAAACGCTAAAAAACTACGAAAGATGTTTAAGTAAACATCAAAGAAAGGCACAAAATTGTTATTCGATTATGTTCATTCAATTTAAATGAAATAATAAGAAAATAAAAAACAAAATCGATTTTCATGCTTTCATTTGATTGGACTCGCATCAAAAGCTAAAAAACATCAAAGAGAGAAAACATAAAACGTTAATGCTAGCTGACTAACTTTACCTGCAGATGTGTTTTGTATAAGAAAAACTTAAAAAGTGCAGTTTTACAGAAATGAAAAATCTTAATCTCTACAGTTTAAGATGTAAATAGTTCATTAAAAAATATGATTCTTAACATACATGAGAAAAAAAAAGCAAAAACCGAAGCTTAACTGATTTGAAAGCAATAGAATAGCACTCGAAGATGTGTTAAATGTGTTAAATGCACACATTTGCGCACATTTTAAGACTTTTAAAACCTTTTAACGATTCAAAACAATATCATTAATTAAAATGAAGACAGCTTACTAAGCGTGGAAACGATTATAAAAGAGGGCAGAAGTGGGCTAGTCACTAAAATTAAACGTTATATCGCGGTAAAAATTGATTGGCTAATGAAATTCGTTACGCAGCTAAATTTGATATAAAACAATCATCTTGTAAAATGTGAGCATAATGATTGAACAACGGGAGAAGAGAAAAGAAGGGGAGAGGATATTTCGGTCAAATAAAATGCTATGCAGCACTAAATATTAATGCTTTATTAATGCTATGTAATAAAATTTGGCACACAGAGATAAAAAGAGTCTTTAAACTCGTGAAATGTGCGCATTTGCGCTTATTTTAAGACTTTAAAAGCCTTTTAACAAGTACTTTTAATTAAACTTAGCTTATTAAAAAAAAAACAAAAAACTTTTAAAGATTCCAGCAGATATTTAAAAATTTAAGAAAATTAAAGCTTAAATATACACACATAAAAAATTTTTGTAATATGAGATGCTATATGTTTCGTATATGACTCCAGTGCAGTTTGTTATAATTTTGAAAGCAAGCCATACATTGATTTCATAGACGCCGGCAGCTCATCTTAACTGGAAGACAATCGCAATAAAAAAATTTGTGTTTACTAAAGTATTTTTTATTATATTAAAAATGTCATTATGATGGGAAAAAGAACATATTTTTAAAATATAAAAAGAGATAAATATTAAAAATAAGTTGAATAAAAGCATGCATCTAACAACAAACAAAACATTTTTATTCAATACTAGCTGAATACCCGGTTTAAATCGGGAGTTGGTATATATAATTTTCGATTTCATTCATCAATTAGAAAAAACTTTTTACAAACTATAGAAGGAATTTTGTGTGCATCTTTCGAACCGGTAACTTCGGCGAAATGAACAAAATGTAGCTTCAACATCTGAAAATGATGAGAAAAAGTTGGGGAATTCGTGATTTGTGTGTGCGTGCCGCCGATCGCTTTCGGCGATATAAAACTATTCGATGTAAAACTTGAAATATATTTTTCAACATAAAACGTGAAAAATATATTATCAAGTTTTATATTTTATTCGATAGGTTGCACATTTTTGAAAAAAATTAGAGCAAAAACGAATTTTTGGGAATTCGCGAGGAAACTGGACAAAAATTAAATAAGCATTGAAAATAGAAATTTACATGTCAAAACAACGCCAACTTACGACGCAACTGACTTGCGCATGTGTTGATGCGTACTCAAATACCACAGAATTCGGCATCAGCTGTCCTGATTTGCGAAAAAAGAAAGTGGAATATAAATACACATAAAGAAGAATAGAAGATATATCAGCCTTCGCGCTTTGCTACGCCTTACTGTATTTTGTAGTACAGCGCCCTCTGGGGTTCAAGATATAACAAGATACATAGCGCCAAAAGACTCACCGCACCCGAAAACCACTTATAAAAATCATACTTATCGGATGAGTTGTTTTGAGTTTTTTTCGGTATTTGTACAACAGCGCCCTCTGGTTTTAGGGATAGAATAAAAAATTAACGCCAAAGCCCTTTCCATACTCGATATCAAATCCTATATATCCGATACACAAATTTTTATCTAAATCGGATGAGCGGTTTTTAAGTGTTTCCCGATTTCTTAAGTGATTTGTACTACGGCGCCATCTGGTGTTTAAGATAGCGCAGAAAAAAGTCTAAGGTACCCACCGTATCCGAAAACGCATATGTAAAAATTTTCACGCAAGTCGGATGTACAGCTAGGAGTTTTTCGAGATTTTTAAATCTACAAATAATAGATAAGTCATAAAAACTACCGTACCCGAAAACCCCTAAATACAAATTATCATGTAAATCGAATGAATGGTTTCGGAGATAAGCTATAATAACAAAATTCGTGGAATCCGATCACAGCGCCACCTACCGTGTTCAATTGCGAATCTGAACCATCCAGGGATCCACTTGAACACACAAAAAATTTCATCAAAATCGGTGCAGCCGTTTAGGATTAGTTTAATAACATACACACGTACAAATTGTACAACAGCGCCCTCTACTTTTCGAGACAGAACAAAAGAGATAACGTCAAAGCAGTTGCCGTACACGAAAATCCTTTTATAATATTTTTCATCCAAATCAGATGAGCGGCTTTCTACTTTTTCACGATTTCTTAAGAGATTTGTACTACAGCGCCCTCTGGTGTTCAAGATAGAACAGAGTAGATAAGTCATAAAACTCACCATATCCAAAAATCTCTATACACAAATTTGCATGCATATGGGATGAACGGTTTCGGAGAAAAACTATAAAAACAAAATGCCTTAAGCACGATCGCAGTGCCACCTACCGGGTTCAATTGTGAATCTGAACCATCCAGGGATCCACTCAAAAACACGCAAAAAATTTCATCAAAATCAGTGTAGCCGTTAAGGAACAGTTTAATGACATACACACGTACAAATTGGACAACAGCGCCCTCTAGTTTCGAGAAAGACCAAAAAAGAACCAGAACCCTTGCCGTACTCGAAAATCGCTATTTACAATTTTTCATCCAAATCGGATGAGCAGATTTGGAGTTTTTCACGATTTCCTAATATTTGTACAAAAGAGCCCTCTGGTTTTCAAGATAGCACAAAAAAGATAAGACCAAAAAACTCACCGTATCAGAAAACCTCTACATGAAAAATTTCATGCAAATCGGATGAACGGTTTTACACTTTTTGAAAATATTTGTACTGCAGCGCCCTCTGTATAGAACCTAGTTTATAAGTCATGAAAACTCACCGTTTCCGAAAACCTGTTTCTACCAATTTTCATGAAAATGGTATAAGCGACTTAAGAGTTTTTTTGAGGTTTTTTAAAATATTTGTATAACAGCGCCCTCTAGTGTTCAAGATAGAACAGATTAGATAAGTCATGAAAACTCACCGTATCCGGAAACCTCTACATACCAATTTTCATTTAAATCGGATAAACGGCTTAGGAGTTTTCTGACGTTTTTTAAAATATTTACTACAGCGCCCTCTAGTGTTCTATCCGAACAATACACAATATCACAAACACAATATCCGAAAACCTCTATATACCAACTTTCATGCAAATCGGATAAGCCGCTTAGGAGATTTTTGACGTTTTTTTAAATATTTGTACTACAGAGGGCGCTCTGTTGTTCAAGATGGCACAAAAAAGTTAAATCCAAAACACTCACCGTATCCAAAATCCTCTATATACCAATTTTCATGTAAATCGGATGGACGGCTTAGGAGTTTTTCGAGGTTTTTCAAAATATTTTTACTACAGCGCCCTCTGGTGTTCGAAATAGAACAGAGTGGATAAGTCAAAAAAACTCAGCGTGTCAGAGAAACTCTAGATACTAATTTTCATGCAAATCGGATGAACGGTTTCGGAGATAAGCTAAAAAAAAGAATGCCTGGAACCCGATCGCAGCGCCCCCTACAGGGTCCAACCTTTTTTACTGGATAAAAAGTAGCCTATGTTATAACCCAGATTAGGTTAGAAACCCAGATGCCAAGTTTCATTTAAATCCATCCAGTGGTTTTCGCGTGATGCTTTAACAGACAGACAGACAAAAATTTTAAAAATGCGATTTTCGGACTAAGCGTCATTCAAAACTTCCATCGCAAAAGGAATTTCAAAAAAATATTTCATGTACAGATTTTTTTTTTTACAATTTTATATATATATAGATGAAACGAAAAAAATTATTCGTTCATAAGTTTTTCTTATATTTTATCAGTTAGGTTAAATCAGACTAGATATATTTGTAACATTTTAATGCACTGTGTTAACCTTCGGTTGAACACTACAATCACAAAAACAAAATAAAAACTATTAATTTTCTAACATGTCATTTTAGCCGCAAATCCATGGTTAAGCCCTGGAGTTTATATCTAGTAATGCGAATTGCATTGTCAATTTTTAATCCTTTATATGTTGTTGTTTGTTACCGTAATTCAAATGAAAAGTGAATCATTTTAGGATAAATTTTCTGAGGAATTCAATTAAATAATTGAAATTAAAGAAAAGAAATTATTTTATTGTTGTAAAATCCATTTTTTCACAACTACTTAATTTTTTAACGGGGGGCTTCCACCCCCTTACACCCTTGCCCATTGCTCTGGCACTCCTGATTGATTTGGAAACTGCACATGCTGCAATATTAGCGAATGTTGTTTATAAAATTTGTTTTATATTCAACTCGTTGTATTTCCATTTAAATACCCAACTCTTCATATAATTCACATGTAGTTTATAGCTCACATTTATATTAAATTTAAGTAAAGCTCTATATTCGAACCCACAACCTTACGTCTACAAGTGTTTTGATTACCAATTTTGATTATATCATGATTTGACTATATCATACCACTGACGTCAGCGTGGTTAAAGGTGAAGCTTAATCTTTTGCTTGCTTAAATATTGTGCCAAAAATTAACTTTTCAATGTGCATGCAAAAAGTAGACTTTTCGTGTTTGCCTCGAGAGTAAAAACCATAGTAAGAACATACAAGTTGGCTTTTGTGAAAGAATAATTTACTGTGCTGCAAAACTAATGTGTAATAACAAAAGTATTTGCGCAAACTTAATGTGGTTTAAAAATGAGAGCTTCGATAATTTCAACAACAATAAATTGTTTGAATTATTAAAGTTGAAGTTTGTAGAATTGAGAACATTTTTGACACTTAAGCCAGGCTTAAACTCACTTAAACTTAATTAAAATTATACAATATGAGTTGGATAGAGCGGATATGTGTTAAATTGTACAAAATATCAACAATTTATCATTCAATTAAAATTCGATAGATAAGTAAATAACACTTGGTTTTCTTATCAAAGAACTTGAAAGGCACCAAATTGCCGAAGCCATTGATAAAATTAAAATAAGTTAATTGTTTATCTTAAGCTTTTTTTTCAGTGTATGTTTGAGTTTCTTCTACATACGATATATATCTTCTTGCATAATTTAGCAATAAATTCATCTCAAATGCAGCGCAAAATAAGAAAGCTTTTTTAAAATTCTTTCTAAAGATAATTCAACTCAAGGCCTTTATCTCAGCGTTTAAAAACTTTCACTTTTTTTCAAGGCTCCTGCTACTGCTTTAACTTGTGCTTTCGAAAAATCAAATAGTCGCAGCATTAGCAGAAGCAGAAAACTAGATTCAATAGTTCGGAAAGTGCTTCGGCACTCGACAACTTCGGCAGTCCATCGTATTGATTGACTGATACTGTTCGCAAAATCGAAAGTCGAAGCAGCATAAGTTTTTTAAACAGTCGTAGCAGACTGTTTTGCCCTTATGAGTTTTTGCTTATTATTTCTAACTTTTGTTTGATCACTCGATTTATTAAATTTTTTCAATTTTGTTATGATTATGATTGCATTATAACTATAATTGTACATTGGTTAGAAAGAATAAGCAGAAATTATAAGCGCAAAACAGTCTGCTACGACTGTTGTAAAACTTATGCTGCTTCGACTTACGAAAGTTCAACAATTGCTTCGGCTTTGACTTTTTCAGGAGATTCAGTCAATCAAAACGACGACTGCCGAAGCTGTCGAAACTATTCAAACTAGTTTTCTGCTTCTGCTTATGCTGCGACTGTTCGATTTTTCGCAAAGCACAAGTTGAAGCAGTGGAATGCTTTGAAGTTATGAAAGCAGTTAGTGCTTAAAAAAGCAATAATTTTACGACTTTTGCTATTTTGACTGCAGCAATTTAATCACTGCTTTATCTTATAACTGTAATTATTCCATTGCATATGATTCGATGCAAATCTTATAACGAAAAACGCATCAAAATTTTGAACTGTGTACTGGTTGATTTTTTTAAACATTACATTTACTTTACACATCTGCTACTTATGTGTCAGCTTTCTAGGGGCATCCATTCAAAGGCACAAAAACTGTCGATTTTAGTAGTCCTCTCTCTAAAATCTCTAATGAAATCAAAATTTAAAGATCGAAACACGTTCCAGGCGATCAATGTGCTTTCTATAAATGGGACTCCAAATGAAAGACGCATATTCCAACTTTGATCTCACTAGACTTATGTAAAGCAGCTTAAGAGTATATGGGTCATTAAACTCTTTACTATTCCCCTTTATAAAGGCTAAAAGAGAGTATGACTTGGGAATTATATAGTTAAGATGCTGTATAAAAGTGAATTTGGAATCAAATATGACACCTAAGTCTTTTATAAATGCAACTGTTTTTAAAGGCTGATCATTCAACTTGAATTCAGTTCGAAGAGGATTATTTAATTTAGAAAATGTCACATGGTATACAGTATTTATGTCTTTTTGAAGAGCAAGCATATCAGTTAAATTTGCAATGCGTGAAAAAATTTTTAAGTCATCTGCAAACAGCAGAAACTTTAAACAGTTACTAATATCATTTATAAAAATTATAAAAAAAAATGGGCGCCCCAAAGGGAGATACTACCTTGAGCTACACCCGAGGAAGCAATATATGACCATGAAATTTCATTATCAATTAACACCATACAAAGCCTTTTACTAAGATATGAACTAACCCAGGGCAAAAAGTTCGAATGAAATCCTAATTTCGCAAGTTTATTCAATAGTATTCTATGTGAAAGCTTATCGAACGCTTTAGAGTAATCCATATACGTGGCATCAACTTGTGCGCACTCTTCGAAACTAGATATACAATAGTCTGTAAAAATAGACAAATTAGTTATTGTAGAGCAATTTGGCATAAAGCCATGTTGAGAGGTGGAAATTATGCTTTTAACTTCAAAAGATAGTTTTAATTTCACAATACTTTCAAAGAGTTTTGAGATGTTTGAAAGTTTGGATATAGGCCTATAATTGGAAATATCATTTTTAGAATCGTCCATGCATCCAAAAAGCACCAAATTTCAAAGACTTATTAAATATTATTCTGAGCGTAGTTGAAAGAGTAGAATGGCATTTCATTAATAAAAATGCAGAGAGCTATCTTAACTTTCCGGGGTGTTGCTGTTAAATATTTGTTTAAATGCCATTTGTCCCGTGGAACCGTCAAAACCGTAACTTAGAACCAAATTGACTTCATTGACCTCATCCATTCGCATCAGAACTGCTGCCTAGTATGACAAAATTCTTTTTTCTTTGGTGAGTAATATGTGCTGATGAGTCCGTTACCGTTAGTCCATCGGGTCGGCATTCCAACCGGCTCCTCTGAATTTTTTGTAACTGGGGAAAATATCGCAGTTTATTGACGTATTCATATCTCTTATGTTAGTATACTGTTGTCTTGTTAAATTATTCTCGATCAAAAAGCTTCCTTCATTCTTCTTCAGGGAAAAGCGGGTATGACATTTTCTCATTAGAAGTTATATTTTTTTCTCATATCAGTTGGTTGAAATAGAAAAGAAGAAGCGTTTTTTAAAGTAAAATTCAAGTTATTTTCTTTTGATTAATTAGCTGAAATAGAAGCAGCATGAATCCATAACATCGTATCATTTCCTTATTCGGATGACTTTTCTGAAGCAGTTTTACTTTTTTGTTGCTCGCTTTGCTTGCTATGAACACCATAAGGACGGCCTATTTTCTTTGCAACATCACTTTCTGAATAGAGTTTGAATACAGTCTTATGACATAACTACACACTTTCGTTTCTTAGAAAACGCTTCGTGATCCTCCATTTTTTTACCCACTATTGGTTAGCATGAACACAGAAATTATTTATTTGTTTTTTCACTGTCGTTATACAGTTTCACTGTCACTTCTATTAAATTTCGCGGAAATCCAGTTGGTAACATTAATGGGTGTTCTACTATTTTCCAACCAAAAGTTAAATATATTCAAATTTTAAAGTTTTACGCTATCTGGATATAGATTTTTATAAAATGGAGCAGATTGGAGCAGATTGTTTTTCCAAAAAATGATAGTACACATTATTAACTTTCTTCACATATAAATTTTTCCACGGATACGATCGGAAAAAGAAAGTTCTACTCCAAAGAACACTTAAAAGCAACATATGTTGACACAAAAAATTATTTACCATATCTAACTTTTTTTAAAGTGTTCTTTATTTGACAAAATTTTTATAAACTTATAAGTTTTTGTTTGACGACCAAAATTCCTTTATCAGAAAATGTAGCAAAGCAAAATATGATGACTTTGACAGTTCGACATGTCGTCATGAGTTGTTAATATTTGAGTATTTCAAAGTGTTAAATATGAAATTCCGTTATTATTTTTTTTAAATGGTTTCCTTCAAAAATTAGCTTTTTGCCTCAAAAACTGATCATTGGCCTCATAGTGAAATATATAAGATCATAGAATGGTGAAATATATAAGATGCTATTACTTTTTGCATTTCAACAATTATTCTCAACGCACCTTCTCACATACAAAAAACACAAGATCTCTCGATAGTTAAAATCTCTCCCGAATGATCCCTAGAGGGTTGAAAAATATGATATGGACATATTACTTTTTGTGGTTCAGCATTTCTCAAGGTTCTCTCAAGCGTACTGTGTGAAAGATTAAAGCCGATTACAAAAACACTGATTGGACCTTATCAGTGTGGCTTTCGACCTGGTAAGTCCACCATAGACCAGATTTTCACGCTACGACAAATCCTGGAGAAAACCCACGAAAATCAAATTGACACACACCATCTCTTTGTCGATTTTACAGCTGCGTTCGATAGCCCGAGAAGGGATTGCCTATACGCAACAATGTCTGAGTTCGGTATACCTGCAAAGTTGATTAGACTTTGCAGAATGACGTTGAGCAACACACGCAGCTCCGTCAAGGTAGGAAATGACCTCTCCGAAACCTTCAATACCGAAAGAAGTTTCAGGCAAGGCGATCCACTGTCTTGCGATCTCTTCAACATCCTCATGGAGGGGATCGTACGAAAGGCCGGTGTGCATCGTAATGGCACCATTTTCTATAAAGGTGTCAAGCTCCTTGCGTACGCTGATGATATTGATATTGTTGGCAGAACCAAGAGAGATGTTACTGCTGCTTTCGCCGCTATCGAAAAGGAATCAGCCAAAGTGGGTTTGACGATAAATGAGGGTAAAACAAAGTATATGCTGTCTACAAACAAGGGAGCGCGGCGTTTAGACTCCCAATTTTCATCCGGCAGCTGTGATGTAACTTTGAAGTAGTCAAGGAGTTTGTATACCTTGGCACTGCCATTAATACTAACAACGAAATCAGCCTGGAGATAAAGCGAAGAATAATAATTGCTAATAGGTGCTACTACGGGCTAAGTAAGCAACTAAGTTCCAGAGCCCACTCTCGATCGACAAAACTAACAATCTACAAGACGCTCGTTCTACCTGTGCTGCTTTATGGAGCTGAGTCATGGGTAGTTTCGCAAACTGACGCAGCCGCTCTGGGGGTGTTCGAGAGAAAAGTTCTTCGCAAAATCTTCGGTCCTGTTCGAGTCGGCGATGACTATTGCATCCGAATGAACCACGAGCTGTATGAGCTCTTCGAAGACATAGACGTAGTTCGGCGTATAACTGTGCAGCGACTACGCTGGCTGGGTCATGTCCATCGTATGGACGACGAAGCTCCAGCGAAAAGGTGCTCGAGGCGAGGGTCGCTGGTCAACGACGACGAGGGGGACCATGCCTCCGATGGATGGATCAGGCTGAGGAAGCCCTAACCGCACTTGGTGTATCCGATTGGAGAAGGCGCGCGCAAAGCAGAGGCGCCTGGCGAGAGCTGATGAGGTCGGTCGAAATCCGGACACGGGTTGTTACGGCCACCTAAGTCAGTAAGTAAGATTCAGCATTTCTTTTTAATACACCTACCCCCTATCTTCCACCCCTCTGGGAGTTGTTATACAAAAACTGTTAATTATATAACTGTTATTTATATAGCTCATATTTCTTCCAATTTGACCCCTAAATGATTCAATGCCGCTCTTCTGGGAGCACCCATACAAAAAATACATAAACTATCAATTATAGTTCATATCTCTCGCGAATTAGTCTTTGAAGTGGTCAAATTTATGAGCTCGTCCTATTATTTTTACCCTCCAACACGTCTTCTGAACTCACCTGCACCTATCTGCCACCCTTCTGGGGGTACACCTACAAAAACAAAATGATCTGTCGATTATAGTTAATATTTCTCCCCAATTGACCTCTAGACGGGTCAAAAATATGCGCAGGTCCTATAGTTTTGAGCTCTTCAATATATCTTCTGAAAACATCTACCCCCTACCTGCCACCCTTCTGGAGTTCCCCATACAAAAAACACAAGAACTCTTGATTATAGTCCATATCTCTCCCGAATTGATCCCTAGAGGGTCTTTATTAGTCCCTAATTCCATTATTTGTGCCCCTCAACATTTCTTCTGAGCTCACCTACCACCCCTATCTGCCACCCTTCTTGTGGTCGCAGGTATTTACAGTGCAAGCCTTAACAGCGCTTACATTAATATTGATGACGTTAACATTGCTGACGTTAACAGTGCTGACGCGCCTAAGGAAGTTTTTACTTAAAATAACAATATTTGTTCAGCCTCGTCCATCCATAAGAGTCATTTGCCACTTGTCAGAGTCAAAAACACAGTCACAAGAAATCATATGATATACACACAAACCGAAAAAAAACGAATGAGTTTTGATTTTTTTTTTTATGAAAAGATGTACAAAATATCTTTAAAATATTTCTCTAACAAAACATGGACTTAAAGTTCTTAAAAATAAAAAAAATTCTTAGTCATTCCAGTAATGATCCAGTTTTAATGATATCATCAATTATTAACTTAAAAAATTTTATATACAAAAAAAAAAAATGCCCAATCATTATGGGACAGGTTATGGTGCAAGGGTAAAAATAAATGACAAAAAACTTCCTCTTGATTTTTTTTTTCGTTTCCAGTTGAAATCACTCAACTTCAAAAAAATTCATAAAAAAAAACAAAATCAATAAAACAGTCGCTAGCTAGTTTCTTGCTTCTATTCCCTCTACATATAAACAGGAAAAATCAATTTTAAAATCAATCCATTTACCTGAGAGCCAATCCTTTTATTTGATAGATATTATCTGATGCACTGACGCGTTGAATTGTTTCAAATTGGTTGGCTATCATTGTGGATCGGATATGAAATGGAAATAATAATGTTTTTTTTTTTTTTTTTGTATTTGGTTTGGTTACAAAAACTCATAAAAGGAGAAATATAACCAAATTAAAATTTAAACAAAAAGAAGATAAAAAAAAACCAGAACAAGTTATATGTGTGCACATTATAATAAGCAAATAGCCACAAAAACAACAAAATCAAAACAAACGAAAAAATTACACATAAAAAATAAAAACAAAAAAAAAAGTATATAGAGGTACCTATTAAAAAAAACACAAAAACAAAAAAGAAATAAATACAAAAACACAGAAAAAGACCATCATCACGATCATCACTGAGAACCATAAATAAGACTTAACTGGCATAACAACTACGGGCCGCACCTCAAAAGTCAACGCAACTTCAGTTCCCCCAACCAGCAGCGCCTCAACGCTCACTGGCCTGGCTGCCAGAGTCTGCCTCTACCTGGCTGATTTCTGGTTTTTGCTTCGACGCTTTCTCATCGTCGCCGTTTTGGTTGTTGTCAGTTGTTTTATTTTATTTGGCTCAGCACAGCTGATGTCTTTGCTATTCCTTCCCCCTACACCTGAACCTACTTGATAAACGTTTCACATAACCTAGTATTAGTTAGTCGGTCGCCTCACCAATATCAGGTCCAGTGCCACTTACAGCGGTTTTGTTTCAAATGGCAAAATAAGTCTATAGAAAAGCACAAAAACTGTCAAAGCCTGGCCATAACTGCTGATGCTGCTGGTTAAGCCACTGTCATACAGTTATCGTCGTCGTTGTTGTTGTACCCAGCAGCTTCAAGCCTTGTTTCGTTTGGTTTGACGAACATAGTTCATGCTATACAATATACAGTCAATTTATGTACCACATAATTATGCGATCTCATAAATAAATGCAATTTATTTGCCGAATGTTGGCCACAATTTAGCCGCATGCTGTCTTGTCTGTTTGTCCGTCTGACTGTTCGTTTATCTGTTGGTATCTTCTAGATGCTGCTAGTTTTAAGCCTGGCCTTTTCTGCAAGTGGTTCTTTGCTGTTTTGTTGTTGTTGTTGTAATTGTCTGTGGCACTGGCTGCTGGCTATCCATCTAGCTGACTGTCTGTCTTGTATTTGACTTTTTTTTTTGCTTGGTCTTGGTCTTCGAACGTTCGAACTGACATCGGTAAAATGGTGTTGTTTCTCTACTTTTGTACCAGTTGAAACCAGTTCTTGAAGTAACTTTGTTTACGTTGGTTTTTTTTCCAATTCTGTCCATTTATAATGCTAATTTTTTTCTTTCTGTCCATTTATGCAATTTTTATTTTATATACGATATTTTTTGCTTTGACCCAAGCTTTTGTTTTTATGTCTCTGTATTTGGCTTAAAGCACAAAATGCTGCACAGCGTTGTTTTATTTAATTTTTTTTCCTACTACATGTTGCTTATATACTTATACTAATTTGCCTTAGAATATTTAAAAAGAAAAAAAAAATTTTTAAAAAACTTAGATATACCTTCATAGTTAGACGCGCTGTGAATTTTTAATTAATAAAAATACATAATGGTAGAAGCGCAAAAAACAAAATGTTTATGGCAACAGTGTAATTAAAACAAAAATCAGAAACGTTGAAGACTAATTATTGTATATGGTAATGGAGTTGGGTTATAGTAAGGCTTAAATTTGGGAGTTTTTAGTTGTTTGTCCAGAAACTGTAAATTTTTTCCATTTTAGCTTAGTTTTGTGAAGTTGTTTAATCAATTTTAATAATCTGTTATGATTTTATATGAAATGCATATGAAGATTTTATAAAATTTTTGAGATTTTCCTACACATTGTTATGGTTTGAAGTTCAAACTTGACTTCGCACTTGAATTCGAAATTATTTTCGAACTTGACTTCGAAATTTTTTCGAACTTGACTTCGAAATTTTTTGAACGTGACTTCGAAATTTTTTTCGAACTTGGCTTCAAAATTTGTTAGGAATTTGCTTACGAAGTTGAGTGCGAATCCGACTTGGAAATTGTTTTCGAACTTGATCTCGAAATTATTATCAAACTTGTCTTCGAATTGTTACAAACTTGATTTCGAAATCGACTTTGAACTTGACTTCGAACTAAGCATAGAATTCGACCTTGAATTCAAGTTAAAACTTGACTTCGAAACTTATTTCGAATTTTTTTTCGAATGCGTCCTCAAGCTTGAGTCAGAATTCCACACTAAACTTGACTTCCCATTTTACTTCTAAGTTCTAACCTGACTTCGAATTTCAGTCTAACTTTACTTCGAATTCAACTTAGAAACTTACTTGAATATTAATTTTGAACTTGGCTTTAAGCTTTACTCCGACCTTGACATCGATCTTGACTTCAGAAATTTAAGTTCAAACTAGAATGTATTCCAATTGAACTAAGTTTTCGATTTCGAATTATGTAAGGCTCGCAGCCTTACTTTTCAATTTAAGTCGTACTCAATTTGGACCTTGACTTGATCTAAATTTCTGACATGACGTAAAACTTTACGTAGATTTGATTAAGAATTTGACTTTGAACTTTATTTCAAGCTGGACTTTATCTAAGTTGCACATTGATATCGAACTAAATCTTAACATTGACTTAATTTCAAACTTGACTCAGAAAATTATTTGAAATTTGAAGTCAAACTTGATACTTACAGACCTATTCTGGCAAATTAACAATAGTAAACCAGTATTTTTTATATTTCAATGTGTTTGTTGTAATTTATTGATTTCAAAACAAAATTTGAAGCTCAGAAATTAAAATTTGTCAATGAAATTTTGTTCTGAAATCAAAAAATTACAACAAACACATAGAAATATGAAAAATACTGGTTTACCATTGTTACTTTGCCAGAATAGGTCTGTTAATCTGGCTTCGAAATTTATTTCGAACTTATCTTCTTATTTGACACCGGTCTTGACTTGACCGAAACAAAATATATCACGGTTTCCTACGAATTGTTATGGTTTGAAGTTCAAACCTCAATTTGCACTTAACTTCGAAATTGTTTCGAAATTGTTTTCGAACTTGAATTTGAAATTGTTTCTGAACTTGACTGCGAAATTCTTTTCGAAATTGACTTCGAATTGTTTTCGAATTTGATTTCGAAATCGACTTTGAACTTGACTTTGAATTAAGCTTAGAATTCGACTTATACGTTCTAAAATGTCTTCGTATTTCAGTTCTAGCTTGACTTCGAATTAAGCCTAGAACTTGCCATTGAATTCAACTTAGAACTTGACTTCGAAATTATTTCCAACTTATTTACAAACGCCACCTAAACCTTGACTTCGAATTCAACTAAGAACTTGACTTCCAATTCAACTTTTGAGTGCTAACTTGACTTCGAATTTCAGTTCTAACTTGATCTCGAATTCAATTTCAATTCGAATTCAATTGACTTTAAACTTCATTTCAAACTTGGATTTTAACTTTGCTCCAAGCTTAATCTCGAATTTGACTTCAGAAATTGACTTCAAAGATTACTTCAGACATCGATATTCGAAGTCGAAGACTCTGAACTAGTCTTCAAATTTAAGTTCAACCTAGACTTTGAACTTCTCTTCGAATTTACCTAAGTAATCGACTTCGAATATCGTTCCGAGCTTGAGTTTTAAATTTACGTCGTACTCAATTTGAAGCATGACGAACTAGATTTTGAACATGAGTTGAAACTTCATGCCAACTTGACTGTACATATCTACCAACGTGACTTCGATTTTAAATTGGACATTGACTTCTAACTTTATTTTGACATTGACAAACTATTAGCTCTTGAATTGAAGCCCTGCTAAAATCTTGAATTTTAGCTCAAACTTGACTTCGAAATTGACTTTGACGTTTAATTAAAATTAAATTGGAACTTGTCTTCGAAATCGACATTCAAAATATATTTCTGTGGCTACAAAGTATAACGACTTATCTCAAAATACCGTAAAAAAGCGATATGGTATTTTCTTTTTTGCCAATCTTTGGAAGGATGGAGAAATTTATTTTTTTGCGCAAAATAGATAACCACTTATGTCTGCACATATTTTGTTGAATTAACGGTTTATATATTTCTAAAGAAAAGATCGTAGTTAGTTCAATCAAAATATCGCTTTTTACGATATTTTGAGCTTAGTCGTTATTTCTTGTCGCCACAGAATTAAACTTTACTTTGAAATAGATTTCGTATTCAACTTCAAACACGAATTTGAGCTTGACTTTGAATTCGAAAACCACTTCGAGTTTGGCTTCGCACATGTCTCTGAAATATATTCTGAATATGACTCGTGCACTTGATTTCGACTTTAAATTTGATTTTGATTCTGCCTTGGAATTTGACTTCAAACAAGTCTTGACTGCGAACTTGATTTGGCACTTTACTTCAACATTCACTTTAAGCCTAGATTCGAATTGCGAAATCGAAATTTCATTGGAACTAGTTTTCGAAGTTGACATTAAAAATACATTCTAACTTTACTTTGAGTTCAAATTCGAGCACAACTTTGACCTTGACTTTGAATTCAAAAAAAACACTCCGAATTGGGCTTCGCACATGTCTCTGAAATTTTCTCTGAATATGACAGTGCACTCGAACTTGATTTGGCACTTTACTTCAACATTGACTTCGATCCTTAATTCGTACATTATATCGAACTAAACTTAAAAATAGACTTCAAATATCAATTCGAACTTAAATTCTAGCCAGACAAAATTGACATCGAACATGATTTTGACACTAACTTCGCGTGCGAAATCGAGTTCGAATCCGAAATCAAGTTCGAAGTCGAGTTTGAAGTAAAATTGGAACTCAAGTTCGAAGTACAAGTAAAGGCAAAGGTTAAGGTAAAGGTAAAGGTAAAGGTAAAGGTAAAGGTAAAGGTAAAGGTAAAGGTAAAGGTAAAGGTAAAGGTAAAGGTAAAGGTAAAGGTAAAGGTAAAGGTAAAGGTAAAGGTAAAGGTAAAGGTAAAGGTAAAGGTAAAGGTAAAGGTAAAGGTAAAGGTAAAGGTAAAGGTAAAGGTAAAGGTAAAGGTAAAGGTAAAGGTAAAGGTAAAGGTAAAGGTAAAGGTAAAGGTAAAGGTAAAGGTAAAGGTAAAGGTAAAGGTAAAGGTAAAGGTAAAGGTAAAGGTAAAGGTAAAGGTAAAGGTAAAGGTAAAGGTAAAGGTAAAGGTAAAGGTAAAGGTAAAGGTAAAGGTAAAGGTAAAGGTAAAGGTAAAGGTAAAGGTAAAGGTAAAGGTAAAGGTAAAGGTAAAGGTAAAGGTAAAGGTAAAGGTAAAGGTAAAGGTAAAGGTAAAGGTAAAGGTAAAGGTAAAGGTAAAGGTAAAGGTAAAGGTAAAGGTAAAGGTAAAGGTAAAGGTAAAGGTAAAGGTAAAGGTAAAGGTAAAGGTAAAGGTAAAGGTAAAGGTAAAGGTAAAGGTAAAGGTAAAGGTAAAGGTAAAGGTAAAGGTAAAGGTAAAGGTAAAGGTAAAGGTAAAGGTAAAGGTAAAGGTAAAGGTAAAGGTAAAGGTAAAGGTAAAGGTAAAGGTAAAGGTAAAGGTAAAGGTAAAGGTAAAGGTAAAGGTAAAGGTAAAGGTAAAGGTAAAGGTAAAGGTAAAGGTAAAGGTAAAGGTAAAGGTAAAGGTAAAGGTAAAGGTAAAGGTAAAGGTAAAGGTAAAGGTAAAGGTAAAGGTAAAGGTAAAGGTAAAGGTAAAGGTAAAGGTAAAGGTAAAGGTAAAGGTAAAGGTAAAGGTAAAGGTAAAGGTAAAGGTAAAGGTAAAGGTAAAGGTAAAGGTAAAGGTAAAGGTAAAGGTAAAGGTAAAGGTAAAGGTAAAGGTAAAGGTAAAGGTAAAGGTAAAGGTAAAGGTAAAGGTAAAGGTAAAGGTAAAGGTAAAGGTAAAGGTAAAGGTAAAGGTAAAGGTAAAGGTAAAGGTAAAGGTAAAGGTAAAGGTAAAGGTAAAGGTAAAGGTAAAGGTAAAGGTAAAGGTAAAGGTAAAGGTAAAGGCAAAGGTAAAGGTAAAGGTAAAGGTAAAGGTAAAGGTAAAGGTAAAGGTAAAGGTAAAGGTAAAGGTAAAGGTAAAGGTAAAGGTAAAGGTAAAGGTAAAGGTAAAGGTAAAGGTAAAGGTAAAGTAAAGATTTGCTTCTGACTTGCTTTTGACTTAATTTTAATTTTTTTCACTCGAATTTGATTTCATTTTGTGATAAACTTATTTATTTCTTATATTATTTATATTTTATATTATACATATTTTTTAAGATTAGTTTTGTTTAGATTTTAAATAGATTTAGAAATAATTTTTGCGTGAGTTTAACTAAAATTTGACTTGAATTGGTTTAATTTGAACTGTATCTAAAATGCTTTGCATCGACTTAATTTAAGGATAGATTTTGACTTGATTTTTAATAAATTTCGAACTTATTTTGACTTGGATTACCGTTGATTTTGACTTGACTTTGACTGAATTTCGACATAATGTCAACTTGATTTCGACTTGATTTTAACTTAATTTTTGTTTTTTGTCGATAAGATTTCGATTTGTTTTTGTGTTGATTTTTGCTTGATATCAACTGATTTTGACTTGATTCTGACTTGAATTTGACTTCATTTTTAATTGATTTTAAATTGGTTTTGAGTTTTTTTTTACTTAATTTTGACTTGGTTTTGGCCTAGATTTTTTTCATTTCGCCTTGATTTCAACTTAATTTCGACTAAAGTAGGACTTAATCTTGGCACGATTTTGACTGCATTTCCTCTTATTTTGACTTTATTTCACCGTTGTTTTGACTTTATTTCGATTAAATTGCAACTTCATTTCGCCTTTTAGACTTATGATTTTGACTTGACTTTAACTTGACTTTGACTTGATTGTGATAGCATTTAACGTGATTTTACTTAATTTTCATTCGATCTTGACTACTTTTCGACTTAAATCTGTCAGAATTTGATTTGGTTTAACTGAGTTAAACAGAAATGATTTAACTTATCTAAAGCTGAGCTGAGTTGAGTTGAACATAATCGAGTTGGTCTGAGTTGAGATCGCTTTGAGCTGAATTTAAGCCGAATTCAGATGAGTTGAGGTAAGTTTAAAAGAGCTGAGTTAAGCTGAGTAGAGTTTTTGTGCTTTTATTTACTTTGCTAACTAGAAATTTTTTTTTATAATTTTTAATTAAATGTTTGAAACTATTCAATATTTATTGCGGAAATAAGACTTTTTTCATTTGCACTCTTTTACGCTATGTTTAATTAACGTTTTAACTTTACCGCTTCGCTGTTTTGTAATTTAAATGATGTTCAACACCAACAATTAGAGCAACTGTTGACAAAAAGGACAAATTCACTGACGGCTGGACAAATATTTGCGCTTTACAACAACGAAATTAATATTTTCTTTTTGGTTTTACGAAAAACCGTTTATATCAAGAGCTCTTTGAATAAAAAAAAACAACAAAAACACCTAAAGGTGGGCGACGTACAAATAAAAAGAATTTTATAATAAAACTTCTTTTATTTTATTTTCATATTTAGCTTATATAAATATTTTTCATGCTGTTCTTGAGGAAAACAACTGTGTAAGCAAAAAAATCCCAAAAAAAAATAAACAATCATCCACAACCACCCACATCCACTTTCGCACATAGCTACTAAATAGCACCGGAAGTGAAACTTTGAAACATTGAATTAGATCAAGTATAAAAGATAAAAGGTGGGGAGTGGGGAAGGGGGAAGGGGGAAGGGGAAAAATGTAAAACGGAAAAACTTAGTTTTCCGCAAATTGAAAAATTCAAAACATTGCTGATTATATTGCCGAGGATAAGAATGATGATGATGGGCGCTGTCCATTCACCTGTTCACATTGACAAGTATGCCCTGGGGAGCGTTGACAATTGAGGCAGCAGAAGCGAAAAAAATCACACAAACACTGATATTCCGGACCCTTAAATATATACATTTATTTATATGTTTATATATAGATATATGTATATGTATATATAACACCATATATAGTAAATGTATACAAAACATTAGCACAAATAACCCAGGAGCACCGAGCAAACCAAGATGAACTAAAAATAAAAGAAGGTAGAAAAAAAACAATTTAGTTATAAAAAAAAAATCTGTGACCTGCGGCGAAAGTGTGTTCGAGATGGAAATGTGATTTCATTTTAGTGATTTTTTTTTCACTTTACTTCATCCTGTCGATATAAGGCAAGGCTATCTATGGCATAGGTTGTCGTTGTCAGGGGGATGTTTGGCCTGCCTGTCTGTTCGATGGTTCGGTCGCTCGACTTGTGACCGACACGTGTGCTCAAAATGTACAAAAGCAGTCAGGGCTATATTTGTGTATATTTACGAAATATTTACATAAACTCAAATAGTATCTTGCGTTTCCTGCCATACGATGCCTACGATGAGGTTGTCCTCCAAAATTCCTCCTGCCTGCCTAAATGGATTTCAATATATTTGATTTGTTTTTTTTTCATGTTTGTTTTCAGTTTATTTGAACTTAATTTTTATTTTGGACCAAATTGAATACAATCAAAAGGGTTTAAGTTTGCATTTAGGTCGTTTTAGGAAGGTGCTTCTTTCTTAACCCTTTTTATCAACCTTAACCTTCAAAGAAAGACAAGCAGATATGTGTGATATGCATTATTTTTTCTTTGGTACCTACCTTGGAATATTGGTTAATATGAGTTTTTGATGCTTTTAAAAATTAATACATTCAAATTTTAGAAAAAAGGTTGCGCACAGCACTCAAAATAAATTAATTTAAATAACTGAGTGTGTCTTAAAAAAGTAAAGTCACTGAGGTAAAATGTGTCATAGCTAAGTTTAAAATTTGAAGAACACATTTACAAGAGATTACAGTGTACGAAGAAGTATTTGTTTTTAGCTAAATTCACTTAACTCCATCACCATGCAATTCAACCTTTTATAGCATCATGCATGAGAAATTATCAGATCAGTTTATAAGGGTCCAAAAAAACTTTTTTGAAGAACTTTTGTTCATTTACATTTTATGAACATAAAAAAGGGACATAGGGGGACTGCCTACTGAAGTGAAAACTTAAAGCTATGAAAAACTTAAGGCTCTGGCAACTGGAAAAGTTTTCGAATGAAGTGTTAAGTTTTTGTTGGAAAGCTAAGATAAGTATTACAAATTACTTAAAAAGACACAAACTATTTAAAAGCGTTTCAAAAAAATAATTAAAATAGGCCGAACAAGGCATTGCACTGATGTGGAATGACTCCTCGTCTAGAAGCTAAGCAAAGCGGGTCAGAGCTAATGTGAAATTGCCAAAATTTTAGAAAAATCTCAAACACTGTAATCCAATGCATTATCGCCTATAAAACTTAATTTTAAAAGAGCAAAACCATCCAAATTTTATCTGCTTGCGACCCATTCAAGTCTGCAGAAGTAACCCGAGATCAGTTAAGTTTCAAAATTTCTACTCGAACTGTAAGGCGACGGTTGGCGAAGAAACAACTGTTTGGTAGATCTCCATGAAAGGTGCCTATGCTGACCTTGAGAAATAGAGAACATGGCATTGCTTTTGCAAAATCACACAACGACTTGGTTAGTCCTGAAAATACAAAAAAAAAAGCTTTGGTCCGATGAAAAAAAAAATTTTTATTTGAAGTGATGGTAAATCATAGGTTCGAAGACCACAGAATGCAGAATATAACTCAAAGTACACCACAAAAACGTGCGGAGTTGGGCCGCTTTAAAAGATAAAATGAAGCGTATATGAAAATGTGTATCTTGAAATACTCAGAAACGTTATGCATCTATTTGCAGAGTGGGAAATGCTACTTTAGTGAGAATTTTAACCCGATAACGATCCCAAACACACATATGGTGTTGTGGTTAAACTAAAATAATATCAATGTTTAACGAATCAACCTGGTCAGAACAATTTATATCCAATTGAAAACTTGTGGAAGATTGAAAAACATAATATAGACCCGTAAAATCAAGAAATAAGTCGTAATTTTGGGAAGAATTCAAAAGGCTTGGTATGTCATACCTCAGAGCACTTGTCAGACATTAGTTGAGTCCATGCCGTGAAGAAGTGTACTTGTCTTGAAAAATAGAGGCTATTCTACAATATTATAAAAATCTAATAAAAAGAAATTCCGTGTCACGGTATTTGTGGCCGAATTGCTCCGAAATGGCTAGACCGATTTTAATGAATTTTTTTTTTTTATATATTTGGTAGGTAAGAAAATAAGTTGAAAAGTATTTTTTACCTTTCTATGCGCAATGGGCGTTTCTACGCCCATACAAGTCACATTTTCGATACAGAATAGCTATGGCAGTAAAAGTAACTGAACTCAGAATGGAGCCACCACTTGGTTATGTCTTTATAATAGAAAAATTGGACAAGCTTCAGACAAGACGGTGTGGCTTCGCCCATACCAGCCAAATTTTTGATATCGAATAGCTATGGAGTTAAAATTCACAGTACATTGAAACTCAGAACAGAGTCACCACTTGGTGCTGTCTTTCTAATAAAAAACTTGGACAAGAGGGTGTGGCTCCGCCCATAATAGCCAAATTTTTGATATCGAATGGCTATGGAAGTAAAATGCACAGTACATTGAAACTCACCAGAATGGAGTTATTCTGGAGTTATATTTGGTGATGGGAAACTGCCACGGGCATTGGAGAATGAGGGTGGTGTTCAAAAAGTGTTCAGAAAAGTTTTGGTTATATTTATTATTTTGCAATATAGTTGCGTGGTTTATTATAAAATTTTTGATTTATTTTGAAGTTTTCAAAATTTTTTATGTTTTGATTCTATTTTATTGTACCCACTTATTATGAAGTACTTCTACATCTTGGTTGTACATTTTTTTATTTATATCACTATATTGTCAACCCTTTTTTTTATATCATATTTTAGATACAATTTTATAATTTTGAGCATATAAAACGTATATTTCGTATTAGTATATTTTTACGGTGTTTTTTTTATCATGAAAGTGTGCATGAGAAAGTAATTCTATTTTATTGTTCGGCACTGTATATGAGCTGGTCCTTTTCTTTTTTACCCCTCATCATTTCTTCTGAACACTACTGCCCCCCACCTACCCTCCCTTGTGGGGGTCCCAAAATAAAAAAAAACATAAAACCATAGACCCTCATCATCATCGTTTCCTCGAGCCCCTAGGCGGAGCATAGGGCCTCAACAACCCCTTTCCATCTCGTTCTGTTTTGAGCCATCTGTTTGAGTTGGCCCCAAGAATATCCCGACTCGGTAAACTCTTTTTCCAGGCATCGCCTCCATGTCAGTTTAGGCCCCCCCCTTCTTCGGCTTCCTTGCGGGTTCCAGTCGAGAGCTTGGCGGCATACTTTGATGGGTGGTTTACGCAAAGTGTGGCCTATCCAGCTCCATTTCCTCAGTTTGATCGTTTGCCTTTTCGGAAGCATGTCACATTTTCTAAGCAAGCTGTCATTGCTTATAGTATTGGGCCACCAAATTTTTAAAATGCGGCGAAGACAACGGTTGACGAAGCTCTGTATTTTGTTGTTTAGCGCCTCGGCCGTGAGCCAAGTCTCGCAACCATATAAAATAACTTACAGCACGTTGGACTTAAAAATATGGAGCTTGGTATGGATAGAGAGTAGAGACGAGTTCCAAATACTTCCCAGTTGGGCGAAAGCACCTTTAGCTTTTCCTACCCTTGCTTGTATGTCTTTTAACACGCTGTTGTTAGGGGATAGTATGCTGTCGAGATATTGGAACTCTTCTACGTTCTCAATTGCTTCCGTGCCGATGTTAAGGACTGAGTTAACGTTTGTGTGATTGACGCACATCACTTTTGCCTTGTTGATGTTGATGTGTAGACCAGCATTCTCGGAATTGACAACGAGGTCGTTCAGCTTTTATTGCATGTTTGAGTTTTTCACAGAGAGAAGACATATGTCATCGGCATAGTCAAGATCCTCAAGAGTTTCTGCAAAGTTCCAGAAAAGACCCCTGCTCCTTCCATGGACAGTATCGTAAAGGATCTGATCGATGACAATTAGAAACAAAAGCGGAGAAAGCAGGCAGCCTTGCCGTACGCCGGAGTTTGTGCCGAATAAGAATATATCCCTAGATGGGTCAAATATATCAGCTGGTCCTATTAATTTTTTGAACTTTTTCTGATAAAAAATATTAGTGTGAACGGTAAAAATAGGTTAGATTTCAGCTTTCAGGTTAGATTTAAAATCAGCTATGAAAAATGCAAACATTTTTTAATAAGTTCACCTGGTGAAGCTGTATTCACAACTTTTATAGACATTTCACATAAACGGAAGGAAAAAAAAAATTTTAGTATTTAGAGTTGGTTTTTTTTTTGGCTATCTTACGCTTTTATTGATCCCCAGCTTGTGTACGACTATTTGAAGCTGTGTGAACCCCAGTTCGAGTTACCGTTAAGAGCTAAAATATTACTGTTCTCGAAAACGATTTCAGCAATTTAAATAATATTGAAAATAAAATATTTTACGATCTTTAAAAACAGTTTCATTTTCTCATAATTCAATTCCAATAACAATTTATGTATTTTTTTTTTACTCTATATATAAATTTTTTTAATAAAATTTGTAAATCGACTCCGATAAAAGTCATATTTAAATTTCAGACTATTTTCAAAAACCGTAATTCGAAAACTGGTTTTTGCACCAGCACCAGTATCTTATACCCAATTTATTATATAAGATATCACATGAACACAAGTTCATGTTAATATTAAAATTATTACTCAGCTAGATAAATTTTTATAAAAAGAATGAAACAGTAACTTTTTTGGATATTTAAGAATTTAATCGACTGTGGATTTATATATAAATTATTTACAAATTAAAAAACTAAAAACAAAATTTTTTGAACTTCCAAATTATTTTTTAATTTTTAAATAAATAAAAAATAATTTTACAAATGCTGAAGCTTAAAGAATTGTAATTGTTAATTTTTTTTATGAAAATTTTGAAACATGGTTAAAAAATCATCAAATCACTATTTTCACATTTTTTCTATTGAGAATTTTTTTTCGTAAAAAAGCATATTTATCTTTAAGATGATTTTCCAAAACTTGTTGTTTGGAAAATACTTCGCACAGGGCTAAATTTTTCTGCCAAGATGGAAATTTTAGATGTCTTATATACCAAGAAAACAACTCAAACTTTTTAGTCATTCGCTTTACGTGGAATACCCCATAATGTGTTCAATTTCGTGGTTCATGTATTATTTACACTTTAAAAGATGAAAAAAAAACTCCTTCAAATAAATGCATTTTCAAAAGTTTTGAGTCCTTGTTTTTGAGAAAAATGTCAAGCTAATTTTATTCAATTTACAAAATTATATTAATTCTAGGTATAATTTCATATATATATCTTGCTGGATATCAGGGACTTTTTGAGCATTGAAACTGATTTTTTAATATACAAACTCCTTGGAGATGAATTCCAATATAATGATTATGACTTTTATAAGCAAAGTTGATCTTTCACTTAGCCATAAGAATTTTTCAATAATTAAGTGAAGTTTTCAAGAAAATTAACATCATTATCACAGTTTATCTAAAAAAAAACATCACATTTTGAACTTAATAGTCTCATTTGTGTTATTTCTTTATACTTTTTGGACCCTTAGGGGGGAGGGGGGTTTTGAACACCTAAATCCCCCCTTGTCTACGGGCCTGTTTTATTACATGCTGAAATTTTGTAAGCTTAAATTGGTTGGTATTTCAAGAATTTTTGTTTACTTAACAAATCCTTCTTCAATATGAATAACTTTTTAATGATATTTATTCAAATTGAATAAATTTTTCGTTCAACATTAACGAACTATTTTTGCCAAATTAACCTACTACATTTTAGTTAATATAATGAAATTTTTTTAATATAACAAATTTTTCTTTAATATAAATAAAAATTTAATGAAATTTGTTCATTTCGAATAATTGTTTTGTTAAAAAGTTACAAAAATTTTTAGATAAATTCAACTACCTGTTTTTTCTTTTTAGTGTGGGGGTCCTCAAACAAAAAACTTAAAAATTGTCGATTATAGTTTACATTTCTTCCCAATTGGCTCCTAGAGGGGTGAAGTATATGAATTGGCACCATTAGTTTTTGCCCTTCAACACTTCTTCTGAACTCACCTACCGCTATCTGACGCCCTTCTGGAGGTCCCGATATAAAAAACATAAAAACCTAACTATTTGACGAATTTATACTTATTTCTAATAATGCTTCACTACATATAATTTCTGCATGAATTCATAAATTCATGGAATTTATTAGTAGAAAGTCGTTGGGTGAAGTTTTTTACAAATTTTAATACATTTCTTTGTCCTTTGCTCAAGACAATAAAATTTACTCAGTGTAAGCAATAAATGTAATTTACAAATAAAATACGCTTTTATTATCTGCGCAAAAAAAAAAAAAAAATTGCGAAATAAAAAAATATAAAGCAAATGTTTGACATGTTCAGCCAACCGAGAACAAATCTTCAGCTACATGCCTGATCTTAGCCACCTCAACTACCCTGAACTGTGTATTTTTGCCTGCCTGCCTACAAGCGCTGAAGTGTTAAAGTTTTCATATAAATACAAAAATTTAATAAACAATTAACGATAATTAAATTTGTTTCATTAAGCAACATGAACGAGCAACCGGCCGAGGTCTTGCTTACAGGACTGGTTGTAGAACTTGCAGCTAACCGTTTGTATGTAATTCTGTGTGTCTGGCTGTCTATTTGTGTGTCTTTACGTCCATCTGACTGCTGTTTACTTAATTTTGTTGTGTACATTTTGTACGTTTTTATTGAAATTTTCTGACTTTTATTATTGTAAGCAATATTTTTTTTTTTTTAATATTTTTTTCCATTCTGTTCATTATGGGCTGCAAACTTAAAACGATCGTAGCACGTCTTTCACACTCAAATATGAATTGTTATTCTTGTGACATCATCTGCGATACATCGCAGCGCCAAATGTAATTTTGAATAAAATTAAGGAAAACATTTATGAAAAAAAAAAAAAAATGTATAAAAATTATATATAAACTACTACAAAACATTATAAACTGAAATGAAAACATATTAATAACACGATCGCAACGATCGCAGCGATCCAAAGCACAGGCCTAGAGCTGCGATATGCGGTACGGAGGCGTTGCGCGTGTGGAATATTGATCAAGTTACAACAACAATGTTTCAAGATTTCAACGACTTAAGTTCGAAAAGGTTGGCTGGCTGTCTATACAATCAACCAACCATCCGTCCGTCCGTCCGTCCATCCATCCATCCATCCATACATACATCCCATCTATATGTTGACAAATGGCGCAACGCTGCGAAAGGTGCGTCCGCCACAACGCAGTGTTTATCAATTATATTGATAAACAAAACAAGTTTGCATTATGAATTTTTTATTAGGCACAGTTTAGAAAATAATAAGAAAAAAAAAAAATATTAAGAAAAACAACTAAGTAATTTAAAAAACAACAACTGTGACAATTTGATTCTATCTATGCTTAAGGTAATAGACAGCTGGACGGACGAACTGATTTAACTAGACAGACACATTTTTATATTCTCACACATTTGCCAACCAAGTTGTATAAAAACGTGACAATGAATTTTTGTTGCGTCTTTTCGTGCGGAAAGCAGTTTGCTTAACCCATTATAAGCATGAGGGTGTGAAAAAGTCACCAACAACATCAATTAGCAGCATCGCAGCAACAGTCTAAAATGTTGAAAAAAAACCAAAAAAAAATTTAAAAAAGCAGCAATATCTACAAATAATAATTTTAACTGTCTGTCTGCATTGCAAAAATGTTGAAGTAAGCAAATTATTATTTAATAGATCTATTTTGGCAATAGTCACGTTTTTTTCTGTAAACTGTCTGTATCGGCTTATTTCATGTTTTTTTTACAAGAATTTGTTAAACAAACTATTGACAATTATTGTACAAATAAGACACAAAAAAAAAAATTGTGTCTTTTTTTTGTGCTAAAATGTATACAAATTTTTTTTTCAACATACGCAAATTATGTCAATCAATAATTTTTTTTTTTTTTTTTGTCAAAATCTTTACAATTGTTATGAAAGCCGGGTCCAACACAACTATTGCTAGACGGACACTATCGCAAATTTTATCTTGTTTAAACAATTTTTTTTTTTAAATAGTCGTAAATATATTTGGTTAGTTTTGATAAAAAACCTTTGAGTATCACTAAAAAATAAAAATACAAGGATATGGGAATTATTTTCAAGCAAAATGGTTACTTTAAAATTATACCTGAATGTGCCTGTTTTTAAAATAACCAAAAGAGATCTCACTAGGCTTCGTTAAATTTTTAAAGTGAAAATTTCTTAGAGCACTTTTTTGTTGGAGTAACAGTTATGAATTCGCGTCAGCACTGTTAACGTTAGCAATGTTAACGTCAGCAATGTTAACGTTAGCAAAGTTAACGTTAGCAATGTTAACGTCAGCAATGTTAACGTTAGCAATGTTAACGTCAGCGATGTTAACGTCAGCAATGCTTACATCGATAATATCAACGTCAGCAATGTCATATCATCAACACTGTTAATGCCATCACTGTTAACGCTAGCACTGTTAAGGTTTACGCTGTTAACGCACAGAAAACATAGCAACGTTTTTGTGATTTTTTTATGCGGACACCCAGAAGGGTGGCAGATAGTGGTTAGGTGTGTTCATAAGAAATGTTGAGGGGAAAAAATAATAGCACCAGCTCTTATATTTAATCCCACCAGGGGTTGATTCGGAAGATATATGAACTATAATCGAAAGTTTTTGTGTTTTTTGTATTGCAACCCACAGAAGGGTGGCAGCTAGGGGGTAGCTGTGTTGAGAAGAAATGTTGGACGAAAATATAGAAAACTATAATCGACAATTTGCAATATCCAAAAAATTCCATGAGCTTGTGTAGGAATAGCTTAAGTTTAGGACTTTTAAGGGTTCTGTGGACTGCGTGGTTGGCAGTTTTGGGGGGTAGCTGATTTCGGAATTGATGTCAAAATTTTAAATTCAAGATGGCGAATAGAGTTTCCACCTAGATTTTTTTGAATTGTTGCTATTTTTTGTAATTTTGAAATTCTGATAACGTATTTGACTTCGAATCTAATGTCACAGTTTTACCACAGTATTTCCACCTAATAAAATATATTTTTAAGAGTTTTAAGCATCATTTAACAATGTTAGGGGGTCGCTGACTTTGAATCTGATGTCAGAATTTTAAAATTTAAGATGGTGGATAGGGTTGCCATCTAAATTTATTTATTTTTACGAAATCGGGGCTGGGGCGAACACTAGATAAGAATGGATCACTAAAACCGAATCTTGAATTTTAAATTCCTTTCATCAGATTCGAAGTCAGTGTCCCCCTTACACTGTTAAATGATGTTTAAACCTCTTAAAAAGACATTTTAGTAGGTGGCACCCCTATTATAAAAAAATTACATAATTTTCAAGCTCTGACAACGGATACGAACTCAGCGACCCATTTTAACCCAGTGTTCACCACAGCCCTGAATTCGAAAATAAAAAAAAATGTTTTCGCAAAAAAACGAGAATAATGTAGGTGGAAGCCCAATCCGCCACCTTAAATTTTAAAATCTGGCATCAGATTCGAAATCAACTACCCCTTAAAACATCGGACTATGGAGTCCAAAGTAGACATGGGTAATGCAGCGCTGCGCTGCGTTATTGAGTTGAGGCACTTAAATGTGTTACGGCATCGATACACTTGTTTAAATAAAAGTAACGCAATAGAGCAATAATGCATATAACGCGCTCAAAGCAAGAGTAAAAAGTATTTATACAGTGAGCAGAAAGTTGAAAGCGAACACTATTTCTATGTATAAATAAGGGCAAGGGGTTGCGAGGAAGATGCAATTTTTATTTGTGAGAAAAGTTTTCACGAATTTAATATTCTATAGCAAGCATTTTTGGTAGGAAAAATTCTACCAAAAAACGCTCGCAAACTCTCACCTTCCGTAAAACCTTCGCTTATGGTTCAGTGGGAAACTGTACTAAAGCGCTTTTTACAGAAATCTTATGAGCGATACGGTGATTTTTGTTTCGTGCTTTGATTTATATTGCAAAATTAGTTAGATGTGTAGGAGACGGATTATCAAAAGCAAAAAGACCGACAGACGACGGATAACGTGAAATACAGATTACAAAATGTGAATATAATGTGAAGTACAAATTGTACAAGCATACAGACATGTAAATAGGCAGGCGAATAGTGAAAAGTGACAATATTTTTTAATCCAAATCGATATAATGTGGATATCCCGCTTTTAAATCATAAATTAATTTCTTTCTCGCATTTCTTACAATTACTTTATATAGGCCATGGAACGTATTATGTCCTTCAATGCATAAATTTTTCACATTACATATTTATGACACCCCATGGCGCCATGATGTTATTTTCTAAAAATAAAAAGTTTTGCTCATACATACATCGCAACTTTACGTCATGTAAAGATACTTGCGAGCTTACAAGCTTTTGCTGATCGTTTTAAGCTTTTCAACTTTTAGACCCAACAAAGTAAGTCTCAACAAGCCAAGCCAACGAGGAAGGAGGAATATGATGTGTATCTGTTCGGTATTTTTGCAAGCAGGCTAAAGCTTGCAAATACATGATTTTAAGTACTTGAAAAGGCTTTAACTTCAAGTAGGCTTGTGCAGTTCTCTGATGTGAAGGTTCTTGTTGGTACAAGTTTTTTTTTTTGTTTTAGCATAGCGCGAAGAATTATTAACAATGGCCCACAAGTGCGTTGAAATAACAATGAATTTACCATGTAATAAAATGAATAAAATAATAATAAAATGTAAAATAATTTATTGTTGTAAAAATTATCATATGTTTTTTAAATTACTTTGTGTTATTTTAAAATTCTTGAATTTAATAGTTATTTTATTATAAAAAAAACCCCCAATAAATTATCAAATCCAACGATTTGTGTTTTATAATACTTTTCTCCTTTTGTTCTCATTTTTCTCATAGAAAATAAGATTTTTTTTTTTTCAAAACAGTATTTTTTGTACTCCTTTGATCTTATGTGGGGTTTCAACCCCAAAATGGCCCCTTGACTACGTATCTGCTCCTAGCAGTCTGATGATATTTCAACTTTTCAATACTTAAAAGATTGTTTTTTTTTTATTTTAAAACCTGTAAACTTAAATTTGTATAGATTACAGTCAGACAAAAAAAAAAAAAAAAAAAAAAAAAATTGGACCCACGTTTAAACCATTACATATGAGTTAAATTCGACATAAAATATTAATACAATGCCCAACAAAATATCGCAAATCAACAAAGTTAAAATAAAAGAAATAATTTCTGATTGATTCAATACGTATGTATGTAAATGTTGGAATAATCAAGTTTTTTTTTTAAATAGCCATAAAGCCGATTATAAGCGTATAATAGGCTTATATCTGATGATATGATTGAGCATTTCTTGTAAGCTGTAACTGATGCAGAATGATCAACAAATATTGAATATTGGTGTGCATTTTTATATTGATTTAGATAATTGTGGGAAATAATACACAAATTTTGTAAATTTTTTTTTTAATTTCATTATTGAAACATATGAATTCAATTCTGTTGAATACGATACCATGAACAATGTTTGATATTCAATGATTGTTCAGAACATCATTAAGAATTTAAAATGAGTTCTTTCTTAGCAATTATTTGTAGCGTGATTTTTCAAAAAATTAATAACTTAATTCGTAAGCAAGCAGCAAACAAAACAGATTTGCTGCAGATACGTATACAATTCATATGAAAATTTTCATACAAATTAATCGTATCAAAAAAAAAAAAAAAAAAAAATCATAAAAACAACTTGATGAAAAAATATAAAATATAACGTATAAAACCAGCCACAATAAGTAATCATTGAGTTTGGGATTTAATCAAGCAATCTGTTTGTAAAAAATTAACATGAATCGAATTATTTTTTTTTGTATTTTGAGAAGATTACAAAGAAAACGTGATGGACGTATTTTAGAAAAATTTTAAGAAATGGAAGCATTTTTAGGCTTCTTAGAATATAAATAAAAAAAAAAACACATAAACACACATTCAACAAACATAATCTTTCGACCTCGTTGTTGATCGCAACGAAATGAGGCGCAACAGCATAAAAACTAGATCGATAGATTCACAATTCTAAAGAAACTTAGAGTTTGTGGTACCAATGGAATAAATTTTTATGTTGAATCATGTGGAAATGTTTAAACTTTTAATGTGGTGCTGAATGCTAGAAGCAGTGTCTAGGGAAGACATAAAATTATGATGAAAAATATATAATACACCGAAAAAAAAGCAATAGGTAAATCACCTAAGTCGTCTTGGGTAAAGAGAATTGTATGGGAATTATAAACTTATGCTTATTTACCTAAGCAATTCATTGTTTAATACATTGCTTTGAAAGCACATACTTTGATACCTTGCTAAAAAAAAATATTTGATTCACCTAAGCCCAAAATCCACAAACACAAAATTAAAAAACAAATAGCATGGATGGCTTAAGCATAGCTTTGAGCTTTGAGCTTCTACAAAAAAAAAAACAACACAGCTGCGTCATTAGACACACGAGAGAAGGATTGATTTGATGATTTAGTGGTCATTTTTTGTAATAAAACCACTTTTAAATTCAAAAATAGCATTAAATAAATTAAAAAACACAGGTTCATATCCACACCAGTAAATTTTATTACATTTCATCAACAAAAACAAAAGAAAAAAAAATGTCTTTGCCCGCCGTGCGGTATCGAACCTGGAACTTTTGGTGCCAGTCCACCGTTCCACTAGAGCCCGGCATGAGTGTGCTTTTTCGCCTCCCTGAATATATGCTATTGCTATAGACTAAAAAATTTCCTATATACCTTTTCTTCTTTGCTCATACCTGCTCATGCACTCTCTTTATTTTATTCAGATATAAAAAACGAAGAGAATAAGAACACAATGCTTTTCTAACACCAGCAGGTAGCAAATAAAGCAATAAAAAATAACAAAAAATATCAGTGTTCATACCCTGAATATTTAGCGAATATTTTTTAATTCGTTCGTTCGTAGAAAATAGATGTTTTTTTGTATTGGAACCCAAAGAAGGGTGATAGATAGGTAGGTGTGTTCAGGAGAAATGTTGAGTGGCAAAAAATAATAGGACCAATTCATATATTTTACCCCTCTAGGAGTTCAGCTACGGCCGATATAAGCTAATTTCGACAGTGTTTGTGTTTTTTGTAGGGAAGGTAGCGAATAAAGCAACAAAAAATAACACAAATATGCATTAAGAATAACAAAAAGCTTATTGCGGGGAAAACCCAACATATTAACTCTTATTCAGGTCACTGCAGCAGATACCTGAGTATTCGTGTAGTTTATTAAGTGCTCAGAGAAAAAACTGAAACAACGCATAGATCGCAAGCTCACCTCAGTGAACAAGTGTATGAAAAGAGAACAGAGAACAAATAAAAAGTTATTCTCATGCGCTACACGACCTGTTGCTAGACTACCAGTTATTTACATTTATTCACTTGCAGCGTTGCTTGCAGTGACTGCTACAGCAGAGAAGCAGAGTATATTCACTTGATGAATATATTCATGCAGGGCTCTACGCTCTACCCATTGATCCAAGCATCCTTGCTACTATTTGCTGACATAACTGCAGCTATGTCAACAGATGTTGTATTAACAGATGCAGTATGTCGCAGTGTTCTGTTGATAGCCATACAACAAAAATCTTTTAATAGATTATTGTGTTATGCTGCAGCATAGTTCAGTTGTAATTAATATTGAATAAATCGCTCCACGTAACGAAGGAGTTTGGTTCAATGCAAGGTTCATTAATATAGGTTAAGTCACTTGAGAGAAGCTCGGTCGAACTGTCAGAATGGATGAAAGGAAATCAAGAAAAAAAAACACGAATCTATACAATTTTTAGCTGACAGCTACTTTGACAGTTCGAGCAAAGGCGAAAAAAGAGTGCTTTTCTCTCAACTGACTTAACCTATATTAATGAACCTTGGCTCAATGCGTAGTGTAGCGACTTCATACACAGTGGTGTCGGTTGGTTGTGAGTTCGAATCTCAACGGCATTCGAAGGTAAAATTTTTGTATTTTATATTCAATATAATTTTCTTGTTATAATAGACATTAAGCAGCTAGAAAAGCCGAAGTCATTAATTTCTATGAAAAAAACGTAGTTTAATAAAAGAAAAATTTGTGTTGTTGCCGATTTCAGTTAAGCAAATTAGAGAACGAGAGGCGGCAGCTTCAAAAAAAAAAAAAAAGAAAATAAAAAAACCAAAACCCTAAAAAAAGTTATTTATTTAAAAATCAATTTTTTAAAAAAATTAATAGTGTATTAAAAATTAACAAGTACTTGGTTAATTTATCACCTAAATAAGAATTGATAAGTCAATATGTAAAAATTAGGCGTTTTGATGAAGTATTTGAGAGGCTGAAAACTGCCAAAGCCATCTTATAAATTATACTAGTTTTTTTTTAAATTTAACATAAGCTTTTTTCAAGGTGTAGGTACATATAAAATGCAGCCAAATGTGCAGCCGCTTTGTGCATAATGAAGTCAGAGGGGAAAGGGCGGAAGTAAACATGTCGTAGCATAAACAAAAAATAATTACTTATAAGAAAAAAAAAACAAATAATTTATATTTAATCTTGTTTATGCCATAAACGCAAGTTGATTAGCCGCAACAGTTGTTCAACAACATTGAAAATGTAGTGCTGTTAATGCTGCACTAGTAGTCATTGTTGTTGTATCTCGGTTTTGTCATTTCAACCGATTTGCCTTGTTTCTACAAATTAATACCACATTTACATATATATATATATAAAGCGCACATGGCAGAAAAAATAACAAATTAAAAATAAAAATAACAGAGCTTCAAGCAAAAAAATAAGAAAAACAAAACTAACCAGATAATATCGTATATCGTACGTTTTTAAAAACTACTAACAAACAAACAATATCAAAACAACAACAAATGGTGGGCGTCAAAATGCAAATCTTGAAAATTATTTACATACAAATATACCTACTTTGAATGACTTTATATGTTAATTTGTGTACAGATTGTGTGATTTTAAGTTTATAGAAAAAAAAAATATATATATATATATATGTGAAACAATAACAAATCGTATAATTTCTATATTATTATAATTAAGTAATACTACAGTGATGGCAAAAAATATGTAAAGAAGTTTAAAAAAAATCAGCTTGAGTTATTGATTAATACGTTTCTTCATTGTATCTTGTTTGGTACTTTGTCTAAGAACTAATCTAAAGCTGTTTAGAAATGTACACTACAATTAGAGCTGCCAGGTCCTGATCTTCACGCGGGTAGTCCTAATTTTCAGTCTAAAAATATGCGTCCCGCGAAGACCTAACGCGGGACGCCAAATATCCCGATTTTCTAAAAAAAAAATATTTATTTTTGTATAATTTTTATAACTTTTCAAAAATAACTACTTTTTTGTTATTTTTACAATACTAAATTTTTACCACACAGGGTTGCAATCCATACTCTATCCATACACTATCCATACTCCACAAAATTTTCAAAATTTTTTCATTTTTAAGATCGATATCTTCAAAACTACATCAGGAATGACAAAATTTTATGCAAAAATTAAAAGGCAAAATATTTTTTAATAGAAATTTATGAAACCATAAAAATCAGACAGTCTGTTAAAAAGATATAGTTAAATTATCAGAAAAAGAACAACTTTTCAGATTTTTGCCTATAACTCGTAACCTCGAGCTGATGGGAAAAAACGGACACCATATCTAAAATCTACATCCAAAATCCATTTCGAATTGATTGTCGTGTGTTCTGCAACTTTTAACAAGTACCATTTTGTTCCCCTGTGTAATTTTTTGCCCTTCAAAGTTTCTTTAAAAAAAAATAAAAATTTAAAAACTGTGGATAATAGTTCATATCCCTCCTAAATAGACCCCTAAAGGAGTGAAATATACGAACTGGTCCTATTATTTTTTGCGCTTCAACATTTATCCTGAGCACAACTATCCCTTATCTACCACTCTTCTGTTGGTCCCCATAAAAAAACAAAAGAACTGTCGATTCATCTCTATAGTTCATATCTCTCCCGAGTGGTAAAATATATGACCTGGTCCTAGTATTTTAAACCGGCTTCAAAAAGGAGGAGGTTCTTAAGTTCGTTGATTTCTTTTTTTTATTGTAAGTACATTAGGGTGGCCCTTATTTTTCGACTTTTCAATTATCAGCGCAGCATGTAATTATTCGATTATACAGGGTGTCCCGCAATTTACTATTTATGGAGGTGAAAGGCTATGTTGAGTTGAAAAAAAAATCGTAGGGGTGGAGGGGGGCAAGGAGTCTATTTTCACATTCTTAGAAGCTACAGGGTTAATTAATATTCACGAATTTGATTCACGTTATTGTTTCTAGCAGAAAAACTAACTTACAGACATTTTATTTTGATAAGAATGTGAAAATAGACCCCCTCTGCTCCCCACCCATACGATTTTTTGCTCAGATCGACATAACCTTTCACCTACGTAAATAGGTGCACTCAGTTGCGTTACATCCTGTACATCTAAATGCGGAAGAGATTTTTGTTGTGTTAATTTTTTTATATGTTTTAGAGGTCGCTACCATTTGTCAAAGCTTAGACCTCTCCCAAGAAAACGTCCCTTGATGTCATTCGTCGCCTTGAATGAGCTTCGGATATGTGATGAAGGACAAAATTTAAGGTACACGTATTTTTTCCATTTTCCATTAGTATTTTTTCAAATAGTGCGTTTTTTAACATAATGGCCATATTTAAACCGCCGTTTTGAATTCTTCACTGCAGATTCGTGTTTGTCGAGCCCAAAAACCTATATGTAAAATGAAAAGAATAAAAAAAGTTCTTTATGAATATAAAGCTTTCAAGGTCAGCACTAATATAATCAGACTTTTACTTCAAAGATCGTAAAGACCGTAATTTTTAACAATTCTGCCCTGTACTAAGTTTGAGAGCCCTAATGTCAATATTATTGGAGATACACTGTTTTTCTAATGTTGCCACGCCCAATTGTCGAATACCGCCCGCTTTTTTGACCGAAATATGTAATAATAATCCTTACCTCTTAACTAAATTGTAGTACCCTTGTATCAATACTATTCGAGATACACGGTTTTTCGAATATTGCCACGCCATTTGTCGAATAACGCCCACTTCCTTGACCGTAATTTGTAATAATAATGCCTACCCTTCTACTAAATTGCAGTACTCTAGTCTCAAAATTATTCAAGATACACTGTTTTTTTTAATATTGCCACACTCATGTGTCGAATAACGTCCATTTTCTTGACCGTACTTTGTTTCAATTGTGCCTACCCCTGCACTTAATTGCAGTACCCTAGTGTCAACATTAGTCGAGATACAGTGTTTTTCTAGTATTGCCACGAACTTTTCTCGAATACCGCCCACTTTTTTAGATGGGCACATCCGTGCTTATGATATATATCTGTTCACCAAAAATTATGGGAATCAGGGATATGGCTTAGGAGTTATAGAGTATATACATTTAAAAAAAAAACAGAGAAACCGACGAACTTGAAAACCTCCTCCTTTTTGAAGTCGGTTAAAAAAGAAGGGTATATTGGTCCTTTTAAAAAAAATTATCGTTGTACGCCAAAAGAAGGACATGTTAGAAACAAAAGACATCCACTGCCCACATACTTTAACTAATAAAAAACTATAATGGTCACGCAGTGTAATCGGTTTATAAAAGAAATCGGTGTTTCAGGTACAAACTTCTTTATACTAAACCTGGTTTAATACTGTATATTTTGAAAAATATTTGTTTTGATTTCAAGTAATGTTTATAATAGTTTTAAAGAGTGCTTAAATTGAGTCCAGGTTCAAAATGTTAAAATTGAAATTAGAGTTTTGGGTTTATAAAATGTTCAGAATAGATATCTGCATGAAGGCATAAAAAGCTTTCCATGAGACTCTCTTTGAAATTTGCGTCATAGTATCGATAAATTCTTGCGCGATGCGACACAATCGAATTCTTTGTTCGCATAGTTATCGCACTATCCATGAATCGCACTCAGCAGAACTGGATAAACATTGTTCATTGCTTGTGTGGAATGAGTGAATGTTGTACTGAGAAACGATGGCACGAGTGATCGGGCATGTTTCTGCCCGAGTGACGGGTTTGGTGATTGCATTCAAATGATTTGAACTATAGCAAGAACTCGAGAACATTGAATGAAATATTGTATAGGAATATATTTATTTTATTTATTTATTTATTTATTTAAACTAAACTATCAACAATCGTTTTACAGTTCAGGGATACAATATGACAAATTCTACAATGTAATATAAAAAGTACATATATAAATTAGTGCTAAAAGTAAAAAAAAAAGAAATTTTTTATTTCAAATTAATTTATCTCTATTATGCTAGAAAATTATGTATTAATGAGATCTAAAACATTTTGTCTGAACACATTTCTGTTCAGTGTGAAATCGATTCGAGCACTTATTGAGTTGAATGCTAAGCACATATTAATAATTGGATCACTTCTGCCATAGTTTGTTCTATGATATGGGATGTATAGAAGTTCTCTTGGTCTAAAATATCTCACAGGTGCATATATATTAATTAGAGCGAGAAGTGGCGCACAGTCTATATGTGACATCAATAAATCACGAACAAAAACGATAAGAAAAAATTTTCGCCTGGTGGCTAACCATATGCTTCATATTTTATATTTTTTATGTTATTTTGATTTTTTTGTAATATATATGAGGGTCTGCGGGCAACATTAATACAAGTGACATGAATTTTATTTTTACATATCAGACATAAAAGTTAAACGGCTTCTGTAAAATCTGTGTGGTAAAATATTATTGAAAAAATAATTAGTTCTACTTAAAAAACGATTGAACATTTTTTAGCAAAAATAATTTTTTGCAAACTGGCCATTCTCTGTAAATTGTTAACCCTTTTCTTACACCCTTTTAGAAAGCGAAACCTTTGACGCAGTCCTAAGATAATAAAAAAAAATCCTTTTTGTGTATAAGTAATAATAATCATAATTTATTTTTAAAATCTTTATATAAAAATTTTCTTTAAATAAAACAAAAAATTATTTATTCACTTTACTAAAAGGCATAAAACAAATAATGAAATATCTAATTGGAGGTATGAAACTGTTTTTTATTTTTTATCAATTGTTTGATACAAGGCCTGATAGAAGAAAATTGAATTCTCACATTAGGTTCAATATTCAGCCTATTGCGGTATTTTGTTTTTGTATTTGCATAGGCTAAGAATCCTGCTTAGCACAAGTGTGTTGTTGGGGACGGGAGGAGAAAATTCCGGGCCTTTGTGTAAAAAAATGGATATTCATCACGGATTTTGCCCTAAAAACCATTCAGAAGCATTGCTTTGAACAGTGACTCCATACTGGTGTCTATTGACATTTCTTAAAATATGAAAAATCTTGTTTGACATACTTCTAGGCTTTTGCAAGTTGCGTACAAAAGGATTTTGAATCCGTGATTGCATTTTAATTTTTGTATTCTTTTCTTTGGGAAAATACGCCTCAAAGCATGCCCGCACAGCATTAAGATATTGGATCAATTCTTCAAACATATCACATTGAAACATTTCTGAATCGCCAACGAACTCACTGAGCTATAAAAAGCTTTCTATTCCTCTCTCTTGCCAGAATAATCAAAAAATTTAATTTTCTTTTGAAAGCGGTAATTTTCTTACTAGCGTTGAACACTGTTGTCTGTATTTGGGTAAGTAGGTTAAGAATCAACAAGACGACAGCAACCATAAGTATTTATGAACCGAATAAAACTGATCTTTACCTGATCCGACTCAGGATTTGGGATACTCATGATTATTTGAGGCGCCGCATTGCAGCTTCGTAGAAGTGAGTATGCATCGGGTTGCGTGCACTTAGCGTTGAGTGGATTTTTCTACATGTTTTCTAAGAGTCATAAAAAAGCTATCTGTTGCAGATCACTGGTCCGTACTCGACATTGAACTCGCTTAAACAACAACAAAAACATGCACGCTCGTGTGTTAACACTATTATTTTTCATGTGAATTTTGTTATTGAAATAGAAACTACATTTTATTTGTCCGAAAACATAATGCGCAATATTTTCTGCATTTTCTTTCATAAAGCATTGGCCAGTATTTTCACAGAGCACCCACAGAGGCTTTGCGGAGCCCGATTTTTATTAAAGAGTTGAAAATTATTGTAAATAAATTGGTTTTATCTAACCATATGAAATTTCTTGCAGAAAAACTAAGCAATTTTTTGGTATAAAATTGAAAATTGATATAAAAATTTTTCACAAACAAAATTGAAGTGTGCTTAATGAAGCTTAATGGCTTCATTTTGTATTCCTATCCGATCAATCGTTTCGTTCAAAACAGTGTTCGTTAGTGTTTTTGAAATTTGTAATTCGAACAGAATCAAACAACGATAACAGCTGATCAGCCAACGAACGATGCCGTAGTACAGTTACATATTTGGAATATGTATTTCTAACGAGCACTGAAACCACGAATCCAAACGTCAAAACCAAACGAACACTTTCATGCTATCGTTGTGGTTGCAAACGTTAAAAGAATGGTTAAAAAATTAAAAATTCTGAACCTAAAGATAAATAAATTATGAAATATATAAATATATACAGTGCTTGAAGGCTGTGAAGCACTTGAAATACATAAAATAAAAATCATAACTGCAATAGCTGCATACATTTTATATTGTTATGTCAAAAGCAAACACACAATCACTGAAAACAATAGTAATGAAAAGCAAGTCCGCAAACCACTTAATTGCTCAAAGTTTATTTATTGAATACACAAACCGGACAAAACCAAAAAGCACTGCCAACATATAAGAAACGAAGCAACATATTAAAAACATCTTTGAAGTAAGTAGACAAAATACAGAAAACTTCCCTAGTGTTTGATAGGGCAGTTATCACACACATTTGACTACTGCTTGTGTATAACAGTTTGAGTGTACATATCAAACAAAAGCTTGACGAATGAGCCAACGATAAGCTTCGTTCGAAATACATATTTCCGCTTGAATTCAACATCGTTCGCATAGCCATCATTCGTTGAATGCTTCGTTAGGAATACAAAATAAGGCTATAAAAGTCATGCAGAAACATATAAAAGATTAATCCAATAAACAAGCAGACTTCGCCTATAGCTAGTCGTCATTTTTCAATAAAAAGCTTTTAATTCGCATTGTCTTCAGGAGTTGCTTTTTCCACTGTATTTTTTTTCCTTATAAAAAGTAATCGGTGCCTCGTGTGGTAAAGTTGCATAAATCACATGATAAAGTGTTCTGGGGAGATAAATTGTAGCAGTTCTTGTAATTTTTTCCAATTTAAATATTTTATTTTAGGGCTGTTCATAAATTACGTAACAATTTTAGGGTGGTGGGGGGGAGAGGGAGAGGGGGGGGAGAGGGGGTTTGAAATCGGTCGTACGTTACTTGACAAAAAATTTTTGAATTTAAAATTTTCAAAATTTGAAATTTAAATAAAATTTTAATTTTTTGTAAATATTGCTTTCATTTTTTATAAATAAAAAACCGCACCTAATAATACGAACTGATCACAAATCGAAAAAGACAGTTAAAACTACGTATGTTTAAATCAAGCAAAGGTATAAACGGCATTTAAAACAACTTCAACAAGTGTAGCAGTTTAAAAAATCACGTTTTAGTTTTTTTTTTTTTTTGCTTAACTGAAGTGGGAATTCTTACTCTAAAGCAGTCATCGAAAATAGATGTTATAACTTTACGTTCAAAGCGAACGAAGAGTAATAAAAAACCGAAAACAACCAAAAATAGTCACAATGTCGAACATCGAAGTTATAACGTATCGTCCATTGCACTATGAGTCCACAGACCACATATTTTGGCCAAAACTATCAGGCATCACTGTACGGCAATGAACATAAGTATGAACATAAATAAACATAATGAAGTTTGCCTGAAAATTGGTAAACAAGAGTTTTAACAGACTCTGATTAAGAATCTGACGTCAAGTATTTAAAATTAAAAATGTCAGATTCAATATGGTGGCATAAATTATTAAATTATTTTCCAATATGCAAGATAAACGTTATTCGAGAGGTTTCATGGTTTCTAAAATAGCGGTTTAAATTTGAAACATTTTAAAAACATTTTATTTTTAAATCATAGCAATTGCAGTAGCGAAATTTAATACTTTACTTTAAACTTGAATATACATTTTCCAAAATAACAAATAATGACTGTCAATCAAAGTTTTGCAGTTGTAAATTGTTTAACATATCGGTATATATATGGTTCCATAAAAAGACTGCTTTCAATTTCGGATTTGTTGGAATCACTTTTTTCTGAGTCTATGTTCGAATCAGTACTTTCATCTGGTGATTCTTCAATATTTGGCGTATCCAAATTACTACCTATTTCTGGACATTCGCAGCATAATAAATTTAAGACTTCCGGTGGAAGTCGTAAACGCTGCTGCTATTGAATGCGTTTCTTTAGGCCAATTCCGGATATGATGGGATCAGAGCTATCTAAAGCTCTTGTAAAAACATCCGTCAAGTTATCAGTTCGACTTGTTTTTCGAGCATGAAGAAGTCTATCTGATTTGTAGATTTTATTTCTTGATTCTGCTACGTCTTCTCCAAAAACTCCTACAGCAAGGACTGTATTCGCCATTATCTCTTTTGAGTGTACTAATGCTTTATGAACTGTTGCAGTCATTGGCAACCATGGATATTTTTCAATAATTATTTGTGCTGTTTGGAAGCAGTAACTTTCAAATTGATGCAAATGTTATGGGAGTTGGCAAGATAAAGATATATGGATAATTTTTAGCCGAATAGCTAAATCAATATCAACACCAGTGATTACTGAAAATATGTTGTGTTCGTCGAAGGCCCGACGAGCGGTATTTCCATCATTACTGCTTCCAAAACTTCCGATTTTTTGGTTTGTCAACATGTAAACTTCTTCTCCTCTAATTTGCCACTTTTTTACATTCATTTTATATCCAGCATGCAATACGAATTCAAAAAATCGTATCCAACAATGCAGTGGACTAATACCAAATTGTAATCATTCCTCTATTCAACTCTATTCATCTATTCAACTGTTTTATTTTCAGCTACTTTTAATACATACGACTCTAATGAATCAATTTCTTTTTTAATACCCCTTTCTTCCTTTAATATACTTTCTTTTGTTTCTTTTATGTATTCTAATTTCAAAGGTCTTCAAAATCTTACCGATTGCAGTGTACGATTATTTCAAATAATTTTCCCTGATGTTGAAATTAAACGTCTGAATCGCATCTGAATCTTCTGAGGTGCCAGGATATGAAAATTTGTGTTTGTAATTTATTTGACCCGTAGAGCTATCAAATCCATAACTAAGGATTAATTCGACATTTCAGTTAGTTTCTTCGTTACCATCCAGCACAGCTAATATTACTTCGGTTTGCAACTCAATAAACCTTTTTACTGTATATTTTAATAGCATTTGAAGCGGTACTTTAGCAAACTTTTCGGTAACAGTTATTCCCTCTGGTCTGCAGCTTTTATTGGCAATCACTACTTCTCTATATGGAGGATATTATCACTTTGCCTCATTTTAGTCTCACTCCTCCCGTTCAAGTACTGCTGCTTTGTAAAATTGTTGTCTAATAAAAATGCTAATGCTTCATTCAATGACAGTGGTATCGGATTTTTTTCTTTTCTAGTCAACACTTTCTTAATTTTTAAAAGCTCGATCGGGACTCTCAATGCAATTTTTGAGAACAGCTGCTAGATCTGCATTGCCTTGTTTTCGGGCGCTGAAGTGCTTGCTGCCATAACAATTAGAGTGCTTTCATTTCCAAATTATTTACTAAATTCCAGTGAGTCTCTTTTTTTACTACGACTCGATTTATCGGTAAATGAGAGTTTAGGACGACCTCCTTTGGCCCCTATGACAATTGCTTGGTTTTCAAATATCGAGCACTGTTTACCCTTCAAGCCCATCATTATATTTAAATTTGAATCTGTTACAATTTCTTGTGGATTTCATCCATTTATTGTAAAAGAAATGCTCTTGTTTATGTTGGCTGATTTTCTTAAAATAACCTCCTTTTCTTTCTCTGAAATTTCATTTCTATTTGCCATTTCCAATAAAAAACTGCTCATAGCACTATCTTTCGCCTTTCGTGATCTCTTTGCGCACCATATATTAAATAATTGTTTATTTTTGAGGTGGTACTTGCCTAAGAAATAAAAACTTTTTGTTCAGAGAACGCAAATAGACACAAATAAAATGAAGTTTTTTTTATGTAGAATTTAATGCTTTAACAATAAATATGCAATTTTTTTAATTACTTATCAAAATTAATATAAATAAAATTTTTTCTCCATTTTGAGGTTAATTCAAATAATTAAATATTTCACTTTTATGAATGCAGTTAATTAATATTTTTTTACAAAGATTTATTCACTAACCATCGGCACTTTCGATTACATTCATATTTATCTTATTATCGAATTGAAAACAAATAATTCAACTTTAACTTTTGCTTAGACTTGTTTACTCAGTGAAAATAGATTACGTGTGATAAACAAATAAACATACCAACTAACGGTGCACTGTTTTAAAACAATAACAAATGCGAATTTTTTTCTATCTACAGTATTTATATCTGAACATAAATAAGAGTAATGCTTTTTTACAGAGTTTCAATTTGAGGTTTTTGCCAAAAAAAGGGGATATCTTACCCAATGTGCACTGGTAGGAAAAGCTTTAATTTGTGTTTAATTGTTGGTCAAACACAAAAGAAAAACGTAAATTTTGCATGTTATTTCCATACTAACATAACATATAATAAATATAACGTATAAAAAAATTATAAAAAAAAACCAAAAAATTTAAAAAAAAGTAAAAATGTGGGGAGGGAGGAGGGGTAATTACTTTGTGGCGAAGTGTGACATAGGAGGAGGTGGGGGTAAAAAATTAGCCAAAAACCTGTTACGTAATTTATGAATAGCTCCTTAGGTGGAGTTGTAAATAGTTGGACACATCAGAATAAATTTAAAATTTTATATTTACAACTTGGAAGCACATCTTGACCAATTTTAAAATAGATTGAAAAAAAAATAATGATTACAAAAGATTTTTATTTTGAAAAACATGTTTTTTTTTTTGTATTATTTCAATGGCTTAGACTAAACACATAATTTTGAATGTATTGTCATAAATTAGCTACAAGCTTAGCTACTTTGGCAAAATGTTCTTTTGTTCACGCAATAAATCAAAACTTGTCACTGTTTAATTGGCGTTGATTTTCAAAAGATTCGATAATAAGATTTTAATAGCCGCTACTGTTATACTAAAAGCTGCACAAGATTATAATTGAACTTAATTCTATTATATTTATTCAAATTTGTTTACTCGTGTTATTGTTATTGTTACCTAAAAAAAAAAAAAAAAAGAAACAGAGGAATAAAAATTAAATTTATGATAGTAACGCTTTATGAATAACTTAAGACGTTTTCTTTTTTACATATACAACAGTTTCTATTTTTTTTTTTTTTTAATATTTTTAATATCAATTAGAAATTTTTTTAACCTATTGTGAAATCGTTCGATCTTTAATAATACGTGTATTAAAAAGAGCTTTCGAAGAAAAGCACATAACTAATGCAATTTTTTTTTTCTGACAAACTAGAACTTTGTAAAGGGAGTGAAAAGGAAATCGAAAATGAAAGAACTATGGATTTATATATATATATAAAGTATTCAATTTCAGTTTAGAAAATATTGAGAAAAAGTAAATCAGAAAATGGTGCAACAAGTGTTATAAAAACAGGTAACTCTAAAACTCTAGGTTATAGCTGACAGCTGAGTACGTATTGCAAATTGAGCTCAGGTTTTTTATTTTATGATTTTTGGTTTCTTTGTCAATTTTTCAATTTCAGCAATTACAATAAACTACTACAACAACAAGGCGAACCCTATACTTTATAAGTTTTTCCCCTATATTTTTGTTTGGCTCAACCATAACAAAAGGCAAGAGAATCCCTTAAAAAGTGTCAAAAATATCAAATGACCGTGTATTTTTTTTTTTCAAAATCTAAGTGCCATTATTTGAAAAGAATCCAAAAATAAAGGTACACCTCTTTCTTCCAGCTGATAGCTTAGGCTGGATAGAGGCTGCTAACTGAGTGTCAGTGAATTTTTGTAGCTCAGTATTTGAGTACCTGTCGAAGGTAATTAAATTAATCACTGATCATTCCTCACTTCAGCGTCATCAAACAAAACATAGTAGAGGCAAAATGCGACAACAAAGAATGACGTTTTTTTTATGTTTGTACACTTTAACCCAACAACTTGCAAATACTTGAAAGATGATGGATCAGTTTTGATTGAGCTGAGGTTTTTAAATGACGAACATTAATATCAACAATGGAAACAACAACAACAACAAGAACAATTTTGAGCAATCTAAGAATACAAAACGAGCAGATTAGAGAGAAAGAGCAAAATGTGACAATAACTGTTGGATACCCTGCTGTGCGGGTTGCCATCTCTCTAGAGATAAATTTTAAAAAAATAATAATAAAAGAAAAATTAAAAATACGTAAACAATACACTGACAGATACACATCAACACAAAAAGAAAAGAAAAAAAAAAAGTAGAATGCATGAGTTAAAGATATTTCGTCGAGATCGCCTCTAAAGATTTTATGGAACAAGCAAACAAAAAATAAGGAAAAAATACAAAAAATAAAAAAAAACTTTAAAAAGATCGTAATTTTTTTTATTTTCTGTTTAAAGCAGAAATCGCGTTTGTGTATCACTTTGACTGACAGCAGATTTTTGAGTACAAAACAAAAAAGTCGAAAAAAAAAAATTAAACTACCGATTATGTGTTTAGAAAAAGTAACAAAAAAAGTTACATTTTTTTTTTAAGTGTAGAAACAATATAAAAAAAAAAATTTATTGATTGAAGGGAACGAATACAAATTA